>JAZEWU010000025.1:3870653-3895773 GCA_036362915.1 Geotria australis | reverse complement strand
TCACAGGGTTGGTGTAGCATGCAGATTTCTCAACTAAGGTGCATCTATGGAATTAAAGCACCAGGCTGTAAATGTACATAATTGAAACACATATTTCCGCTGTCATACTTATCACAAAAAAATCGTCTGAAGATCCCCCGTTGCACAATTTTGGAACATTTTAAAATTCACAGTTCTGTGATGGACTGGCGTCCCGTCCTGGGTATAGCCCTGCCTTGCGCCCTGTGTCTCCCGGGATAGGCTCCGGATCACCGCGACCCTGTACAGGATTAAGCGGTTTCTGAAAATGGATGGATAAGAATTCAATTAAATAAAGTGTTGCGTTTAGCTATCAGGAAACCGTGCGGACAGGGAACAGAATAGATGGCCCACTGAGATATTACCCCAGGAAGTTGAGTTCAAGTCCTGGCCACGGTTAACAACAGTGGTGAGTGATTCCTAAACTGGACCAGGGCAGCCCTCGTTTATCAACTCACACAGACTTGCGAGGTTAAAGTATGGTTCTGACAACTTTCATAACCAATGCAGCCTGACTGCTCATGAGACACAAAGTGTCAAAACCGGTTCCGAATTTTGTTGCGTAACAACCGCTGCTAAATAACATCAGTCTGAAAAACCGACAGGCTTACATCCATTTTGCACAGCCCTTTTATCAATCCACTGCTGGATGAGGGCTTTACCACATTTTGCATGTCGTGCGGGTTATCTGAGAATACTTCACCACACTGGCCCAGTGAAGGCGAAGGTGAGGAGCATAGACATAGGAGTATAGAATTAATAATAATATTACGCTTTATACCCAACACAGAATTCGCTCAGTCTCGAACGTATTCGTGTTTGTCTTTATGGAAGTGACGGCCATCTTAGGGGACGCGGGCAGATTTTTGCCGCTCTTAAGATTGCCAGTTTCACGACTTTTCAGTATATTCGAAGCAGCCTTAATCATTTTTTTGTTCCTTTGGTTTATTTTATTTTTTCATTATTGACATGCCATTCTCTTCCCGGCCCTTGTGCAGCGCTTTGCGACCCTCGGGTGAAAGGCGCTCTATAAAACGCTATTATTATTTGAAGCGAGAACGAGAAAACCGCAGAGATTACAGGGGGCGGTGGGGAGGGAAGGCAACCACGCGCAAAAATCATCAGCTGGTATCGTTGTTGTTAACGTTTCCGAACGCAAATGTGTTTTCAGACACCATCCAGAAGAATTTCGATTTCCCTACGGCCACACCAAACTGTAAGAAGACTGGTAGATGTTATTGGAATAAGGTGGCTGAGAGACTCGGAAAACCCACCAGAGAAATCAGTGACCCTCAAGACTTCCAGTAAGTTGGGATCATCTGCGGTATTAGCCATGAGCAGATTTACTTAGAGAGAATGTAAACATGCAGCCCGAGTGGCAGCCAATGCACGCTTTCCGTTGTCCGGAACAACAGAAGGGCAACGTACACACCCAGCGAAACAGCTGTAGTTGTGAAACACCCCTAGGTTGCGTGCGTGTATGCGTGCCCTTTGGTATGGACGGAATAATTCAAACACTAGCAGAGTACCTGCTCTACGGGCGATCTTCTCCCAAGCGTGTCTCACATTCTTCTGACGTCAGAGAGCTGATGGTAATCCAACAGTGGAAGTGTAAAGCACGAATAGTGATACAGTTTTGGATGAGTAATCTGCAAGTGGGAAGTAAAGTTGAAATAAGACATTAGAGCCTTGGTGTTGTGCAGATAACATATTGCGGTAATGAAGGATTCGAATTCGGTACCCAGAGTGCGGACTTGCATGTATTCAAACACTTGCTCCATTATATATATATATATAGATTATCTTTAGACAACACATTATTAACTGAAATATAATATATATGTGTAGACATTTGGAAATACATCACAAAGTTGCATAAAGTGATACGGTTAAGTGACTGTTGCCGAGTCAGACTGATGTGAGAAACAACAAAAAGTTATAATGAACGGCGTTTAACTTCTGATTTTTGTACATTTCAGGCACAATCATCACATTTCTTGGGATCCGTTAAAGGGCTTTGATGTAAGTCACATTCACAACCATGTGTGAACGCATTATCTAAATAAATCAAACAAACACAGTCACAGCGTGACCAGTGCTATCCATGGTATATTCCTTTTTATGGGTTAGGTCACGTAAATGACCTACGAGACTTATTTTTACTTGACATAACCCACAACAAGGACAGTCACAGCGTTTTCAACGTAGAAGATCGCTGGCTCTCCGGTGCCTTACGATGACCGACAATGAATTTAAATACTATATATTTTTACAACCACGCTGTAGACTGTAGAGGCTGTCACACCACGTCACATCTGACACCGCGAACAAGAGACGTTTCTAAGACGAGCGTGAGAGAATAGCGCGAAGATTGCGCATTATAATAAATGTGCACGCTTCTCTTCTGCATTCTTCAGATCAAGAACATTCCGAATGAGATGAAGACCGTCTTTATGAAAGCTGGAATTAACGAGCAGCAGTTAACCGACGAACAATCGTCGAAAGCCATTCGTGAAGTTCTCGACGTGTACGGCCTTGTCGACACTGATCAGAAAAAAACAGGTATGAAAAACGTCGCCGATGTTAAGAATCGTGATTGCAATAAAAATCGTGATTGGAAGCCAGTGCGCTGAGCTGGCGCCTCTTAATACCAACTGTGACTGGAAAACCAGAGGTGAAATTTGTATCCTCCGTAATCTGCCGCCACGAACTGCCACTGTTTTGTTCGCAAAACAAAACACGATCCCCGTATTCAGATGAGAAACGAACAGTGCTTAGGCCTGTTGGCAGTCCTGAGAAAGCGATGGGACTTTAATATTTTTATGGCAAGGACCAGTCGATTCACACAACAGCCAAACTAGATAACGTTAATTTTACCTTCCATAAAGAGGGAAGAATAATTATATTTATGATACTTATTAAGAACATCATTGATGATTATTGGTGATTGTGTTTGGTGACTATAGATGACTGATGATAGATAGATCATTATCATTATTAATAACGTGTTGATTCTGATGCAGGTTTTCACAGCTCGATGCGTGAGAATTGCTTTCCAAAGCTGTTCTTTCGGGATAGCCGTGTCACTGAGCGCGCCCCCTCTCTCCTTCGTGAGGTTTCACCTCCCACGTTGGAGGCATCCTCGGGCGCTCTGAGACAGTCTCAGAACAGCTTTTGCAAGCAATTCTCAATGTGAATCAATTTCACCATTATTGGAAGCACTGCAGTTATACCAACAAAGAAACAATTTCTGTCCAAGTTATAATAATAAATGTCCTCTACATATCTTCTTAACACCCATACCCGAAACAGAACTTATTGTTGCTTATTTTGCAGAATGTGAATACAACTTCATGCCAACAAATCCTCAAAAAATGACAAGGTATTCAGCGGACGTGACTACTCACAAATCAAGACCAGACTTTTCCAACCAATATCTGGGAGTTAACAAGACGACTTCACCCAGATCCAAGTCCCCAGAACCCAACCAGGAAATGGTCCAGAAACTGAACAAGCTTCAACAAATGTTGCAAGATTTGATGATGGAGGTGAGTGATTTGTTTGTGAATATCGGCCACGATCCGGAGAGCCGTAGCCTATCCCGGCAGACACAGGACGCAAGGCAAGCCTCTACCCAGGATGGGACGCGAGTCTATCACAGGGCACCGGGGGCAATTTAGTCAGCAGACCAGTTAACCTATGCAGCAGCATGTCTTTGGACTGTGGGAGGTAACCGGAGTGCCCAGTGAAAACATGCATATAAAACGTAAATGTGGAGACAAAACAGCACCTTTAATTTCATCCATCCATCAATTTTCTGAAACCGCTTAATCCCGTACAGGGTCGCGGTGAGCCGGAGCCTTTCCCGGCAGACACAGCACGCAAGGCAGGGGGATACCGAGGATGGGACGCCAGTCCATCGCAGGGCATGTGGGGCAAATTTACTCAGTAGGCCAATTAACCTGGCAGCATGTCTTTGAACGGTGGGAGGAAACCGGAGTGCCCGGCGAAAACCCACGCGGACACGGGGAGAAAACATGCAAACGCCACACAGAAAGGCCCCCGAGCCGGGATCCGAACGCGGGTCCTTCTTGCTGTGAGGCGGCAGCGCTACCCACTACGCCACCACCGTGCCGCCCTGTTTAATTTCAGTGGAGCTAATTACACACTTGCCAACCCACTGATTTCAGCGACATGCTATTTAAGACTGTTTTGTTGGCCACTATTTTTCAAAACAAAGAATTGTTTACGCCAATTTGTTCAAGACAAAATGTATTGCACGGTACGATTAATTCTGAAAATGTTTGATGCGATAAGCTAAAAATGGCAGCTCACCCCAATAATCGGAATGATATTTCACAACAAAGACAAATGCAACTGATGTAGTGTTTATTCGGAGTGCCTAACAATTAAATTTGGGACTTTGTTCTCTCTCTGCCCCCAACAGGTGTCTGGTGACGATGTCTGAAAAATTACGTGTTGAATAGTTGTGGCAACGGTAAAGTGCAAAACATATTTTGCGCAAAGGTTTAGGATTTCAAAATATCTGTGTGGTGCATTTACAAAATCACCTGTATAAATAACTTATGCCTACCTAACAGATGGAACAAGCATAAACAGCCTTCGACTTTAACTGTGAATGGTGCACTGGGCGAACAAAGATTGTATTGCCTGTTGAAATAATCTTCGGAGGGCGGCACGGTGGCGTAGTGGGTAGCGCTTCCGCCTCACAGCAAGAAGGTCCCGAGTTCGAATCTCGGCTCGGGGGGCCTTTCTGTGTGGAGTTTGCATGTTCTCCCCGTGTCCGCGTGGGTTTTCGCCGGGCACTCCGGTTTCCTCCCACCGTCCAAAGACATGCTGCTAGGTTAATTGGCTTACTGAGTAAATTGCCCCAGGTGCCCTGCGATGGACTGGCGTCCCATCCTCGGTGTTCCCCTGCCTTGCGCCCTGTGTCTGCCGGGATAGGCTCCGGCTCACCGCGACCCTGTACAGGATTAAGCGGTTTCTGAAAATGGATGGATGGATGGAATAATCTTCGGATAATAACCGTATCATGCGTTTCCTTTAGTGATGAGCTATGTCACTTGTGTGTTAAGTATTACATGTTATATGGATGAACTGTATGACACATTTGTGAAACTGGGTAAAAAGCCATCAATGTTAATGTATTCATACGTTTTCAGCTCCTCACTGCTGTGCGCTCTGGGAGGCCACTGTAATTGCCCAACCCATAAAGCCTTAGCCAAACTACTGTTTAACTGACTGAGAAGTCTTCTAGACAATATTAATATTACATTGTACCGAAACTTATTTATTCGTTGCTTATAATTTGTTTATACGTATGCAGCAACGTTTATTGCCGGAAGGGAAATAATCAATATGGAAACGCATCGCAGGGTTCACACTAAAGCTTCATGACTGTTAACCAAAACCGTTGGAAATATTTTTGATAGTATAATTATTTAGTCACCTTTGCGCTTGTCGGGAAACTGGCGGGGTGGGGAGCTGGTCTCTCGTCCACACGTGTGTAAGGGAAACGTGTAACTGTAACTTTTGTAAGTATAGTTTTTTCTTATTCGTCGAGATGTGGGAGATGAACGTTTTGGTTAATACGATACATTTGGTCAGGAATGCCACTTAGAAGTTGTGATTAATGCCAAACCATCCCGTCATGGTGCAGCGCAGGAAAATCCGCACATAATTAGGAAGAATATGACCACTAACAATATAATAATAATAAGAGCATTTTATAGCGCGCCTTTCACCCGAGGGTCACAAAGCGCTGCACAACGACAGAAAAAAACTAATAAAAACCAAAGCAACAAAACAAAATTAAGGCTGCTTCGAATACACTGAAAGGTCGTGAAACTGGCAATCTTAAGAGCGGCAAAAATCTGGCAGCGTCCCCTAAGATGGCCGCCACTTCCTTAAATACAAACACGGAGGGAGACAGGGAGGGAGGGTGAGCGACAGGGGGGAGACATAGGGACTCAGACAGGAAGACAGAGAGACAGACATGAGGGGGATACAACGCCAATCTGTGCCGTGACCTCCTCATGCACCTAGCCTGGCACAGCAGGCAGCCCATGGCACCTGGGGCCCACAGCTCCTGCGGATAACAGGATACTGTGGTAGCAGAGGAGAGTTCCACTATACCAGCACGTGTGCCACCTAAGCTGGCCCTTATATGAGGGTGCGCAAGACCGTGACTCGATTCGATGTGGGTACCATCATACGATTTAAGCGTCATCGATAAAAAAAAAACCAAGCTTGACTGCATTTTTCGATTTCCCCATTTGCGATGGAGAAGCTCCTCGGATATAGCCATCCGTAGCATGGATGCACCTGTAATTGCCGCTAACCTGAGCAGATAGCTGAAATAATTGACTGTGGGTATTGGTGGGTCATACAAAAAGAGGCACTGTACTTTGTGCCTCCAAAAGTCCAGGTGTTCACATTTAGGCATCTCAGAGCATTTAGATATAAATTAGACGAAGCGCTCAGGCACATAACTGTCAGCAACCGCTGATTGACAGTGATGAAATGAGAGGGCGTTCTGGTGCCAGGTGTTGGCAGGGGTCATGAGCGTATACGGTTTGTGAAAGTAGATGAATTTAATAGGATGGTGGGAGGTAAAACGCGTGATATTCACGGGCTGTCTTCAACTGTGTGGGCTATCTCCCCCACGTAAAGACACCGCACAGTACAATTTCGCATATCCGACTCGCTGGGGACTGCGGCTTAGGTGGATACGCGAAAAATCTAATGTGTTGAACATCTATAAAAATGTGATGTCACAACACCTTACACAAATGGGTTACTGGACACTGTTTTAACCATGGGGGAAATATTTTGCATTTATTTATAAGTGAATGCACACAAGCCTAAGAATTAGTTCCTGTATTTAAAAAAAAAAATGCATTCAGTGAACGTCTATAGAAAATGACTGTTAGCACCGTGCACCAATATAGCACTGAGTGTGGGCGGTGAATCGGTCCGGGCGGACTTTTAACCGGCAGACGTGCCGTAATAAATACGTGGAAAACGGACAAACGGATTTTTTTAAAAACGACCACCTTGTGAAAGGTCACGAAACTCAAGTGAGGCACTCCTGGAGCAACAACCGAATAGCTGTATGATTACTGCATTTGTAAAAGGAAAAACAGATGCACACGTTTAAAAAAAAAAAGTCCTCTGGTAAATTTAGCAAAACATTTTTGCAGAAAATGTCCAAAACGTCCCACTACAGGGTGGACAGTGCTCTTTTTATAACAACCGTCAGCTGGCAGCAGCTTATTTGCATTATTGTTTGTCAAACCGCTGTTGGATAAAGGCCTTACCACGGCGTGTGGGCCATGGGGGCTGTTTCCTTACGAACACGCTGGCCATTGCGAGTTTGTGAAGACAGACATCACAGATATGGGAGCATATTTTTCCACGACACTAGATTTTTCTCCACTGCCCTCTGATAGCCACCAAGTAGCCCAACAAGCCCTACGACAACCTATTTTGCATGTTGGCCACGTGTCTGAGCACTGACCAGGGTTAAACCTGCTTAGCTTCTGACATCAGTTTGATGCCCAAGTCACCTTGAAACGCTACTTAACTACTTGATCGAAAACGAGCATTAATTTCCCAGTGAGTTTTACCTGTGGCAAAATAAACAAAGAAAATGTATAGAGCGCGGGGTATAGGTATACACTACACATCATTCAATTCTTGGAACGTATTTCGGTGTACACACGTTGCCTCAGCTTATTCCTGTCAAGATACATCAATACAGATTCATGTACTGTAGATCTTAAGGTGGGTACATCACATTACGTTATTGAGATATTGTAACGAGGGTGCATTGAGTAAATGATTTGTATAACGTACTTGCTTTTTAAAATAAATGGTAACGTTTCAATAAAGATCCATTTGTGTTTGGTGTTTGTCAAGTAGCCAATGACAATGCAGTTAGGCGACCTCCTCTGGAGGTACAAACGCAGGACTTATGGGAAGAAGACTACAGTATCCCACAATACTGTACCTTACAGTCCCAAAGAATGCTGCTTAGGTTAATTGTCGCGACTAATTTGTTCCCGGTGCCGAGATGTTGTAACTTTCTTACCCCTCCCCGTTGGACAACTATTTAAAAGAGCTACATAGCTCAACGGTGTCCTCTAGCTTAAATAAAAACCAAGTGACATAAGATGGGAGAACCATGTGTATGTATATGATCATGTTTCCGAAGTGGAAGGCGAAACGTCACGAAGGAGAGAGGAGGAACGCTCGACACGGCTGTCCCAAAAGAGCAACTCTTAAGAGCAACTCATTCACATCGTCCTGAGTGGTCTAGTTTTACACAACACCCGCATGACCCATCCTCCTGCATAACCAATTTTCTTGCCTTTATTTATTTGAAATGGGACTACCACTGCATTATTTTGAACGTCCTACTGTTAACGCAATGTGACATTCATTTCGTGAAGGTTGCTCTTCAAAGCTGTCCTTTCGGGATAGCCGTGTCGAGCGCTCTCCCTCTCTCCGCTCGCGACGTCAAGCTGCTGCTGGATTCTGAGCTTCCCCATGTCATTCAGATCAAGGCGGGATATTTTGACCATACTTCACCACACTGCAGGTCAGCGCGTGTTGGTGGAGGTGGGGAGCATGGATGTTCAAGAATAGTACTGGGCAGGACAGTCGTTAATTGTCAGAAACCCCTTAAACCCTGTGCAGGGTTGCGGTGACCCGGAGCCTATCCCGGCAGACACAGGGCGCAAGGCAGGACGATACCCATCATGGGACGCCAGTCCATCACAGGGCACCGACGAGCTACAATGCTACATCATTACAGTACAATTGATTTTGTTGCACTGCCCTCTGCTGACAACATTGTAAACATCATCCACATAACATTTCCTCAAAAAGTCAACGGGGGAGCATGGTGACGCAGTGAGTAGCGCTGCCGCCTCACAAGAAGTACGCGGGTTCGATTCCCGGCTCGGGTACCTTTCTTTTCGGAGTTTTCATGATCCCCTCCGTGTCCGTGTGGGTTTTCGCCGGATACTCCGGTTTCCTGCCACAGTTCAAAGACATGTGCTGGCTGCGTTAACTGTCCAGACTAAATTGCCCCCGGTGTCCTGAGATGTTGTAACTTGCTTACCGTTCCCCGCTGGATAACTGTTAACAAAATCTGCATGGTTCAACGGTTTCTTCCCAGTTCAAATAAAAACTGACTGACAGACCTGCTCCTGACCTGAAAAAAGGGATATACTATGGATGGCCTGCTATATATACTATGGATGGTATAATTGGCCTGCTAATTACATTTCCTCTGGTGCCCTGCGATAGACCTGCGTCCCACCCTGGCTACAGCCCTGCCTTGCGATATGTGTCTGCCGGGATAGGCTCTGACCCGCGGCGAGCCTGAACAGGGTTCAAACATCTCGGGTGAAAGGCGAAATATAAAACGCAATTATTATTATTAAATAACTTCATGATTTTACATCATACGGGATTTTGGTGGGAAAAATATTTCTACCAACACGTAAATTTGACCTTAAAAAAACTTAAAATTCCGGTGCTTACATTTCCTCTTGACATGCGAAATAATAAGCGCGCCTCTTTTTTGGAAGTAAAATAAAAATGGACCTAGCCCTTGTTATGCAATAAGCTTCTTCTATTTATACCCATTACACTGTTGCACTTCGTTGTCTATTTATTACTGTTTACTTTATGAATATGGTTAGGGTTTCATCCGTGCACAATTCAATGCTGTAAATGTTATAGATTGTTTGCGTTGGTTAGTTGCAACTTTCGTTGTGTTGCAGGAATCCTGCATCCAGAGCTTGTAAGTGTCCGCGCGATAGGAGTCGCAGTGTTAGATAGGATTCACAGGGTTAGAGATAGGGAGCCATTGTTTAGAGATAGGGAGTCACAGTGTTAGACATAGGAGCCAGTGTTGTATTGCAGCAATCCCGCGCATCAGAGCTTGCAAGCTCACCGGACATTTTCTGCTGTAATAACTAAAACATCTATCTTATTTTAAATAAAAATACACGTTTAAGCTGCATAGGCAATTGAAAAATCCACCCAGCCTTCGAAACAGCAATGACATCATCCCTCCGTGTTGTCCCGCCCCGTTATAGTACACCCCGCCCCCCAGCAGGGGCTCTCGACCAATGAGCGCCGAGCCTCGCGTATCCGTGTGGAAAATCTAAAGCGAAGTCGCGGGAGCGCGCTGGGAATTTCGCGCTGGGGCGACCCGGCGTCTAAAAGCCGTCAGATCTTTACGGAATTTAAGCGGTAACATCGTCCCGCGATGGCGGGAATCAACCTCAACGACGACTACGACGTTGTGAGGGTCAAAGTGAAGGTGGGTGGACGCTCGCTTGTGTTTCGAGTGCCGTGTGTAAGGGGGCGGCCGAGACACGGGGAAGGCGGCCCTCGGTTAAGAGAGGGCCGCAAGTATGTGGCCAGGCCTAGGTTTTCAGTCGCCTTGGACGTTTCACTTAAAAGTTATATCGTCAGTGATTTCACCGCGATTGAACAATCGTGCGGGCGATCGTCGTGTCCGTGAGGCGCCTGGCAGGCCACGCGAAGCCTGCGAGGTGCGCCGTGTTGGCGGTATCGGTGCCTCCGGTCGCTTTAGCACGCAAAACAACTCGATTCCTCGGGGGCAAGTTTAGCTGGCCAGAGTGGTTGTCGAATTTTCGCGGTGTCATTTTCGTTCGCGTGAGACCTGCGACGTCAAGGTGTGTTTGCGAGAGACGGGGACGTGGTTAGTTTACGCGGGTCAGCTTGCTTTTGCTCTGTGTGTCGACATAACTTTTAAGCAAGGCAGGCAGATTTTTTTTCTCTTTTTTTTTAAAGGGACCACTCCTGTTAGAGGTGACGTCAGCCCTGGTTAGACTGGGAGTCAGCCGCATTGTCTTTTCATTGTTTACCTCGTATTTTCCGGCGAGTTTTATTGGTCCCGTTCACCTGCCAGTGAATGGTTTGAGTACCAATTTCCGGAAAATACGTGTCGTATGCCCCCCGCGTCCGCGTGGGTTTTCGCCGGGCACTCCGGTTTCCTCCCACCCTCCAAATACATGCTGCCAGGTTAATTAGCGTACTGACAAAAATTTACCCAGGTGCCCTGCGATGGACTGGCGTCCTATCCTGGGTATAGCCCTGCCTTGCGCCCTGTGTCTGCCGGGATAGGCTCTGGCTCACCGCGGCCCTGTACAGGATTAAGCGGTTTCTGAAAATGGATAGATTGACGTGTCGTATGCAAAGATTTTCCCCACTTGACGGTGGGAACGTCGAATCTCAATAAATGGCTAATATGTAAACAGATGGACACCGACCCAAGCTTTTTTTGCGTGGGGAAACTATTTCGCGTTTTTCTAATGAGGTTCAAATTGGAGAATCACAAGTCCGAGACATCGTATTGACAGCAAGTGGGATTGAGGCAGGGGTAAAGGACACATTGCTCAGAGAGGGATGATGGCTGACGGATGGGACTAACTAAATGACAGCAGAAAGAAGACAATGCACCTTGGGAGTGAGATGGACTGTGACACACATCACAGGACCGGAGCCGTCCAGCAGAAGATAAACTTTGCATTATTATGATGAATTACTTGTGTTATTAATACCTTTTATTAGTCCGGTTGCGGCCATGGTTTATGAACCTTGCAATGATCATCAGGAGAGCCCAGTGACGGGCTGTTCATGTACGTACAGTGTGTATACCTGAACCCCATGTTAGTGAGCCAGATGTCGCGGTACAAATCTCCTAAATTGCACACTCCGAGCTGTGGCCAACAAATATAATGAAAAACGCTCGGATATCTACCACGGGATTATAGGGGTCACCCTACATTTGTGCTTTCTAGGATTTGGCAATATTTCAACACACACGTTCCTGGCTTTCTAACCTGATTTCTTCATTACCTAGAAATGTGACGGACTGATGCAACCCGAGTTAAGGACCTTCTCCGTGGACCCTCAGATCACATCCTTGGACGTCCTCCATCACATTTTAGTCAGAGCCTTCGAACTAAGCGGGTAAGACATTGTGAAGCACCGTCACAACGTCTGTGGGTGTCTTTTTTTGTTTGTCCGTTCCTTAAACAACAGTCTTTCATAATGGGCTTTCGTCCTCCCGTTTCACTTTGGAACTTTTAGTCAGGCTGTACCCCAGCTGCCTATGACCAAATCCAGGAAGTGAAGTAGAATTGAACCTGGAGCTTGGATCGGTGACCACCATGCGCACTGGTAGGCAGGATCTGTTATTTTTCTTATTGTCTGTACTTCTATGCTAACCATCTTAAAGCTGCCCACCTTCACCAACTTGGGCTGATGAAGTATGGTAAAAGAACGGACATTGTCACGGGGAGGTGTCCATCTTTCTGTAAAATGGCAAAATACTGTACGTGCATCCCTGCAGCAATTGTTTTACTGGCCACAATTTTCTAATAGGGCTCAGAAAGTTGAAACCAGTTCAACGTTTGTTAATGCAAATGAATCCTGATTAAAGTTATTGACCCAGGTCGCCTATAGGCTGATACTTTATACTAAAATGTTCTTACATTTCTAGGTGGCTGAACACATTAGGGGGAGCCCTGACAGTGGTTAACCCAGTGTACTGGGAACTAGACATTTTTAGATCGATTCGTGGCCATGCTTAACATCAATGGCAAATTATACCTTTCTTGGCCCCCACAAACCTGCTCTGACCAGTATCGTAGAGAGGTGGTCAAATGCACACAAATGACCAACACACATGAGGATCCTTTCATCTGATCTTGGCTTTACAAAGGGCTGCAAATTATATTATTAAGCAGTCTGTTTATGATGTTTTGTTTAAATCAAGCTATACCACAACAAAGGCTGCTTAATATTGAGCGTACAAACAGATGGCTTGAATACGTAGTTCTTGTAAATAGGTACCAGACAAAATGGACCATGGAGTGGCCACCTCCAGTTTGAGAGAAAAATCCTCATTAAAATCTATCTGGTGCATCGCTATGGCACTAGTGACGTCATTGCAAAATATTTTTAATACATTTGAGTCTCACACCCATGCAGTTGACGTCATGAGCGCTGTGGCAGCATGCTTGACCATGAGTTAAAAGTCTTTTTTTCCTCATTAACTATGCTTTAAACATATCGGATAGGCCAGGATACACAGCCTAGGAACATAAATGTTTAACCAGGCACCATTCCTTTAGTGTAGAGCGTCAGTGCTCATCCTTTCAGTTGTCTCTTTTCACCTGATGAGTACATTATTTTTGCAGCATCTATATTGCGTATTGCATGTGTTGTATATACAGTAGCTCCATATAGCAACCACTACTAAACGGTAAATGCTGGTCATGTAATGACTCATGACCTAAAATTGATTGGTTTGCTCATAAAGCGTCAAGTGCTGTTTATTTTTTAGGAAAATAATGCGCCATTTTATTTTGTAGGCTGTTGAAACTAGACAGAACGTACAAGAAACACAAAAAAGTGTACGATACAATTGATATTTTAAAAAAAAATCAACTGAATCGTGGCAGTTTATGAACAATAATTGAAAAGAGCATTATTGCGGTAAAGCTGTCTGTGTTCTGTCATGGTTCAAAGTTGAGCACATTATTGCGTGTTTCTTTTCGACTGCATACAGAAAGAAGAGCTTTGTACTGAGTTACCTGTCCCAGGAGGTGAGTGGCGAGGAGCTGTATTTGTCCCTGCTCTCCGACTGGGATTTGAAGTCTGCGTTTGGGAGTGCATCCAAGCCCTTCCTACAGCTCCGCATCGACGTGAAGCCTTTTGAAGAGAGTACGTTTCTGCCAAGCCACGTCACATGTGGTTAATGTGATTATTTAATTCACCTGAAAACCCTGCGGAACAGCATGCACACAAAACGTTGGCATTAGTGCAGGAAAATGTGCCAGCTGTTTAATTCTTATTGGCAAGGGTTTATGTTTGTTAATGAGAGTGTACTTATGCCCAAGCCTGAGGGGTGGGTGTAAGATCACATGCTTCAAAATATAAACTATTGTGTTGTTACGGAGTAGAATGATGCCAACATTATTGGATCAAAACCTTGCCAATATTTGTCTGGTTTGATTGACTGGCTCCTGTTCTCTGAATCTTCTCTAATCCAGTGCTTTGAAAGCAATGGCTGTTCGATCATGCTGATTTGTGAGGTTTATAAACCCGCTCAGCTCCCAAGGTAAAGCCAGCAGATAGCAGCACAAAAATGTGTTTGAGAACCCAGCTCTTGTTTGTGTAGGAATTCTCCAGTTACTCCTTTTTCTGCACTGCTTAAAAATAATTGGCCAACTTCCTTATGCAGGACCCATCTGCATTGGGAGGCTTTTCTGAATAAATAGTGCACCGTTATACTGCACCATTCCTACGTCAAGAGGCAAATTTGGCATAACAACTGTACACCATGCAATTAAAAAACATACAACATGCTGAATCTAATCACAAGAGTGCAATTTGGGTTAGATGGTTAATTTAAAGATTGAGTAATTGTGGTTGCTTTTGAAATGTGTTCTTTTGGGATTGAGTAATTTAATGATGATCTGAATATAAAACTTATCCCTGCCTGCCTATTACTTTTCCAACTGTTACACAAGCATTATCAAAACAGGGCGTGACTCACGATAGAACGGGCAGAATTTGTACTTTCCACTGGGGACTAATGTTTACCAGATAACATTACTGTGCAGTACCGCCATACAAAAGCTTACTTTATAAAACCTCTGCACATCCATCATAAGCACAATTTGTACAGCTTCAAAAAATATATTGTACCATAAGTGTGTTAACAGTACATTTTATCTTTGTTTTCGTGCTTGGTACTAGGGACGTTCATTAATTTTCATACACGCAATAGTCAATTCCAGCTTTTCCTCCATGCATTCAGGCATGCTTAAGTGGCCAGTTGGTAGTCCATGTTCTCTGCAGAGAATGTAAACAAGTCTTTTTGCATGTAAAAAATTTCACGACAGAGGATATAATACATTGCAATTCAAAGTATAGCAGGCTGAACAACATAACAAACACACACTTAAAATAAATTGGCAATGACCATTCCTTTCCCCACCATTTTTGGCTTTCAGGTCCCTTGCTGGAAGACTGGGACATTATCAGCCCCAAGGAGCTGCCCGGCAGTGAAGTGACCCTCTGGGAGCGGAAAAGCCTCAACGTCGGACCCATCCCCCTGCTGACTCAATCCCTCATCTCACAGGTGGCGGTGCACGTTTAATTCGCCTGCTAATTCACTGTAGCCGAGGCAGCCTTCTGTAACAAAGCCATGCATGACTATGTACTTACAGACAGGCATTGCACGTGGGTGCACTTGACGGCACTATCGGCCTTTCACCAGCATCCCTTGAGAACCAGCTCAGGGTCAGACTGATTTGTTAACCGTTTCCACAACGGAGCCATAGATCATCTGAAGAGTGTTGCTCCGTGCCTCACACCGAGGGGGTTAGGATAGGTGCTGCGGTGATGCGGTTATACTCGGGGCTTTGGGGTTGAGGAGTGAGGACGGCCAAAGGTCATTTGCGTAACACAATGGGTGCCAGTATTAAGAAGACATTGGTTAAAATATTCCACTGTTTAAGAGTTTCCACTGGGACGGCCAGATTTTGAAGCCTTTGTTGAAAGGTAATGTTTATATGATGTAAATATTGCACGCTGCTGAAAAGGTTTTCCCGTTTAAGATAAGGAAGTAAAAGTTAAATAGTGGTTATTTGATATGACTGCTTTGTAAACCGAACAGAACTTGGTCAACACTTCAATAATTGGCACAAAGATTAAATTTAAATAGTATGTTTGAAATGTGTCAGTATCTTCACAAAGCATTATTAAGGTTAATATTTTTCTTAATTAAAACATTTAAATGCAGCACATTATTGCCACTATTTAAAAATAGAGTTTGGATGGTATGATTTTTATATAAGGATAGAATATAACATAACTTGCACGTTACAATTTGTCGTCCATTACATTAGGTTTTAACTGGTCCCAGCGGTATTACTTCATGTAGGTTGACTTCATTATTAGGTCATGGTGAATTCAAAGTAAAAGCTTACACACACACACACAGTAAAAATAAGGTTCATCTCAGTTTGCAACTATGGTTACACCACAGTATGTTACCATTATTTTGTATGACCTTGAAAGTGAAGAATTAAAAAAAATGTAACAAACTGTTTATCATTTCATTCTTTTAAATTAATATATCTGCCCCAGGCTAGATTTGGCAGAGGCACATTACTCATTCGGACAGAAATTGCACAAGACAAAAGTAAGGACTGCATTGTGGGCAGTAGAGGGCAATAGAAGGCAGCGCAGCAAAAGCCATTGCTATTCGCTACTAAGCCGTCCTGCCCTCCCATTGCTTCGCTGACCTGCCTGACCAGCCTGTTAAGCGTTTTCAATCCATCTCGACAACACACACAGCATGGGAAGGTCCTCATCCCGATCCCGCAGTGAAGTGACAAACGACCGTGTACTTGTCCAGCAACGGAGCGTTTTTACAACGTGGCATCGGCAACGCCTGGAGCCCCTTTAACCCCTGGCTCGCGGCCCACGCAGGTGGGACGCACACTGTCCAAGGTGCAGCAGGTGCTGAGCTGGTCGTACACGGAGGACGTGACGCGACCACTGAAGCCGCCGCTGGGCGACGCGGAGTTCCACTCGTTCCTGAGCCGCGACGGGCAGCTCGTGCGGCCCGAGGAGCTGCGCCTGCGCGTCTATCACGGCGGCCTGGAGCCATCCCTGCGCAAGGTGCGGCACACACCGTCGCCCGCCCGTCCCACCCGGTCCCGTCACGTGTGATCGGCGTGTCTGTATATTGCTAGCATCGTTTATTAAATCGGGTCGTTATGGTGAAAAGGTCCCCGGGTCCGATTCCTGGCTCAGGTGCCGCCTTCCTGCGTGGAGTCTGCACGTTCTCCCCGTGTCCGCGTGGGTTTTCGCCGGCTACTCCGGTTTCCTCCCACAGTCAGAAGACACGCTGCTGCTGCATATATTAATTGGCCTGCTGACCGAATTGTCCCCAGTGCCCTGTGATGGACTGGCATGCCATGTTGGGTATAGCCCTGCCTTGCACCCTGTGTCTGCCTGGGTAGGCTCCGGCCCCCTGCGACCCTGTTCAGGATTAAGTGGGTATTGATAATTAAGTGGATGAATGACCCTAAATTACAATAATGAAATGGCCTGGGAACGCCTGGGAATCCCCCAGGAAGAGCTGGAATCTGTTGCTGAGGAAAGGGATGTCTGGTCCACTCTCCTTGGACTGCTGACACCGCGACCCTCACCAGGACAAGCGGTTTATATGTATTATATACAAAATGCTATTATTATTATAATAGAATCACTACGGGGTTGTTACATGTTTCCAATGCCTGTTTGTGTTATTGAGCGAAAGTGGCAATGCTTGTCAGGTTGCCCTTGTCATATAAAATCTCAATGCAGTTATGACAAAACCTTGTTACAGCCAATTCATTAACACCGATTATTTCTTACATCCCGCAACCAATTGCTACCCCGCGCCGCCGCGACGCGCAGGTCGTGTGGCGGCACCTCCTCAACGTGTACCCCGAGGGCCTGACGGCGCAGGAGCGTCTCGACTACATGAAGAGGAAGTCCAAGGAGTACGAGGCGCTCAGGAGCCAGTGGAGCACGCAGGCCAACAAGGAGGAGCTCGAGTTCACGGTCGGCATGGTGCTCAAGGACGTGCTCAGGACTGACCGCACGCTGCCATACTACGCCGGCTCCGACGACAACCCGCACGTGCGCGCGCTGCACGACCTGCTCATCACCTACGCCGTCAACCACCCGCGCGTCTCCTACTGCCAGGGCATGAGCGACATCGCGTCGCCCATCCTCTTCATCATGGACAACGAGGCGCACGCCTACGTCTGCTTCTGCGGCATCATGAAGCGGCTGCGCGGCAACTTCCTGCCGGACGGCGAGGTCATGTCCACCAAGTTCCGGCACCTGGCGCTGCTGCTGCGCTTCTACGACCCCGAGTTCCACAACTACCTGGTGTCGTGCGGCGCCAGCGACCTCTTCTTCTGCTACCGCTGGCTGCTGCTCGACCTGAAGCGCGAGTTCGCCTTCGAGGACGCGCTGCGCATGCTGGAGATCATGTGGAGCTCGCTGCCGCCCGACCCCCAGCGGGCTGAACTCGAGCTCAAGGGCGCCCCGCTCGACGGCTCTGAGTGCGGCCAGCCGGCGCCGCACCGCCGCATGGTGCGCCCGCAGATCGCCCCCGGCGCCGCCAGGACCGCCGCCCCCGCCGCCCAGCCCCGCGCCGCCATCGCCAAATCCCAGCCGGAGAACCGCCGGACGCCTTCGCCGACGCGAGCCGGCGCCCCCGCCGCCGGCGCGGTGCCGAACGGAAACGTGTTCCGGGTCGCCGCGCCGTGCCCCGCGGGCAACCTGAACGTGACCGCGCGCGACGAGCGGTGCCTCGGCCTCGCCGCGGGCCGACGGCCCTCGCTGAGGAAGTCGTCCGGGAGCGCCGCCTCCGAGATATCGGAGGACGACGAGGACGAGGAGAAGCCGCTGATGAGCCCCAAGGCGTCGGAGCCCGATGCGGACGCGAGCGCGCTGGAGCAGATGAGGCGCTCGGCCAGCAGCCTGTCGCTGTCGTTCAAGGCGTCGCTGCTGTCGGTGGCGGGCCACAAGCTGAGCAACGCGCCGCCGGCCACGGCCAACAACGCCAAGGCGACGGAGGCGGGCTCGCCGGTGCAGCCGGCGCCGTCGCTGCCTCCGCCGCCCGAGTTCGGCAAGGGCAACCCGTTCGTGCTCTTCATGTGCCTGGCCATCCTGCTGGAGCACAGGGACCACATCATGCGCAACGCGCTCGACTACAACGACCTGGCCATGCACTTCGACCGGCTCGTGCGCAAACACAACGTCGGCAAGATGCTGCACCGCGCCAAGGAGCTGTTCGCCGACTACCTCCGGGGAGAGACGTGGTGCTCGGAGGAGGGCGCCGAGGCGCAGGCGGCCGATGCGGAGCAGGCGTTCCGATAGCGTGCCGGGACAGGGCCCCCCACCCCGTCCGCGGCAAGGACGGTTTTACAATCGTGCCTGGCTCGTCTGTGCTTGTCCGTGTTAAAAAGGTGTCGGCCGATTCCGATACGTTTCCACGATTACAAACTTGTGAAAATGAATAGTTTAATGCATTCAACTGCCGTTCACTTTGAACGGCCGATGGTTGAATGTGCGACTTCAAAACTGTTTCCGCTTGGTTGACGATGGTACAGCGGTGAAGGGGACGAGTGTGAAATTCAAATCGATCACCCCTCTCTCTGAATGCAGGTCGTCACCTCTGCCGGAGGCCTTGTCCACCTTCCTCACTGTCTCCTGCAGAGGTTTTCGTGACCTGTTCAATGGTACCGAGGGCTTTGCTCGTGTTATTGTTGTGGAAAATTGAATGGTAAAATTACAACTCCAGGTTAGGTTTCAGTTAAGAACGATATTCTTATGGGTTTGCATGCTTTTTGCGAGTGTGTGATTTTGGTTAACGTTTGGGGAAAAATATTCACGTACTGTTATAGGCCTTCATTGAAATATTTAGGCACAAGATGTGTACCTTCTAGGCAATCTAGGGCTTCTACCACGGCAAGAAAAATTATCTCACGTTTTCCAGATACTTTAGGTGGACAGAGAGGTCAGTTATTTCTTGCCTATGTACAGTTCATTCCTGCCAAGCTGCTCACACCACATCTATATACGGTCTCAGCTGGACATTTGCTTTGGTTGAATAGACTTTAGCTCACGCATTATTTCACCTAATGACCCTTGTTTCTCACTAAGGGCACCGAGAAAAGCGTGGGCTGGCACATTGGCATAACCCAAGTGGGTAATCTCTGCAATAGTCAATCTATCCAACACAAACAATAACCATTCATATTATACGTCGACTGGGAATTGTTTTGGGCTGTTTGGCTGCGATAGTGTGCTGTAATGAACATAAATTACCTAGATAAACACATTTTCTGTGGAAATATTGTAAATAAATGCTTTTTCAACCGAATATTTCTTTGCCAAGCAGATACCGTACTTTTTTTGGCAGGGTGGGCTAGACAGAAAGATTTAATCTGTTTTCAGGCCAATTTAATTTGTTCCAAATATTTTATACCAAAAAAAAAACCACCGAGGCCAGACCGGGACATTTAGTCTTGATTTCATTTGCAGGAATGCGCAGGCACCTGGAAATCATCTTGCACAAACACACATGCCTTGTTGCTCTCGGATGGCTTCATGTCTTCTTCGTTCAACAGCTGTGCACTGCCATAGTCTAAGGGACTCCAGCCAAGTCCTGTACAGTTGTTCACGCCATAGCAAGTGTAGATGGGAGTAAATTGTAGCGTGTTGTCATGATACCGCTTTCTGTTTTGTTCAGCCTAAAGCGGCGAGCCAATGGGACGTGTGTGATGATGACGTTTTATTGATGGTACAGTGCAATGTTAGATTTTTGTTTGTGGACCAGCCTTAATTTGCAAGTTTATGGATGCTGCTTTTGTTTGTCTGAACCTACTTGGAAGAGACAACACTTGGGTTTTTTTCACTGAAAAAGAAACTCATTTGAAAATTCTGCGACAGTGTTAAGTGTCGTTTATGATCGCAACTCTTAAGGCGAATAGTTTATTCCTTTGCAAATATTTATTTTCATTTTTGTTTACATTTATGAAGGGGTCGTATGAATGAGATGTTAAAAGCGTGTCTTTCCATTCGCTTAATTCAAATGTCTTCCATCTTAGGGTCCAATGCCAACTTCTGTTAATCATTTGCATGTCATGACAATGGGCATTGTTTTGGGACATATATCCATATAAAGTCTTGACATATAGACAAAGACTTTAAGAATGGATCTTTGATTACCGATTTGGTCAATGGCCTTCTCGTGTTCATATGTTGTTAGGTAATTTTATTTACTGAAAAATAGCATATACCTTAAATTAAGCTCATGTTTACATTACTTTGTATTGAGTACAAAAACAGGCTATGTTTGCTGCAAAAATAACAAAAACATGAATAGGCCGTGAGCTGGATGGGCTGTTCTTTACAACCTGGGATGGTAAATGCTAATCTTATCGAAAGGTTATAGCTTATATATTGTGTGTGAGAGAGACACTTCATTTTGATATTCGTGTTACGTAGATCTATACAAAATGCAGCAGTTGGGGTGTTTTCCAGTTTGTTCCATTTCGCTGGTGATGTCACGTGACAACTCTGCAGAGGATCTCGCCAATCAGCTGTAGGCTGTTCTCTCGGCTCACAGCTGATCGCATCATCGCCATCAAGCGGTCAGCATAGTTGTGGGCTAGGCGGCTGCAGGCCACCGTAAAGGCCAATGTTTTTAATACCACTTTCCAAAAACGCTATTTTACGTCAAATATTACAGTGACATAGCTCTCATGCATATTTATGATCTAGAATTAAAAGGCTTGAACAAGTTAATTGTTGGCGTTTGCCAGCCTAGTCTGTTCCGATAAGTCAATCTTGGGCCATTGACCCGAGGACTACCAGACCAACAGGCCACATTGTAAGGTCAAACTATGGTTTTCCCACTTCACAAAGAGAGACGTGTGTGTTATGTTTGGTTTCGGGTGTAAAAATCGGATCACCAACCCAGGAGAAGCAGAACACTCCTTGAATTTAGTGTGCACGGAGGCCAAAGATCATCACAAACCAGTTATTTCACAGCAATGTTTCTCCACTGCGCTGATATAGAATTTCAATATGAAATCATCATAAACACCCACTGTCGTCTTCTGCTTTCTGGAATCTGACTTTAATTTGTTATATAAGATTTTTTTACGCAATACTTAAGACCATTTCTAGACAGGTGTAAAATAAGCATTTAAAATATAAACCACTGGGCAAAAGGAGAGTTTTGCACTGTAGGTTTAAGTTGGATGATGGCATTAGGCATGTAACAATTCATTCACCTGCCTCTAACCCTACAGGGATTTTGTGGTATGGCCATGATTCGGGATCGAAATTTGATTTAAGAGTCTATCCAATAGCTCTCGAATGCGTTTTCGGGTTATACCGCATGTTCCCGAAACACCTCCCAAGCACGCGGAGCAAAATGTGAGGCACCGCACTGAATAAATCGTACAACCTAAAGAGAGGCTACGGACACCCACAATAACAATCTACTTTTTATTCCGGTCTCATTCGTTTGGCGTCATTCATGCCATAAATTGTACATATATTGTACATAAAATGATATGGTTCATGCCTACTGAGCACACTTAAAGCCAAGCAGGTTTAAGCTTGGCATACCTGTTGATGGCATGGAAGATTAGTAACATACCTATACTCTATGCACAGCAAAATGTGAATGGTAAACCACCGGTCTGTTTGGTTCAGTGCTAAAATGTATAAAAACTAGTTTGCTAAAGCTGTGCTCTAATAGCAGACGTTCACGTAAAAATGGCTTCAAATGTACAGTAGGGTACTCCCACCGATTTATGTTTGGGTGAAGTTTTACGCGAAATTGCATTGCGGCAGTTTGAGCAGATATTTCCTCACTTTTATGTCCAAGAAAATGAGCCTTGAATACAAAATGAAAATGGCATTGTCATTTGCCTTCAATACGCTAATGTATTAGAGCAATATTGTTCTCAATGAAATCAACAAGTCACTGCTGTTCTCCTCGAGCCACGAATAAATCTGCTATATTGTTTTTTCAATGCCAAACATGTTTAATGTGCAATTGCTTTAAAGTGGTTTGATCTTGAAATGCACATTATTTAAGCAGGAGCACTTTTAAAGCACTCAGTTTGACTTCCATATTATTTGTTAGCCATGTGAATTTATTGTTAGCGAAATGGTTTTTTTTACACAAGTGTGTTATGTCAACCACATACAATACGCTTTAGTTAGAGATATCTTGCCTTTGGTCATTTTACCACCGTCAATAATGTTGATGGATTTCACTCATGGAGAAGTGAGAACTAAAAATACAGGCCAAATTAAAGTAGAAGTTGTATTGTATTTTCGCAGATGTTAAAAAATATTGCCACGGTTATAAAATATTTTTTTTTTATTTAAGGCCACCTTTTAAAAAAGCATTGATCAATATTTGACTCCAGTATGAAAATTGTTGTGGCTCAACAGTATTGTTTTAAAGCTAAGGGACCATGCATGAAACCAAACATCTGTGTATATAATGAAAGATTAAATGTTTTAAAAACCATGTATACGTTGTCTTTATTCGTTCAACCCTGCCTCTTAATGTGCCGATCGCTACACACTTGTATACTAAAACCAAAGGCATGCAACCATGCGTCCACTCGGCAATTTAAATCTTTTATTTAAAATGTGCGATATGCAAAGGCCTGATGATGCCTCCTGGGTGAGAAGCGAATGCGAGAGAAGGAACACTCGACACTGCTATCCCAAATTAACAACTATGGAGAACAATTCTCATACATCGATCCGTGAAAACCTACATCCGTACAAACAAGATAGCAAAAGTTAGATACAAAATAATACGACTCTTGAATCAAAGCGTGACAATGTATTGAATCACTGGTCCGGGGTGGCATTGCTGCTACAGGCCCAACAAAACCAACCCTAATTTTCTTTTCCCCCCCCCATCAAGCACTTGCTCTGTATAGACAGTGTGACGATGGCATTTGTGTAATTATGCTAATTTACACCGGACTAAAAGTGCAATGTGACGAATGAGCAAATGCCGTTAAGCTGCCCGCAAGAGCATTCTGCTTCACGGTTGAATTAACGTCCCACCATTTCCTCATAATTTCTGAGGTCATCGTTACACCTCGGGGAAAAACTGCCGATATTCACCGAGGCAAATCATGCACAGCGGGTAATGTACGGTGACTTGCCAGTCACATCCTCTTATTTACATTAAGTCATTGAACATGTTCACTTCCAAAGCTAACGGCGTTCCACATATTTTCATTGGTCTTCATGACGCACTTGTGAATGAAATAATTTTGGAGAAATTAGATCACTTGGGGCCAGTCACCCCACAGGAAAACGTGTGCGGCGAGACATGGGCTGATGTTTGCCAATTGACGTGGCTCCAACAACAACCATTTTCCACTTCACTGCCAAGTGCTCGTGAATCCAACTTGAAAGAGACACGGTGAACTTATAATACGCATGATTAGAAATAACGCGACGAGAGTAGCCGTCGGATATTACTCGTACTCAGTCCATGTACCACTTGTACTTTTAATTGCTGCATCAATCGCTACTCCACTAATGTCCAATTGCAGACGAGGATAATATTATTCTGAAAGTAACGAATGAGTGGAGCGGTGGCACAGTGGTTAGCGCACTGCACAACTGTTGTAACCCGGCCGGCCCAGAGCTGAAGGAAACCGGACAACCCGGTTGTAACCCACGCAGAACAGGGGGAGAGAACACACAAACTCCACACAGAAAGGCGGCCGAGGTGGGAATCGAACCGCCTCGGGCAGGACTTTTTGCGAAGCGCAGATGTTACCACTGCACAGCCACCCTGCTGTCCCAGTTGAGCTCGTTATCGCTGGAGTGGCATTGAGCAGGTTCCTCCTCCGTCTATTGTCCTATTTCTGGCGGCCACTTGTGGGCACTTAAGTGTCCCTGCTGCTTGTTCTGCATCGTTACGGTGCCTCTTGCCCCCGTGCGCTTCTAAGCAACTTCTCTGATTACAAAACAAAGTCAACGATTAAACACGGAGGTCAGCCAACAGACACGTGGCGGTAATACTGACCGCTTTCAAGCATGCACACGCTCAGGGTGGTCCAGATGTATTGTGACCCCCGTTTGACCCCTAACATTTTTTTCCTTTCCTCATTCATTTCTGTTTAAAATTACCCTTCTTTATTTCAGATGAATAACGTTTATTACGTGTCATTTTTTTAATGCTGCTTACCGTTATATTTCGCACCCAAATGTTGGTTAATTCGCAGGTTTGTTGTATCGCGGCAATCCCTCTTCCAGAGATTGCAAGCTCACAGGGTATGTTCTGCTGTAATAATAAACCTAGCACGTGCAGTCCTCAACATCAAAGCGTGCGACCAACCAACTATAAAATGCAGGGAGACTCTACACCTAGCTACCCATCCACAAACGCATC
>JAZEWU010000025.1:3837919-3851615 GCA_036362915.1 Geotria australis | reverse complement strand
TTTAGCCAGACAAGAGACACACTCTCTATAAGCCTGCGTGCTCATCACGTGGGAATCATCCCTAATCAATACCAGTGTCTGACCAGAGCTGAAATGTGGCAAATTCAGCGGCAAACTGAATTCAACATGTATTTAGATGCTAAACGGCAGGCAAGGCGTGAGACCTGCGACGTTTGAGACTTACGCCACTGATGGGAGGAAAAGCCCTCCACTCGAGGGCGTTGTATAGCGCCCCTCTAAACGAGGTTGTGGCCTACTCTCCCTCGTGCGGCCGAACATCTCGGTAGAATTCAGAGACGCTTTCGGTGAACAAGCACAAGCGAGCAGGCGCTGGTGTGGTTTAGAAGGACGATATTAGTCGCAGTTCATTGGAAAGCGCAAAATAAAACGGGCAATCAAACAAACGAGGCATTTGTGTGCCGCTCGCGACCGTTTTGTCCATTGCAGGAGCAGTGATGGAACTGTACCACAGCCCACGTGGCCTCCGCTCCACCCCGAGGCCCAAACTAATGCGCGCCCGTACACATCAGGGTGTAACGACGAATCCATGCATTGATTAACATTGATTCTTAACCAAAAACAACGCGCGCCCTTGTACGGCCCTCCGGTCAATCTACTGCTGGATGAGAGCCTCCCCACACCACGTGGGTCTTGCTAGAGGTCGTTTGACCAAGCTGGGCCAGTACCGGTAGCTGAATGTGGGAACGCAGAAGTACAGTAAGTGAATCGTGAGAGTTAACTGAATTGCAAAGGGGACGGTATATTACGACGGCCGTTCCCTAACAGCTTGAGGCAGATTTTGGCATGAATACCAACGATCCGGGGTTGGAGCGGTGGTACAGTGGTTAGCGCACTGCGCTATGAACCTGGCCACCCCAGTTCAGTTTGCAGGCCACGGCTAACATCAGTGGTGAGCAATATCTCAAACTGGTCCCACGTCATCAATATGAAGTGACATAGCATGCCGAGGCCTTAATGCAGCAGTGGATTGATAAAGAGACCCAAAATAACAGTCTGACGTTTGTATTGCTTGTTGAAGAAAGTACAACGTGCAAGGTGCCTTAAACAGCAATGGGGAACACGAGCCTGTAACTTAGTCAACACTGAACTGGCCGATTGGCGCCAGCCAGCCCAGCAGACAGTAAAACCGAATCATAACCATTTACAGCTCATGTGTGAAGTGAAGGGAACTTTGAGATACAAACTAACTTCATAACGATTGCTCTTCAGAGCAGTTTTTTTGGGATAGCAGTGTCGAGCGCTCTCCCTCTCTCCCACGTTGGAAGCACCATCAGAATGCCTGATGATGCTTCCAACGTGGGAGGCTCTGAACAACTCTGAAGAGCAACCATCATGAATCAAGTCGTGAAAACCTATATCAGTACATTACTTCCTATCTTCCATTTTTCAGCTGCAGTTTCACCTCAGTTGCAGTTTCACCACTGACAAATAAACCGACTTAAATTTTTGATTTTTTAAAATCCTGCTCGGGTCTCGCTTGGTGAAGAGGTCTGGAGTCTAGCACTCCTGGTCGGGTCACCCTTGGTGAATAGGTTTGGTGGGGGGGGGAGATTCCAGATAAATAGCGATCCGAAGACCCTCCGACAAAAGGAGGTTTGCGTCAGGAAAGACATTCGGGGGGGGAGGCAACCGACCAACCCGCCTCAACCTGAATAGCGGCCGTTTAAACCGAGCAAGCTAGCACGCCAAGTGCTTCATCCAGATTTACGAGCACAGCACGGAACACGCACTCGGGCCTGCTGTCGCTACAACGCCGGCAACACGAGCCCGTCGAAGCGCATCCGCGTAAAAAATGCTCTCGCGCCGCCGCCTCTTCAGTCCCTAAATTACACGGCCTGAAGCTCAGATGCCGACAGCCGTCGAGGCGTCGCCCCGCGCCTTTCGCGGAGACGACGCGGCTCGTGAGCGACGACGCGGCGGGGCGGACGCCGCTCGAGGGGACGCGCCACGGCGCCGTTGGAGAGGCCGCGGTGATCGACCCGCTCGCGCCCGTCACACTTTCCCCGTACAGGATGAAGCGGCTCCAAGCGCGTATTGGAAGTCACCACCTCGTGTTACGACGCTCCCACGGTTTGAATGCGAGGTGGCCAGGAGATGGCACCGTTGAGCAGAAGCACAGGTTTTCTCTGGGTTCTCCCCCCACCCGCCACCTTCCTCTCACATTCAGCCATACAACTCATTCACTGAATTGGACAAACATTCCAGAGTGGAACCTCTTGAAGAAAAGAATCAGTCTCGTGACCCAGTGAGGCTATCCTGGGTAAATGATTGTCACAGTCTCTTCATCAGAGAGAACCTGTGTAAATCTGAAGACATACCTATTCACTATTGAGTGAGTATTGCAGATTCTGGCTGCAACCGCCACACACTCATGAAGTCTGCTATTGCAACGCTTTAGAGCACTGGTTCTTCACCGTTACTGCAGCCTGCACCCCTTTGGTTCTCAAAAATATATTCTCGCACCCTTTATTAATGAATACATCATCATCATCATTGCCAGACACCACCAAATCCTATATAGGGTTGCGATGAGCCGGGGCCTATCCCAGCAGACACAGGGCGCAAGGCACGGCTATACCCGGGATGGGACGCCAGTCCATCACAGGGCAACGGGGACAAATTTAGTCAGCAAGGCAATTTACCTATGCGGCAGCATATCTTTGGACTGTGGGAGGAAACCGGAGTAAACGACGAAAACCCACGCGGACACGCGGAAAACATGCAAACTCCACACAGAAAGGCACCCAAGCCGGGACTCGAACCCGGGGCCTTCTTACTCACCGTGCCACCCCTTAATAAATTCACGTATAATACAATACATATAGAACTACAACAAACACAAAAAACTTGGCATGTCTCCCACCCCCAGGGGGTGCGTAAACCCCAGGTTAAGAACCCCTGCTTTGGACGGTTATTTTTTTCCTTGTAAAAAAATGACTTCATGTTTGCGTGACCACTGCCTCGCCCTTACAACCAACACGACACCCAACCACGGGGGTGTTTAAACATACCTTTGTATTCTGTTACCTCCACGTGAAACCACACCACATTCCCTGATGCGGTTGAGTCCCACGGTAATCTCACAACGCTACGCCAAACGCGCTTCACTCGATAACGCGGCTGTGAGCTAAACCCAGCGTAAATCTAAAATAATAACTACATTATGGTTGTTTTTCAGAGCTGTTCTTTCGGGATAGCCGTGTCGAGCAATCTCCCTCTGTCCTTCAGGACGTTTCGCCTCCCGCGTTGGAAGCATCATCAGATGCTTCCCGAAAGGACAGCTCTGAAGAGCAACCATCATGAATCGAGCCGTGAAAACCTACATCAGTACAATAACTGCATTAACAGTAATACGTGTTGTCAATCCACTGCTGGATGATGGCCTCCCCACACCGTGCCTGTTATGGAGGTTGTTTGACCATACTTCCCCACGCTGGTCAGTGGAGGTTGGCCGAAGTGTGGCAGTGGCCTAGGACGAGCTCAGGAATCGCTCGCCGCTGTTGTCAGCCGTGGCTGGGACTCAAACTCAGGCTGCCAGCTTCTGAGAGCGTAGTGTAATAAAAATCCCCCGTATAGCCTGAACAGAGTGTCGGATAAATTGCCATTAGCGAGCACCTATAAAGGTCGACACGGCACACGAGGGGGTGTGTGACCAGCACCACGCCCGGCCACCTTTGTCTCCCTCGTGGCAGTGTTTACACACAGCACCAGGTACTCATTTGAGGTTGAGTCGACCTAGGGGAGGCCCCTGACCGGTTGAGAAAATCGTCACTGGTATTGGCCGTGAGCGGGATTCGAACGCGGGTCGCCATGTTTGTAGCCCAGCGCGCTAACCACTGAGCTACCGCTCTCCATAATAATCACTGCACCACTGCCCTCCTCAGCTTACATTAAATATTAATGCACGAAATAATAATAATTTAAATAGTATTTTATAGACACTAAGACATAAACCGAAAAGGAATTATATATATAATAGGATACCTTCTTGGCAACAGACATTCTTCACAGCAGCTATGCTAGAGCCACTACATTCATTATTAAAGATCATAGCATAGCTGCTAAAATCCAGGGCCATTTCCTGAAAACATTGCCGATCATGTTGGAGTGTTTGTTATTTGTTCGTGTTAAATAGACACTGGGTAATTTCACGACATTCCTATTAACCATGATTTCTATAGCCTGCTTTCTCTGTACGGGAATCTCTGTTGAACGAGTCCCAGGGATCAAGGTCCAGGCAATTGTTGTCGATAAGCTACAAGCCATAAAATGACATCACCAACGTAAACTAGGGCTTGTTCGAGTTAAACTTTAGCCATGCCCTCACAGCTATGTGCTGACAAACTGGATACAACACCAATCCTTTGCAGACAGGGTTTGTCAATTGGACACACACTATAATACTTTACAAAATGTCACAATGCGACGTCACTATTTGACTTAATACAAAAATTTCCTCTGTCGTATTTGTATCGTCTCATTTGTAATCTCCATTACGTCCAATTAGCCTTTGAGGTTGCGGACAGAAAGCCCGATTCGGCTGGTAACCACGGCAGGGTGGCGCAGTGGTAACATCTGCGCCTCACAGAAAGAAGGTCTTGCGCGAGGCAGTTCGATTACCGCCTCAGGCACCTGTTTGTGTAGAGTGTGTGTCTTCTCCAAAACATGCTGCTGCATAATAATAATAATAATAGCATTTTATAGAGCGCCTTTCACCCGAGGGTCACAAAGCGCTGCACAAGGGCATTGGAGAGAACAGCATGTCAACTACGACAGGAAAAAAAAGCTAATAAAAGCCAAAGCAACGAAAATTAAATGATTAAGGCTAATTGTCCTGAATAAATTGCCCCCGATGCCCTCAGATAATGTAACCGCCCCCTCCCCCCCACTGGGCAACTGTTTAAATAGAGCTACTTAGCTCAGCCATTCCTTCCAGATTAAATAAAAAAAAACGAGTGGAGACAAGTACTTGCCTAAACCCTAGCATTCAGCCCTGGGTCTAAGAGACTGGGCATGAAGTGGTTCTGGACAGAAGGATGTGGTGGAATGAGACATGAGGAAGACGGATGAAGCAGGAGCACACGGAGAAAGCAAATTCGAGCAGCTGACCCCATGCGATAACGGGACTTGTAAGAAGAACAGATCTTAGGGCTGTCCGTAATATTCTCATGTTGTCCCACGTGTCGGTGGGCACGATAATATTTTTACATGTATTACGCGCACATATTCATTCACTGTCGAAGGTACTCATTCGACAAGAGAACGACTCAGAGGCGCAGGAAAAGCACTGAGAGGCGGAAGAGGCAGCCAGATGGTTTGCCGGCGCCATTTTGGCACACACTGCTTCCTAAATATTAGGATGTTAGGAGCCGACCCCGGCGCGACCTCCCGCGTCGCGCGCGGCGCACCTTGCAGTGCTGGCTCTCGATGGCGGCGAGGCGCGCGGTGACGCGGTCGCGGGTTCTCCTCCACTGCTGGACCACCGCGTCGAGCAGCGCCCCCGGCGTGGAGGCGCGGTGGTGGCGACGACCCCCCGGGGTGCCCTCGGGGCTCCCCTCGTCCCCCGCGTCGTCGCCGGGGTCGCCCAGCTCCCAGTCGCGCTGCAGAGCCCGCAGCGGGTCCCCCGGGCGGTAGCGGCCGTAGCGCTCGTGCACGAACTCCTCGCGGCTGTGCGCCTGGCGGAGCGGGCATCGGCGGCGTCAGCGTCGCCACGGTTACCAACATCAGCATCTTCATCATCATCGTCGGCATGGTTATCAGCATCGGCACCATCAGCACCGTAATGGTCAACGCCGTCATCGCTGGTTTTATCATCATTGTATTGATCCTGATCATCATTACTCGTATCGTTGTCAAAACCCTTTTTCTGCTGTACTTCTGTGCCCACGGGTCTACGATCTCCACCGTTACAACCCGCGCTGACCGGAGTGCTGAAGTAGGGTTAAATAACGACAACAATTGCACGTTTGATCCTCCGCTGGATGACGTGAGGCCCTCATCTGGCTGAACATCGAATGTGCTGTACGAAATTATTATTATAATGCGCTAAAGAAAGGGATGTTCACGTCACAGACCAAAAGGCTGAATCACCCACCAGTAACCCAACGGGAACGGGTGGGAGCACGGAAATGACAGCATACGCACAGTTGTAGGTCAACTGAGTGAACCGGCTCCTTCCTTGTGCTATAAACAATTCTATTCTTACGTCCAACAACAGGGGCGGCGCGGTGGCGCAGTGAGTGGCACTCGGGTGCCTTTCTGTGTGCAGTTTGCATCTTCTCCCCGTGTCCGCGTTGGATTTCGCCGGGCACTCCGGTGTCCTCCCACAGTCCAAAGACATGCTGCTGCATAGGTTAATTGGCCTGCGGACTAAAAATTGCCCCCGCCGGTGCCCTGTTATGGACTGACGCCTGATCCTGGGAATAGCCCTGCCTCCGGCTCACCGAAACCCTGTTCAGGATTAAGCGGTTTCAGACAATGATGATGATGAACAATCGAGAAACACGACTGTAACCAGACAGCGGTAGTGCACAGCACTCTGCGCTGTGCCACGCCGGCTAAACACCAACTACGGTAGAAGAGCAATGATGCCAGCTTGATTTGCAAAGCAAACTGGCATTATTGTGAGTTCCCTAAATATATTAATACAGCCCATTCGCCAATCCACCGGTGTTTGTGCGGGTTGTTTGGCCATACTTCACCACAATGGACAGTGCATGGCACAGTTCGCTAACTACTGCACCACCGCTCCCCCGTACTAGAAATGTTACCACTTACAATCACACTCCCTATACCATTGGACACTCGTAATAATCATATTCCTGCTGTGTCACTGCATTTGGGGGGGTCAAGGTGGAAGCGTTCACGTCGCGATCCCTGTCAGGTAATACTTGGTATTGCCTGCGAATTCTACCAAAGACTTCGAGGCCGAGCTGAAAGACAACGATGTCCAGAAGCCTGACCATCGTGCTTCGAAGAATCGCAAAGACGAAGAAGACTGCATTTGGAATTGGTAGGACGGAGGAGAAGCTAAGATCGCTTGAATTTAAATGTCTCCGAGCAGTGTTGCTTCTCAGGGGTTTTTTTATTTTTAAAGTTTGATTGTGCAATAAAACGCGTAATGTAGTTCTCTGTACAGCGTTCCGAAGTCATTGCAATTAGACACCGTACAAATTAAAATCGCTCCCGTTGCAGACGAGTTTGCTTGCACAAATGTCATTATTTAATGCCGGCATGCACATGTTTCTGGCTGCCGAATTAGCTGCTCAGCTAGACTAAGTGCTCAAATTTGAAAATGAGTACATGATTAGTGTTTCGTGGTGAGTTTAGCGTGACCATAACACCAACTACTCTATTACAGTACTTAGCCAAACACGCTACACATCGTTGGATAATGATAATGCTGCGATCCTGTTCATTGCCCGTCTGTGCCTTCTCGGAGCCACACTTAAAATTATCTCACGACGACCTTTTTTTTCTCACGACTTCCTTTGCAAAAGATACGTTGTCCCCAGTTGTTTAAATGTTGACTTTCGGCATTCCGTTAGCTACCTGCCTTAACGATTTCAAATAGAACGAGCTGCCTGTTATCTTTGTAGGTTAAACTGCGGCCGAGAGAATTTGTTTTAAAACACACTGGATGCTGCCTTACCTGTGGCTCCCACATCGACCACCCTGCCCTCGTGCATGTCCAGCACAGTGTGAGTTATGGCTGCACTTGTTTAGAGCGGCTACATTAACATAAACACCGCAAACCAACGCATTCGCAATAACGCCAATTAATTGTACCCAGCAAAGCCCCACGGGAGCCTAAAGACTACCCCAGCACAGGGGCCCTGTTGCACTGGGATTTTTTTGGCCAATTCCGTGAATTAATTGTTTGGCTTCGTGCGGGAGGCAGGGAGGAAGCCGGAGTAGCTGGAGAAAAACCTCCCCACTGCGATTTACACGAGGAGGTGATCTTCAGCCTTCGCCTGGTCGCGGCCTACAACCTACAGCACCTGGCAAGCCGCGGAGGTCACACACCCAAATAGTGATCAAATTAGACCCTGCCAAGCTGTCAAGATGTGATGGGATTGGGCATGATTATAGTGATTTGGTCATAGGCTATTTCAATTACATGACGATGTATTGTTGCGTGTTCTGATTCGGTGCTTGGGTGGTGGCTACGGGGCACATAACTACGCATCGATTAAAGTAAATTCTCACGTTCAAAGGTGTACTGAATCGTGCGTGTTAAAACACAATTATTTTCAATTCGTATGTGTCGTACGTAATCAGTTCACGTAACCCCTGAAGCTGCGGAAGGAGTGGTGGTGCAGCAGTTAGCGCAATGGCCTATGAACCTATTGAGTTCGATTCCAGGGCACCAAGGATGGCTGCAGCACGGACAATAATAACCCATGACTAGCCCACACTGAGCAGCGTGGTGAAGTATAATCGTACAACCCCATTACGGGCTCCGGCATGGGACGATAATAATAATAATAATACAATTTATAACGCGCGCAAATTCCACGCCTGGTCAGGAACGAGACTCCATTCGGCTGCGGATGAACTAAAGGCCGTAAATGGTAGGAGGTGGTTTTATTTTACATCGAGTCGGTGGCCGCAGGAGTCGTCATATTACAAAATGTACGAAGTTCCCATGTCACGGAGGGAATGGTGCGTGTTTAAAAATATGGGCTGGCCCGGCATGAAGGGCGTGCTATCTATAACGAGTCATTATAGTTATTGTTATTTATACGAAAAGCCCTGCAGGTGCCAACACCAATGTAGAAAAAAGACCCCGGGGAAACGACAGATTTCACGCAGACTAAAATGGAAAGACAGTAATTTTTCAAAGAGTTATTGAGTCGCGAAATAATGACATATTCGTCGAATCGGGAGAGGGGTGAACTGTCATAAGCCTGCTGAGCTGGGGTTTAGCCTGCCGCGCAAAACACAGCGTTGCTTGTGTCGCTAAGAGGAGTACAGCGGCCGCCTCTTTACATCAAACTGTAAACACGGCTTTAAAAAAAAAAAAATTAACGCTCAAAAGGACCTCCTCTCACTCTCTCCGGCGTAAACAATTCTCTGCAGAGTAGACAAAGGCGGCCTTCATGCCAGCTTCCTTCCACTATTTCCCGCTGCCTACCGGCCTCAAGGAGAACGAGAGCGAAAACTAAGGAAAAAAAACACCCCCCGAAAATTCCTGCTCCTCCCATCGCGGTGCCCCTTTGACCCGTAACATCGCACCGCTACATCTTACGCCGGCCTGCCGCAACTGCCAACACCAATACCTATTGGGAACATTTACGATTTCCTACATGATCCCTCGCTGTTATTCTTGGACGTATGCTCCGTACACGTCCACTGCCGCCGCTGATGCCGATCTTCTCGAACGGCGAGTGGGAGGGCCGCCTGTCTGAGTGGACCGGCAGGCCCGTGTAGTTGTCGCTGCCAAAAGGCGGATGAAAACGAGCGTGGGGCTAGTGCCGTCTCTCTGCCGCACGTGTTTTTTTTCCCGCGTTAATCCCGACGGCCGGGCGGCACGGCGGCGCGGTGAGTAAGCGCTGCCGCCTCGCAGCAAGAAGCTTCCCGGGTTCGATCCCGGCTCGGGTGCCTTTCTTGTGCGGAGTTTGCACATTCTCCCCGTGTCCGCGTGGATTTTCGCCGGGCACTCCGGTTTCCTCCCACAGTCCAAAGACATGCCGCTGCATAGGTTAATCGGCCTGCCGACTAAAATCGCCCCCGGTGCCCTGTGGTGGACTGGCGTGCCGTCCTGGGCATAGCCCTGCCTTGCGCCGCCCTGTGTCTGCCAGTATGGGCTCCGGCTCACCGCAACCCTGGGCAGGATTAAGCGGTTTCTGACAATGAATGAATGAATCCCGAGCACCGCGGCGTGCGTCACAAGAAGCTCGGCTGCGCGGCGCCCGTTCGCGTCAAACCGCCATGCCATCCGCCCCCCTTCCACTTTCACCTGACAGCCACCTGCACTCTCGCAAGGAAGCCACTGCACCGGTCGCTTCGACTCGTCCGTCGTGTGCGGCGATCGGCGTCAGGAGGAAAATTACTTCCTGGGCGGCGTCGCTCGGGAGAACGTTTGTCACTTTGAGCAAAAAAAACCAACATATATACAGTAATTACCCCGGCGCACAAATCTCAGAGACCACAGACCTATCTCCCCGCAGGCACGCGGTAAGAGCTAGACTTAAAAAAACACCGAGAACTGGTTTGCCCGATCCCACAATGCACCGTGTTGCCAGGGTACCCGTTCCCTGCAGCGACGAGACATTCTCAGAGAGTGCTTCTGAAAGCACGGCCTAATTTCCCAGGTAATCTACAGGAAGACAAAAACAAGCTCGCCGGATTCTTACCCAGCGGATATTTCTTGGAATTTATAAAACCCAGCGTGCCTGCATGGGGAAACGGTACACCACTGCTAGCCGCCGTAAATCCGTCTGCGGCACCAGTTTCCTAATAAACACGGGGCCACCCTTTTTTTTATAATCAATTTAATTTTCACCGCAGGAATTGGAACGCGATCTCTCCGACGCACTTTGGCAGGAGAGTTAATTGGCCCGCGCTTTCGGTCGCAGAATAAACGCCGCTAATGTAACACCTGGGGGCGAATGAATTCTAAAAGCGATCGAGCCGAGCGCCACCGAATGACTCGGCTGATTTTATGAACGCTCAGCAATCGCCTGCCGTTTGACAACCTCACATGCGCGTAGCACGCGAACCCAAACTAAACCACCGACATTGAGGCGACAGCCTGGGCTGCACGTTAGTGTGGTGAGTAGCACTGCAGCATCACAGCAAGAAGGTCCCGGGTTCGATTCCCCGCTCGAGTGCCTTTCCACGTGGAGTTTGCATGTTCTCCCCGCGTCCGTGTGGGATTTTGCTTGCTACTCCGGTTTCTTCCCACAGCCAAAAGACATGCTTCCTAGATTAATTGTCCTGACTAAAATGCCCCCGATGCCCTGAGATGTTGTAACTTGCTTACACCTCCTGGCTGGAAAACTGTTGAAAAGAGTTACATAGCGCAACGGTTCCATCCATCCTGAATAAAAACTGACTGACAGTCAGACTCCAAGATTTACAGGTCTGTGACACCTGGTGGAGCTTTGGAACCGTCACAACGTACGAAGGGATGTTGAAAGCTCTCCGATGTGATTTATTTTCACTACTCGATGTATGAGAATTGCTCTTAAGAGCCACTCTTTCGGGACAGCCGTGGCGGCACCTCCAACGTGGGAGGCAAAACATTGCAAAGGCGCGATGAGAAACGCTCGCCACGGCTATCCCGAAAGAGCAGCTCTTGAAAGTAATTCTCTTGTACTGCATGCCCTTCGGCATTATGGCGGACGTGGGCCAAAGTTTCACGATGTTTCACTCCACGCGCAGGGGGCTCCTTCAGTTCCTGAAAAAGCTCCCTGCACGGGAATCGAAACATCGGGCGTCATGCCAAACAACACGCGGTGCAACCCGAAACCGGATCGGAGAGTTACGCGGCACGACCGCGAAAACCAATGCGGTTCAAGAAATATCGTGTTGCGCCGTGACACTGCAGACAGCAAGGATCCACTGATATAGAGAAAATTATAAATACGTGTTTTACTTATCGATTCGAGACAACGGGCCTTACGTCTGCCTGGCCGCTACTCCAGTAACTGTGTTATTTATCTGAATTCACACGCGGTAAGACTGCCGACCAGCAACACTGTGTGACTGTCAGGTGACCGATCGGTGAATGCCTTTAACGCTGACTCAATTTCCTTGGGTTCAAAGCTGCAGATTCCCAAAGCCACCCCGAAAATATGCGGCACATTGTTAAAGCTCAAGCCTCCAAATTCCAACGTCGAGTCCCGAGAGTAAACGCTAAATTTGGACACAGTTCAATTTGCGGCGCAGTAACCCCCCACGCAGCCAAGCCCACAATAATACGTTACAAAAAGATGCGTTTGAAATATCCCGCAAAACATAACATATTTGCCCGGCATTGTACAAATAAATATATTTCTGGGGATCAAGGTAGAAGCGTTCACGTCGCGATCCCTGTCAAGTATATTACCTGCAAATTCTACCAAACACTTCGAAGCCGAGGAGCTGAAAGACAACGATGTCCAGAAGCTCAACAGATGCCAGAAGCCCCTCAGTCTGGAGCAAGAAGAGAGGCCAATGATATCCGAACTGACCCAGGATCAGTTCGGATATCACTCGCCACTGATGTTAGCTGTGGCCGATAAACAAACTACTACTGTACTCAACTACAGCTCCCAACACAAACATTGCCACCGTTTCAAATTTCACATATGGATAGCAAAGACAAAGACCCCCGTATAGCCTTAACAAACTATAGGGTAAAGAGCTGTTAGCAAACACCCATAAAGGCCAGCACGGCACACAAGGGGGTGGGTGGCCAACACCACATCCAGCCACCTTCGTCTCCCTGGTGGCGATGTGTACACACCACATCAAGTACTAATTTGAGGCTGAATCGACCTAGGGGAGGCCAATAACCGGTTCGGAAAATCATCACTGGTGTTGGCGGTGAGCAGAACTCGAATTCGGGTCACCGGGTTCCTAGCGTAGCGCACTGACTGCTGCACTACTGCTCCTCATATGTACAAACACGCACGCACACACACACACAGCCCCTTCCTTTGAAGGGAGATGCGGATTTACTTCGATAATGAACCCAGCCGGTGAGTTATTTTGTTTCTGTCGGCACAGCCGAAATAAAACCGCCCAACAGATTTTGACCAAACTTGGACTCAAAACGTGGAGGCACTGTACGCCGCTCTTAAAGATCGCAAATTCGATCTTCAATCCACCGCGCGGCACCCACAAAAATGTTCTCACGAATCGGAGCGATCCGGTTACGCGATTCCCGTCTGCGCGCCGTGCGCACCGCTGCACTCGCGGCTTCTGCAATTTGACGATGATCTCTGAACAGTCGTGTTGGTTTTTTTTTCCCCATTCCAGATGAAACCTGAGAAATAGCGAACATTCATTTGCGAGATTACGGCGGTATTCGTGATGGTTTTTTTTCCCGTGCGTGCCGGAGCGCAGAAGAAGCTGCACCCATGTAAACACGAGGTTGTTTTGGAGCCCTCCGGTGAACTTCCACTGCAGTGAAACGAAACGAATAAGCTGTTCTTTCGGGATAGCCGTGTCGGGCGCTCTCCCTCTCCTGAAAGAACAGCTTTGAAGAGCAACCATCATGAAGCGAACCGTGAAAACCTACACCAGTGCATAAAACGGGAACATTTACGCGGCGGCTACACCGGGGGTCAAAGTTAAACTGGTCTCACTCAAAACACGCTCCCGTATTCATCGTACATCTACCGCGATTTCCGCAACCGCTCGCTAACGCCGGCGTAATCCAACGATTTTCTCTAATTGCGCCGCCGTGAGTCACAACAGGATGTTGAAAGCGAGGGCAGCTAACGTTGGACAATTCCACTCCGCCACTCTCCGCGGCACTTGTCTTTCCGTCAAGCGGGCCGACATAGCACGCGTGAATTGCGCACTCGGTCTCGCGACCAAACCGTAAGGAATCGACAGCAAGCCACTTCATAAAAGCGGCCCCCCTCACCCAGCACCCACCATCCTCGTCTCCCCTCCCCGCGCGGCATGACGGCTCGTAATGTTTCACCCGTGTAAAAAAAAAAACGCGCTTTACGGGCAA
>JAZEWU010000025.1:3821278-3832638 GCA_036362915.1 Geotria australis | reverse complement strand
TGGTCGAGGGCACTAACCACTTTGTCCAGAACACTACAAAACCTGTAGATGCCATATTACTTGCACATATTTTCATCTGTATCTGCACTAGATTAGTTCTATTTGCACTATATTTGTTGTAAATATAATTTTTGTTCTAGATCTGTGCCTTGTTATTGTCCCCCCCAGCTTAGCTTAACTTGTAAATATAAAAAAAAATATTTGTATTTTGTGTTTTTTATCCTAGTATTTTAAAACCCTTGTTGTTGCGTTCCAGTCCATGTACAGTATATGCCAACACCGGGGTCTGAGAGAAACGGCATTTCGATCCTCTATATTTCCAGTACACATGGCAGAGTTGACGATAAAGTTGAATTGAATTTCGAACTCGAATCCCACTCGCGCCGCTACTCCCACCGCCGCGCGCACGGGGTCACCGGCATCGGGGGTCATCCGGCAGGCTCCTCATTACCGCAGATCACTGTCCCAGGAAAAAATACATAATGGTAATGACTCATACGGCCAATTACAGCTGTTGAGTGCATGACACAGAGAGGGGGGAATAATAGCGGCATTGCTCTCGGCGGAAGGAAGGGGGTGAGAATGCTTTCGTGGCGTGATCGTGGGCACGCTCGACTGGCGATCCAGATGTCGTCGCTTCGTTCTCCCGGCACGGCAGGTGAAAAATAGAAAAGACGGGAAAGTTTCTGAAATCTCACTACGTACGTCGGTCCGCTCGGCAATTATGGATACAGTAGTTGGAAAGACTGCTCTTAAAAGCGGCTCTTTCGGGATAGCAGTGTCGAGCGTTATTCCTGTCTTCTTCGTAACGTTTCGCCTGCGTCAGGCTCCAGAAGCCCGATAAAACGTCTGGAAGGAGCGCTCGACATGGCTATCCCGAGAGAGCAACGCTTAACAGCAGTTCTCATACATCGAGCCGTGAAAGCCTCCATCGATACACCGGTTAGTTAATCAATCGGCAGGTCACGCGGGAAAGGTGGGGAAAGGTGTGGGTACTCCCACCTTTTCCAAGATGCTTAGTCACAGCGGAAGCGTAGGTCAAATACCCTATTTGCGCTGTCTTGCAGGGCTGCACCTTTACAGGTTACCACAGGTAATGTTTCGTCACTTGGGATCAAAATGTACAGCGCGGGGGTGAGCCTGGGCGTAATTAAAGCGGCATGCGCTCAGAAATACAAAAACAGGAAAATGAGCTGACATTGCGGCCATCTCAAGGGGGAGTTCGTTACGTTAATCTGATCAATAATTAACGGCGCTCATTTTTTTTTTTTAAACTCCGCTATGGCTTTCTATGCACAAAACAGACTGTAGCCATAAAGGATAGGGAACAGTAATACTTAATGTTCCGAGTTAATCAATAGCTTGACGTGTGGTCACCACTTTGCGCTTATGAATTAATATTACAGCGTGGGATATGCTGTAAATATTTTACCATCTAGGAGGGGCCCCCCGCGCTCTAAGGGGGCTTTGGAAAGTGCCCATCTTCCACTGGCTGTTCTTAGCCAGCACTTGGTCAAAATTTCAAATTCCCACGGGCAAGTGCCAGTCTCTCCACAGAGCTCCATCGCGACAGACAATGTGGGACGCCTCACCACTTAACAAAGATGCGGACTCACCAGCTGGTACTCATTTTACCCACCCACCCCCCCCGGAGGAACGGCGATGATGGGGCCGAGAGGACTCTGACGTGCATTACAAGGCATGACCTTGCTCTTATGCAAACATTCCGCAGGCCGTTAAATCTCCCACCCCTGCAACGGCACTTGTCGCGAGAACAGACCTGCTTTTTGTTAGAAAGCCCTCCTCATATCAGCTATTAGCAACCCCAATAAACGCCGCAACCGACTTGGCATGCATTCGCGACACTCTAACACTGATTGCAATGCAGCAGGAGTAATGGGTATGCAAGCCAAAGTGTAATGAATTGACAGCTTTCCATCAAGCCATTCATTAATGAATTGCCAGGACCCGCTTAATCCTGGTTTCGGTGAGCCGGAGCCTATCCGGGCAGACGCAGGGCGCAAGACAGGGGTATACCCAGGACGGGACGCCAGTCTATCACAGGGCACTGGGGGGAAATTTAGTCAGCAGGACACTTAACCGATGCAGCAGCATGTCTTTGGACTGTGGGATGGAAACCGGAGTGCTCGGCGAAAACCCACGCGGACACGGGGAGAACATGCTAACTCCACACAGAAAGGCACCCGAGCCGGGATTCGAACCCAGGGCGTTCTTACGACCGCATTACAGCATTGGCCAACTGGAGATACACACACTGTAACGTCTTGTTAATATCCAGTTCCTGTTCCACTGCTAACTATAGTTGTCATAAGAGGAAATAATGATGTAAGACTAACAATTTAACGACATAAAGGAGCGTGACACATACTATGCAAACACAAAGCCGCAGAATATTAATCTGCCCGAGTTGGGGGGGGGGTCTCTCCCACGCAAGCACAGAAAACGGAAATGAAACGTGCGGCGACATTTATAGTATTGCCACACAAGATTAACTTGTGTGGCAATACTAAAAACATGCGTGTATTAAACGTTCATGCACACCATCGAGGACACGTGGGGTCAATAGTCACACCCTGGGTGTGTGCAGACAGGTACAATTATACTAGCGGCAGACATTTGGGGTCAAGTACAATTGTGATTGCGCAACTCGATGAATTATGATCACGTAATGTGTAAATGTCAATCGGGTTAACGTCGCTACTGGATTTGTAACTATAGCTGACCCCCGGGGGCTGGTATACACTGCATGCAGTACACATGTCCTGTGTAGATTATACAGTACTAATGTCTGGGTCCGTAGTGATCAGCGTCACTATCAGTATCCGCTTAATCCTGTGCAGGGTCGCGGGGGGCCGGAGCCTATCCCGGCAGACACAGGGCGCAAGGCAGGGCTATACGCCAGCTTTGGATGCCAGTCCGTGGACCATTTAACACAGGCAGCAATGGACTGTGGGAGGAAACCGGAGTACCCGGCGAAAACCCACGCGGACGCAGGGAATGTGTAGATATAACGTAAAATGTCCCAGTGGCTTTTGATTCGTACGTCGACTATAAATAACACACTGCGTACTGCATATCCATGCGTATACTTTCGTCCACAAAACTATACATTAAATACGTACATCGGCATCATCTACACAAGCAAAGACAAAGATCCCCCGTATAGCCTTTGGGGCAAGTGCTGTTAGCGAGCACTATGAAGGCCGCCGGCACGGCACACGAGGTGGTTTGGTGACCCAGCAACATCGCCCCAACCGCCTTTGTATCCCCAGTGGCGATGTTTAGACACCCGCGCCAGGTACTGGTTTTGAGGCCGAGTCGACCCTAGGGGATAGCCATGACCGGTTCAGATAATCGTTACTCGTGTTGGCCGCGAGCGGTAATCGAACTCGGGCCGCCGGCTCGGTAGTGGAGCGCGCTAACTACTGCACTACCGCTCCCTTAAGTGTCCACAAAGACAAAGATCCCCCGTATGGCCTTGACAGACTGTAGGGTCAAGTGCTGTCAGCGAGCACACCTTACAATACCACACACAGCATTCGGATGGATGGATGGACATTTGCATCCGCTGTGCGTATAGGCTTACAATTCCCCATGTGTTAAGACATAAACATTCATACAGGGTTTATACACACACACACTGTCCAACTACCCTGGTCAAGCCAACGACAGAGCGTCCTGTTCTCACCCTCTAATCCACTGCTTATTGACGTTTTCATCCAACAGTGATCTGACCGCGACTCATCACTGTTATGATGACGGTGTACACTGCACCGCTCTGCATACTGTTCCGCACGTAAGCAATTCCTGCCACTGGCTTCATCAACGAGTCCCAGAGCACGGATGTCTACGTCTCTCCATCACTTTACCCAGCAGTGGATAGATCACGGCTGACGGTGCTTAAGATGCTCACGAATACCATAGCCAGCCCTACCTACAACCAAGCCCTACCACTGGCTTCATCAGTAAGCCCCTGGAGCAAGGGGGCTTATCTATCTTTCCATCACTTCACCCAGCAGTGGATAGAACACAGCTGACGGCGCTGATGATCACAACCAAAACCCAGTCCTACTCATAACCGAGCGTTATTCACAAGCCCTACCTACCACTGGCTTCGTCAGCGTGCCGCCGGAGCAACGAGCTCCGTCTCCGCATCACTTCACGCAGCAGCGGACAGATCACGACGGCTCACGTCGCTGACAATAACCGCAGATTCTACTACACCCAGTCCTACGCACAAGCATGCCCTATCCTCAAGCAAAACCCGACTACCCCACTCACTGTCTCCACCAGCGTGCCCCCCGGAGAAATCGTCTGTCAGCCCATCACTTCACCCAGCAGCGGATTGATCACATCTACAGGCTGGACGGTGCTGACGATGACCACGAAACGCATACAGCACGCGCGAGTCCCCTGCTATAACCACCGTCTTCACGAGTGAGCCCGCGGAGCAAGTGTTGTTGTTAGGGGGGGGGTCTCTCCGTCTTGCCCGCATCATTTACCTCCACCGCCGCCGCTGCTGCCGCCGTTCCTCCGGCCGCCGCTCGGCATTGTTTGGGACCGGCTCTCATTCCCGCTCCGGGTCCCGGGCAACTCGGAGGCGACGCCGTCTCAGTCGCCATCTTATTAATAAAAAGGGGCTCCTGATCGGCGAGACCTCCTCCTCCGTCTCCTCCTCGTGGTGGCGGCGGTGGTTGTCGTTGTTGTTATTCTTGCTGCTGCCTTTGCTGCTGGTGTTGTTGTGTCCGTTGCTGCTGCTGCTGGTATCGCCGCGGCCGCCGCTCCTCCTCCCTCCCCCCCTACTGCTGCTGATGATGAAGCGACTCCTGGCAGCGCTGGTGATTTTGCTGACGTCATAACGGGGCGCTCTCATCCGCTGGTCGACGTGACGTCACGGAGATAATCTTGGTCTTCTTCTCCATCGCCGTGGTCGTGGTGGTGACGAGCGTCATCGTCGTCTTCATCTTTGCGGTCGGTCTCCTTGCTTCATCCTCCTCCGCCGGATGTTCATCCCGAGCGCGCGCCCGCCCGCCCGCTCGCTCGCGGAGGCTCCCATCGGCACCCACCCCCAACCTCGCTCACTCGCACTGCATCACCTCCCTTCGCAGCGCCCCACACTGCACCCCACCACCATGACAAGAACCAACATTCGCCAATAAGTGGCGGTGACGTCACCACGGCGCCTGTGCCAGGCCATATGCACCTTGAGGCTATCACGTGAAGTGTCGGACGCTCGTCGACAGGTCACAGGACAGAACCAGGTGTCACGGGCGGCTGCCTGACCGAGATGACTTGGCAGATGCAAAGACAAAGATCCCCTATATAGCCTTAACAGACTGTAGGGACAAGTGATGTTAGCGAGCACCTATGAAGGTCGACATGGCACACGAGGGGGTGGGTGACCAGCACCACGCCCGGCCGCCTTTGTCTCCCTAGTGGCGATGTTTACACACCGCACTTGGCAGATGCACCACCTGAGCTACCTACCGTGCCAAATTGCTGTGCTTTGGCCGCTCGGTCCCCCCACCACACACACACACAACACACGTAAAGATCCCCCAACCCCCCGTGTAGCCTCGACTGACTGTTGGGGCAAGTGCTGTGAGCGAGCGCCTGTGAAGGTCGCGCGGCACGGCACGCGAGGGGTTGGGTGGCCAGCAGCACGCTCGGTCGCTTAATGTCTCCCTAGCGGCGAAGCTACTGCTGCACCACTGCAGTTCGTGCATGCACACACTGAGCAATAATGCTCATCGTTGCTTTTGTACTCTCTCGCTCTCTCTGTATAACACACATTCCGCGCAGTACACTTGTGTTTTTCGCTTCTAATCTCCGCCTGCTGTGTAACAACAGCCGGGTCATAAAGGGAAACAACTTACACACAATCTCAATCATCGACAGAGCTCTTGTCCGGGGAGATGCAGTTGGTACAGACTAGAAAACATCCAGCACTTACAAAGGTAAAAAAAAAAATCACTTCCTTACCGAGTGATTCGCGTGTCGTGATTTCTCTCAATGCGCTCCTTGTGCTCTGGGATCTCGAGACGCAACGCATGGGAGGCTCCGGAATAAACAAAACGTGATGATTACATCACGCTGATGAAGACAGAGTTATCATATTGTTACCCACCCCCCCAAGTCCCGTGGCTCGTTGTGACTACATTAACGATGCGTTACACGTTGTGGATTATTATCACAACTAAGGAAGAAAGTCTCTGCGTTCAGTTACTGAATACAGCCGGATATACAATATACGGAAAAATCAGTTGTGATGGACTGACGTTCCATCATGGGTATAAATAGCCCTGCCTTGCGCACTGTGTCTGCCGGGATGGGCTCCGGCTTGCCGCAAACCTGTACAGGATTAATGGATTTCGGACAATGAATGAATTAATCAGATGTTATGCACCCGCGAAAGACAGGTTTGTAGCCCGGGGCGCTAACCACTGAGCTACCGCTCGCCTTTTGTTGCATCCTCTCCTCCCCCCCTTCACCAACCCGCAATGACCAATGTAGTGAAGTATGGTCAAACAATGTTCCCGCCTCGGGAAGTGTGTGGAATACCTCAATGCAGGCGTGTGCGCACAACGGGCTGGACATAGAATATACACGCGTCTCGACGTTACAAGGCGCCCCAGTTGCTGTGCCGCCACTCCGAGGGAGGTTAATGCACGCACGCCCGAGTGAGCTGCACACACTGCATGGTTGCGTATTCATTCACTCAGCTCTCTTTGCTGCTGCCACTGTGCTTACAGCGGGGACGCTAGGGGGAGTCTCTGTGACATGGGCTGGCATCCATCCATATATCTTAAACAGCTTAATCCCGCACAGGGTTGCGGCGAGCCGGAACACTATCCCGGCAGACACAGGGTGCAAGGCAGGGCTATACCCAGGATGGGACGCCAGTCCATCACAGGGCACCGGGGGCAAATTAGTCCGCAGGCCAATTAACCTATGCAGCAGCATGTCTTTGGACTGTGAGTGGAAACCGGAGTGCCCGGCGAAAACCCACGCGGACACGGGGAGAACATGCAAACTCCACACAGTGAAAAATGCACCCGAACCCGGATTCGAACCCGGGAGTTCTTGCTGTGAGGCGGCAGCGCCTACTACATGGGCTGACAACTCCAGTAACATTATTCCTTCTGCTGCTGCCCGAAACAACCCACGCATCCCCAGTACTGTAATTCCCATGCTCCCACTTAGCAAGGCTCCTATACTTACACGTGGCGATATGATCCACATTTGGCAGGGTGTTTTTGAAAAGTCACCCAACCCTCTCTCCCCAGGTTCGTGCTCATGTGTTTTTGCAAAGCCCAAACAGCTGTTGTCAACTCCACGACAAACGCGGTGGAATAGTCGGCAATGAATCTCACTAGATGTAGCCAGATAGACATTCGACGAGTCACACACGGCACTTGGCAACGTGCGGTGTTCTTCATGCAAAAATAGTCAAGCGATTAGAATCCTGAATACACATCTATAATTGACGTCGCCAAACGAATTGGCGAGCATTCAGCATGGTAAACGATGCCGAATCTATAACACATACTGGAATAATCTAGTGGCAATACACCAAAGTGAAGATCTGTTTATGAGTTTAGGTCATGTGAAAAGGTATGTCAGTGTTGTTTGCTGGAAGTTCCACCCAATGTCTTTTCAACCCTGATGAAGCTGGGTGGAACTTCCAGCGAAAACGTCGGTAACATCTTTGAAGGTAAGTGCTGTGTGTGCTCGCTCGTTTTCTCCAACATACCGACGGGTGCACAACACTTACATACCTTTTCACATGACCTAAACTCATAAACAGAGCTTCGCTTTGGATAACATTGGTTATGAAAGCCTTCGAGTTAGCAAAACACCAATTATGTTACGTAATAAAGTGATGCAGAATCGCTAACACATACCTGGATTTGTCACTCGTCTCTATGTCAAAATGTTGTCAATCAATCCCCAAATGTCGATAAGGCTCACGACAAAATCGCTACGCCGGCGGCACCACTGCCAAGAAACAAGCTCAGCGCTCGACACACACGCACGCACTAGCAGCATTAATTAGCTTGAATGAATGAGCTTACGCGTTGCCACTAAACCTAAAATCGATTTAAATCCGCTGCCCATCCTCCCGTTGCTCATTCAGAATTAAATGTGTAAATGGGCCTCGCGGTGTTTGTTGACGACTGGCTCTCGCCGATGACATTAGGCGAGCCAGCTGCGTTGGTTTTAATAGCCCGCATTCTATTACCGTGTGTTCTCCCCGTGTCTGCGTGGGTTTTCCTCCCACAGTCCAAAGACATGCTGCTGCATGGGTTAATTGGCCTGCGGACTAAATTGTCCCCCAGTGCCTTGTGATGGACTGGCGCCCCATTCTAGGCATAGCCCTGCCTTGCGCCCGCTGTCTGCCGGGATAGGCTCCGGCTCACCGTAACCCTGTACAGGATTAAGCGGTTTCTGACAATGAATGAATGAATGTATTACTGATTCGTCTCAAAAAGTCAAAACCGGCCTCGGAGTTTGTCCCGGTTAAAATAGCCCTAGCCGATCGCGACACATCGTATTTTAAAACCAGCAGTAGATTGAGAACGCTGTTGAAGGTCCATTGTTCAATATTGCATAGTACACTTTAATACAAGGTACAGTAATAAGAATAATACATATGAGAACCTCCACTCCAGTGGTGCATCCAACTATACACTTTTTGGAGATGTACAATTTCGGCAGGTGCAAAATTATTTCGGAAACAAAACTAAACGCATATAAATCACAATTCCATTATGTATCGATGTGCACATAAAATGGAATAGACGTCAGGAATAACCAGTTGAAAGTTATACATTTTTACAGTTATGAAAAAAATAAAAAAATGGTCTGTGACATACAATAGCCGTCTACAGCATTCAGGGGAGAGAGGAGGGACTCTTTTGGGGGCACCTTTGCTACGTTTGTGGATCTTAACATGTGTCAGTTGATATCCTGGCATGCCGTATACTTTGTTTCAGCCTGCCCGGGGCAATCTTACCTTCCTGTTTACACCGCCATGTAGATTCCCGCAGGATGTTGTGTTGTCCAAATGTTAAGCGAATTCATTGTACCGAGATGTCAGCTAATAAGAACGCTTTAACTATTTCCATTGCAATTGTTTGAGTACGTCAAATATAATAAATTGAACAACGTGCATGCACCACGTGGCCACACAATCTGCGCCTCTGGGGAGAAATTGTAATACACGAATCAATATCAGAAAAATCAACACCCAAACATAATGAGCAAGCACATGTGCAAAATGTCAGACAGATTTTCTCCACAGATCTCAATGAAATGGGCCTTTATGTGGATTCAATTTGTGGCTCTGAGTGTGTCATCCCCATCATCTATGGCTTTTCTCCAGGTACTCCAGCTTTCGAGTGCAGCAATGGTGGTGCATTGTTTGCAGCAACGTACTGTGAAACCAGCTATCCGAGTGTGATTCCCGGCCGTGGATAACATCAGTGGCGAGTGATATCTGAGCTGTCTGTGCCCTCTCCCCACTGACCCCCCCCCCCCGACCCCTTCACTAACCCGCACAAACCCAGCAAGGTGATTTTTGTCAATAACCCGCATGAGCAACGCATCATTTCACAGTGGATTGACAAAGGGTTGCAAGTTAGGTTTGATCTGATTTTCTCCCACGTATCAAACACTCAGGCAGGACTCTCGTGGAAAATATTCTCGAGACTCAGGTTCTCCGGGATAAATAAACGGCACTTTGTAATAACAATAATAATAAAAAACGAATTTAATGTACTTTCAATTATCGGCAACATATGAAATCATCTAAACAAAAGTGATTGAACATGTTCAAACATTAAACACATGTAAATGATGTCGATTTCCCACGGCCTTTGCCTACTGGTTTGACAACATAAAGCACACAGCTAGTTTATGTCCGCTATATTCTGTTTGGGTAGTGTGTGTGACAGATTGATCTGGTCTGGTGGGCACAGACCAAGTGCAGCTAAATATCGCATGCTGTTCCTTCCTTGAAGACTTCTGTTTGATTCTCAGCAATGTATCTATCCAACCTATTCAACATAACTTGTCTTTAAGGAAGTGACGGCCATCTTAGGGGACGCTGGCAGATTTTTGCCGCTCTTAAGATTGCCAGTTTCACGACCTTTCACTGTATTCGAAGCAGCCTTAATCATTTAATTTTTGTTGCTTTGGTTTTTAAGTTGTTTTTTTCCGTCGTTGTTGACATGCCATTCTCTCCGCGGCCCTTGTGCAGCGCTTTGTGACCCTCGGGTGAAAGGCGCTATATAAAACTCTATTATTATTATTATTATATCATGGCATACTGTTCAGCAAAATCCACTGTTGTACTATACCGTGCTCACTCTTTCACCAACCCATACTGACCAGCGTGGTGGCATGAGTTCACATAAAACCCAGGACTTGGGGAGGTCCTCACTCGTCCAGCATAGATGTTTAAAATATGTTTGTTATTACAACCAGAAGATACCCAGTGAGCTTGCGAGTGCTGGAAGTGGGATTCCTGCAATACAACAAACGTACAAATTAACCAACGGAAACAATATCTAAAATCAGAAGGTAACACAACAACGAATTGAAAGAATTGTGCGGGGATAAAACATTAGCCATAATCACAAGGGAAACACAAATTCACAGCAGACTCATTCTCTGGGCATTTAGTCTGTGGGTCACTCGGGGCCATGCGTGTGTTGACGCAAGGTCAAGCATTCCTGCTGGCCCCAATGTCTGTGGTGAACACCCTTGCCGCCCCTAGGCACAAGAGAGGCTTTAATTGTCCTCTCGGGATGGCGTACACGTGTGTATGTGCAGTGTGACGCCAAGACCACTGCAATGCATTCACAATGCATTACTTATGTGCTCATGAGTTCAAAACTGCCACAGCACACGCTCATAGTACACAGCACATCCAAATTCGCACTGTAAAGCCAACTGTTATATGTCACATTTTTTTATTCGAATTATTATTTACAGCCATTTGTCAATCCACTGCTGCATGAAAGCCTCTCCGTGACGTGTCGGTTGTGAGGTTGTTTGAGCATACTTTACCACTCTAGTTAGTGAAGTTCAGAATGGGTGTAGTCCAGACATATTTTCAAATGATGTTTAGCCATGGCCCAGAATCGATTTCTGATAGCTGGGTCCAACAGCGACACAGTACGGGATTAAGCGGTTTGTGAAAATGGATGGATCCAGTGCAGTGGACTAACCACTGCGGCTGCCAGTCCTCACTGGCACACCCTTCCGTGATCACATAACCCCAGTACTGATGTCTCTCCACTGGGTACCTGTTAAATACAGGATTGAATTCAAGA
>JAZEWU010000025.1:3791746-3812128 GCA_036362915.1 Geotria australis | reverse complement strand
TTACGCGTATACATACTGTGATATTATTTATACGTGCCGTAAAAAAAACCAGACGTTTGAAGACCGGGCGAAAGCTGAAAAGAAGCGGCAACAACAACAGTAATAATAGGGGGTAAAAATAAGCAAAGGCAGCAGCAGCAGCAGCATCGGCAGCAGCATCGAAAAGGAGGCACCAGCCGAAGAGAATGGCAGCTGTTCCCGTCAACATTCAGATCCTCATAGAGGCGGCCGAGTACCTGGAGAGAAGAGAACGAGGTGCGTTGAGGAGAACGATGATGGGGCGAGGGCCTGGGTCGGTGTTGGATGATGGGGGTTGGTTTCGAAGAGAAGCGGCATGGCCGGGGTCTGGTGGGGGGGTTTCTGGCGCGGGCTCACTTGACGTGGCCACGGTGTCCAACCTGTACGCTCCCCGTCTTTCTCCATCATCTCATCAACATCGCATTTACGAACATCTTGTATCTCAAACGCTTATCTTTTAACACTCAATGTTTATCCTCTCCCCGTAACGCAACATCCATTTCCGACACATCGTCTGCATATACCTGGACGTCAAACCTGTTTCATCTTGTGTTTCGACTTTCTATACCTCCACTGGATCGCATACATCGCCACCTCATAAAGCTTTGTCTTCTATCGTACAAATCAACCGTCTGACATCCCCACCTCCATTTGCCTCACGTCATCCTACACGTCCACGTTTGTCCTAAACCTATACATACACATCCACCTTTTCCACCATCTATATCTCCCTTGTGCCACCAATCCATCTCACGGAAACATCACGTCAATCGTCCCATCGTCTCTATCCACCCGCCACCAACCAACCTGCTCATCCATGTCCACCGCCTCCATCTCCCCTCCATGCACTTCATCCCACGCCGTGTGTGCATGCAGAGGCCGAGCATGGCTACGCGGCTTTGCTGCCGTTCAGCAAGGAGGAATCGAGCAGGAAAAAGATGAGAACGAGAAAGGTTCTCAGCAGCCGGTGAGTCGTGGATATTTGACTACGACAGTACAGTACTACTATCACAGTGCAACAGTACTGCTGCAGTACTACCACCACATTGCAGTACGTGTACTACCAACGTGTAATAATAGTGTTGTCGTGTGCAATGCGAGTACTGCAATTGTGTGCGGATATACTCACGTGTACTGACATTTTGTTTGAAAATGTATTACTATACCACCACGTGCACTGCTTTGTTGTCATTGTACACGAGTGCGCGGTGTGTACTGCTTTATTGTTAACACGTTAACGCACTAATGCAGTCGCATGTGCGCCTATGTTATTGCAGTGTTATTACTGTCAATGCACCTCACGCAATGTTACTACCGTACAGTACTTATTTTTTACAGCGCACACCCGTCGCGTATTGACTTGCGTTACTATTTGCTACGGCACTGATGCAACGCTCACGTGTATACTGCAAACTAGTTTTTAAAATCTAATTCTACGCTAGCCCCATTCACATGTTGTCTTGTAATTCTACCATGGCAAGCACATGCATTGCAACTGGCAATGTTATTATATGAGGCATACTGTAAAATACAGCATTGAAAGCTTCACACGCGTGCAATGCATTGCATGCTTAGTACTCGCCCCATTATTCTTAAGATAACATTTGGCCCAAAGCATGTTTGTTTATTCTTATGCATTACCCGTCACCCGGCTATCAGTCGTAAACATGTACTGCTGTCAACATTAGGCGGGCACAAGCCAGCGTCGGCGAAAATTCAAATCGTGGCTAGCGTCCGTGATATGCACAGCGCCTTTTTGGCCGTGTGTGTTCCGTGGGTTAGCGAGATAATCATAATAACTGAGTAAAATCTTTGTGGCGTTGCTCTGGAATAATCGGTGTGTTTTTAATGTTTATTTGAGAGGGGGGTTTTGTTTGGCGTCCCGCTCCTCAGAGCGCGTTCCAACGGCGGGGGCTCCTGTCCCAGGCGCCATTTTGAGCGAATTCATGAATTTGTTTTGGGGCGCAAAATAATAAATAAAGTAACGAGGTTATTTATGATAAACACCGTCACATTGTGCACGATTTTTAGCTTTGTGTTGCTGCTGGGATTGCGAGTGGGATGTTTTTGTGGCTTTTACGTTTTGCCCGTTTGCAAGAAAAATGAATCCAAACAAGCCCCCACTCCCCCCCCCATTCTTTTGGAAAACAAACCGATGGAGTTTCGCCTTTGGTCGGTTGGGGGCCTTTCGTGGTAGAGCAGTCAATATTTCCCTGCAGTCGTGGCGCTGTTAAGCGGCAATCTTGCGAGGCTTTGTCTTATATTTACGGTCCTAACCAAGGGTATTGTTCAGATAGACGCGTGTGCGTGCTCAGTGCTTTCCCGGATGCCGTAATGTGTTTACGATGGTTGGATATGGTTTGTGCTGCCTCCCATCACAAACGCTGTATCAGTACTGTAATAACCAGCACCCATCACAACGCAGTAAAATGACAACGCAAATGTCTTGTGCAATCGTTTACCCTCGCAAACCGTGCAACAGATTGCACACATGCTGCTGTTGCATTGACCCACTAACACACAGAGAGGATAGGAGGCTAATGGTGCCGTGCGTTACATTATTTTCTATTATTCATGCTGGCATGTTAACGTAAGGCACTCTGCTTTAAAATTGACAGTGGCGTCTCTTGGACGGAAATAGCATTCTCTGCAAAAAAAACCTTTACATGGAACATTTCATATGTATTTTGTGCATGTTTTGTTAAAATGCATTGGTTTTTACAGTTAAAAATGTCTGTATTCGAGTAAAGTTGGAATTAAATTATAATGTTTGCCAATGCGTAACAGTGCAGTGTGTTGCTCAACGTTTTCAGTTGCTGGCTTCAGGGTATGTTGATGCTTGTGTTGTATTTTTTAACTGTAACAAAAAATGGTTGAAACTGGAGCAGTATGGAATTTCTAACCCCTTGAGGACTGAGCCGAGCGGCCGTTGCGATAATTTGAAAAAAATAAATAAAATAAAGACTTAATATTTTTTTTATGTTTGGTTCTGCTGCAAAACATTGCGCCAGCCATAATTGCACACATGCATTCTTGTATACAAAAACATTTGCACTGAATGTGGAAGTTTGGAGGAGGGCAGTTTAAGTGTTTGAAACGTCATGCACTGTTTATACACGATTCCTGTTGTACGTACTAGGCTTGCCTGCACAACATGGTGGGAGGAAGTGTCCTTACGAGATGTAAAATGCGGTATGTGCTTGCATGTGTTTTAACAAGCTGTTATTTTGTTGTGCCCAGTGGAAGAACGGAACTCTGCAGCACTGAACATCCCATTCTAGTTCCTGCAATAAGGTAGAGATTTTTATTGTAATTGTGGAACTTGAATTTGGATGTTGTTTTGGTTCATCGTCTTATATTTTCAAACGAAAAGCTCATGGATTTTGTTTTGTTTTTATTGCAGGTCTACGCACAATGAGCTGGAGAAAAACAGGTGAATAAAAACGGTTGCAAAATTGTTATAGGTGTGTTAGCGTTATTGTGGACTTGATGCATGACAAGACTGGCAGATGTTTTGTGCAGGAAACATTGTTGCATTGCAAATACTCATTAACTGACGAGGCGGCATTTATGGGTTTTGGGCCCACAAAATGGGCCCGTTGGTAAAAGGCTTGCATGGGTATATGCACAGGCATGCTGTCGTCATTCACACTGACGTGTGAACTTGAAGCCTCGTGGCTGTTTTAAACAAGGCAGCCGGGCAGGACAGCTTAGGACAATTCCCCTGTTGCTCTTAGGATCGTTGATCATCACAGCACCTACTCCAGACACCGCGCTCACGTACAACCTTCGTGACACGCCGATTCTCGGTTGCGGCACCCACAACCTGGAACAGCCTGCCACACCTATTTCGTCAAACACAGTCCCCTACAGCCTTCAAGAAACTCTTAAAAAGTCACCTTTTCACCGACTCACAACAAACCGACTGAGCGGGGCTCCGCGCCTCCGAATCAACGGGTGCAATCGCGCCCGGAGAAAATGCGCGCGTTAGTAGATTATTATTATTGATAAGTTGCTTTAGTTTTGCTTTAAAAGTCCTGAACATGGTCTAGCCTGACTTGTTCAACTTGCAGCGACCTAGATTTATTAAATAAACTGCTTGTGAAGGCAATTATTTTTCTACATTCGTCGTGGTTTTATTCAGCTGCTTATGTCTTAAAGGTAAACCGCAAGCACTGGCTTTCTGCATGATACGGCTCTTGCTAATCGTTTTATGCTAATTGGCTGATACTTGGTGCTTTGCCATTGCATGGAATAGGAATTTTTTATGTGACTTTTTTAAACTAAACATGCCAACATTTTACATTTCTAAACTTCACAAGCTGAGGTCAGGAGCTTACGTTGGATATACACCTGATGATTGTTGCTATTACGTGTGGACAAAGATAGGAATGGATATATATGATTTGGCCAAATATATAAGCATCACTTGTATATATAGGCTACAATCTGCATATGTTTTTCTTGCAATCCAAACCCTGTTCAGTCCCTGTTGGACTGGTTACCCTGTGCCACTACAGCCTTTTAAAACATGATATAATTTAAAATGGATCCATTAATTGGAAATAACAAAAATGATGTAATGTAAAGACTCTCCAAATCACCTCGTATACACAAAATTGGCATGCACAGCTGATTGCATCTGGGTAAAGCATTCCTTTGCCAGTGGTGGTGAAGGAGTGAATGCAAATAGGAGAGCAACTGTATTGTTGGTTGACGTGGCTCTGCCAAAACAGAAGATGGTGGATGAAAGAGGTGATGAGTGTCCATGTGGCCAAGATGTGTTGAACGCAATTCATTTACGGCTCGTGGCAGGACGTGAGCCTCTATTGGAGATCTCAAGTGGCAAGTGGCTATTAATGTACAGGGTTGTCCTTGAACCCCACTCTCACCCACCCTTGATTGCAAATAATCTGTGCACAACAACAAAACAACACAAAACAGCCCTTGCTCAATCGACGTGCTTATTTTGCAAGGAACACCTTGATACGGTTTACAGTTTGCACAAATGTGTAAGCAATTTTACATAAGCTATATCTGTGAATACACTTTTAACTGTAATGTGTTGACATGCCATATTAAAGCAGAGCTTTAGCTTCATTAATTGTGTGTTCAGTTATGCAACCATTTGGAATTTTCATCCATCCACTCAGGAGAATATTCGGGCATTGAGGTGTTATTGAAAAGCGTTCAAATATACTTGCCTTGATTCCCTTAGAAAATTTCACATGCTGTGTTGACTGTCACCATTTTACTATAAGCACCTACCAAGCTAGCAAGGCAATTTAAACATACGAGCACTGTATATAATGCATGTGTAGTACACACGCATTAAACTACCGGGTGCCAGTTATGCGCTGTAGGCAGGAGGTGCCGATTACTTAATGACGTCATCGTCTATTCATAGTGATTCCAAGCCGATGATGACTGAAACTGCACCAAAAATATAATTAATAGAAGGCTTGCCTGCAGATTATGTAACTGGTTTCGTATAAAATACACCCCCCCCTTACGTAATACTTCACCAGTGAACCGTGCAGGTTTGCAACACACCATTTCCAATTGTTATTGACCTGAATCTATTTAACATTGGTTCCTGTTTATACTTCATGACGTCTATGAACAGATGCACATATCCGAGAAGTGTGTGTTTTTCATTCACCGTTGCTCCCAGTAACAGTAGCCGTGCTGCCTGTTGGTTATACTTTGCATTCTTGCCAGACTACTGTTGTGCCTGGCTTTGGAGTCAAACTGGAGCATCAGCATAATTCAAATTACATTTCGGAAACTAACGTTATGCCCAGTGTACACTGTGGTCCACTAATGTACTGTTCCACCCCAGGTATTTTCGCAAGCAAATAACGCTTGGTTTAGTAATAACCGGTCAGTTATTTTGTGCTTTCCGTCCATCCGTAGAACAACTAAGTCATGTTATATTTAAACACGTGAAATCCTAGACGTAGCCTATTCATAGCTTATAAGATGCTTGTAAAGAAACGCCTTGTTGAATGCTTCTGTATATAGTGCTTCTGTAAACCCGGTCCCCAGATGTAAAATAGGGGTTGGTGGTCATCAGAAAATTGGTGATAGGGTTTCTGCGAGCGCAGAGCAAGTGTTCTATTTCAAGGTTAAGGTTAGGGTTTCGTGAACTTATCGCTGAGCACACGATGCAATGAGCGAAATGTACCGGTCGCGGACAAAATGGCATCGATGTTCTACCAAGTTTAAAGGCTGTTTTGGAGCAGTGCTGCAGCGTGATATTCTGGCCACACAGAGGTCGCTTCTCCATTAGTGTGTTGCATGCTGGTGTGAACTAGCCAGGGGGTGTTAACAGGCAGTAAGCGTATGACAGCCGCGCTCATCAGTCATTACAGCAGCCCTGTCGCTAACACGGTGAAGTTTGCACTATAAAAATGACGATGTACTCTGAATCACAGGCTCATTGCTTGAAGCTTTTGCTTGATGCAAATCGCCTGCCTTAACCCAACATATATTCTGGAATGTCCAATCGACCAGATGTTGTATTGAGAGCATGCGTTAAGGGTTAGAAGAATTATGCATTGTGTTTAGTTATAATCGTATTACTGTACTGTTATTATTCCTTTCAGGAGGGCCCATTTGCGCAAGTGCCTTGAGCGCCTGAAGGAGATGGTACCCCTTGAGGCAGAGTGTTCCCGCCACACCACGCTGGGCCTGCTCAACAAGGCCAAGAACCATATAAAGGTGACAAGTGCAAAGTTAAATACTCAGCCACGTGGCTTAGGAGTTAGTGCACTGAACGGTCAAATGAAAACTAGGTTTCAATCGTCAGCAGTGAAGCCTGGTGTTATTTTGTAGGCAGTATTTATGGTCTGAGCCCATCTGTGTAAAAAAAAAATGTGTTTTGAACTTGCATTTAATGTCTTAATAACAGGGCACTTGCGGTGCCCCACATGTGGATCTGAGGTTACTTGATTTGATCTTAGATGTAAGTTATGTCTTCTTTCAGAGGCATTCACTAACACAGGGTGTTGCACAGCCCTGTGATTTCCAGATGGTCCCTCTGTCTCATGACACACTTTGATAGCACAATTGGAGCAAACCTGGGAACAAGACAAAAATATGGAACACAATCAGTAAATGTGGAGCGTAATGTTAAATGAAAAAGTAAAATGAAACGTTTAGAAATCACTCCAGTTTTTAACAAATCCGTTAATTTCAATGTTAGCATTTTTGGTTAAAAGGCAGGTTTCTTTTTTTACCGTTGATGTACATTTGACAAATTCGTTGGCTTTTTTTATGTCATGGGTAGGTGCACTTTCAGTGACCCTAAATGGCACTGAAGCAGTGGTTACGTTTGTTTTGTTGACATTGGTGGGAAAAGGTTCTGGTGAGTGCAAAACGGTGAACTTTGTTTCACATTTCTATAGCTGATTGTATTCCTATTGTGTCATTTGAATCATGGGATGTAGAAACATCCTTCCCATGGGTAGAACAAGTCACGTTAGTGTCCAGACCCTGAAACTAATTGCTGCAATCGGAAAAATTAGACGCTAATCTCTCTTGATTAGCTACAAAATGGTATAATAATAATAGCATTTATAGAGCGCCTTTCACCCGAGGGTCACAAAGCGCTGCACAAGGCTGTGGAGAGAACGGCATGTCAGTAACATCAGGACAGATAAACTGAGAGTCAAGCAATCACGATAAACCATAGGACATAGATCATAAAGACAGCAGATAAATAAAAAAAATAACAGTAGCAACCACAGAGAGCCTTCCACCCGAGGGCCAAAAAGTGCCGCACAAGGCGGCGGAGAGAACGACAAACCAACAACGACAGAGAACGGTAGTCAGACAGCGTTGAGCCGCAAAGTGGTCTGACGACGACTTGAAGGCTTTACGGAACAAGTAAGTTTTAAGACGAGATTTGAAGATGTTCAAAGACTCCGCTGAACGAATTTCCAATGGAAGAGCATTCCAGAGTCTTGGAGTAACGCGTGAGAAGGCTCCGTCTCCCATCGAATGGAGGTGCGACCTGGGAACATGTAGCGAGCGAGTATTGGAGGATCGTAGTTGTCTACATTTTTGTCAACAACTCGCATGTTTGTTGCGTTGCCGCAGGAATCCCGTAAAGAGCTTGCAAGCTCACTGGGTGTTTTTCCTGCTGTAATAATAAACAATCCGTCCATCCTCGCCACGCTCGTCTCTCTGCAGAGGCTCGAGGAGCAGGACCGGAGGGCTCAGCACCAGAAGGATCAGCTTGAGCGCGAACACCGCTACCTGCGACGGCGCCTGGAGCAGCTGCAGGGCGCGCCGGCCACCGTCGAGCGAATTCGCACCGACAGCCTGGGCTCGGCGCTCAGCTCGGAGCGCTCGGACTCAGACAGAGGTGCGTTTTGCGCGGCCCTAGTTGTAATCATTTAACATTTGTAACGCGCCGTGCGTGTTTGTTTGTTTGGCGAATAGAGAGAGAACGTTCTGGAGGCGCGAGGAAACCGCAGAGAGGCGGTGGAAGGCAGCCGCGTGTTGGCCGGCAACAACATTTGCCAGACACTGCGTCCTATTTATTACGATGGTATCGGCCATTTCATGAAAGCCTGGGCTTTGCATAGCTCGTCGAGGCTGAGCTGTGTCCGATTTGCAGCCTGGGTGTTGGTAGTAGCTGTGTTTTTCCTCTGCCTGTGTGCAGGCATTAGCGTTATTTGCTAGCTGTGCTTTGCTTCAACGCTCACACCTTCTCGTGTCCACGTAATGTTTGCAGCCTCTGTGTACTCGTAGTGGCTGTCACACATTTCAACCTTTGCTTTAGAAGTAGCGCGATCATTTTGTGGCTCATTGGCGAGCATTCGCTGTATTGTTTTGCAAACGGTGTGCTAGCAGAATGTAAATTGCTTTGCAGCATGTGTTTTAGCAGGAGCAGTATTTTGCAGGCTAGTTGTTAGCACTGGCTTACAGTTTTGCATCCTGTGTGCTAGCAGCAGCTCTGTTGTTTTGCGGCATCTGTGCTGGAAGTGACCGTATTGTTAGACAGCCTTTGTACTAATAGTAGCTGGTACGCTTTGCTGCCTGTGTGTTAACAGTATGTCTATGTTTTCCAGCATCCAGTACTGTTGATTTTTTTCCCCCCTCTGTGCAAGTGGCAGTGTTTTTTGTGTCCTCTGTTACATCAGTAGCTGTATTGTTATTAAGCCTGTGTGCTTGCAGTAATTAGCTTTGCAGGCTGTGTGCTCTACAGCCATGATATTTTGTACAGTTCACATATTTCGCAAGCAGTTTTTATTTATTTGTTTTAGATTTGATCTATTATATTGGTACACAGTGTGGCTTAATCTCGTGATTATGAAGTCAAAATGTCTGGCTTTCAATTTGTAGCAGACGGCATACCTCGGAAAACTGAGCCAGTCCGTAAATATTGCCAATGATGGGTGGTGGTGCAGTGGTAGCACACTGCACTAAATCAGGTGACCTGAGTTTTGATCTAGTTGGTGAGTGATATCTGATCTGCACCATTTCACCAGCTGTAGATTGTGAATTATTGGCAATATTGTGGAGGATTAACAGTTTTTATGGCAATTTTACACGGCTTAGTATGCACATTCTCATCACAAACAAAGGTACACAAGCACAAATAGCAAACAAAAAAACCCAGCGCATTCACCAGTCATACTGCTCCAAAACCAAATATGTACACCAATTATTTTCACACCTTCATGTAATATATTTTTGATACTTCTAGGGTGGTGCAATTGACAAATGTGTTGAGTTTTGTGTCTCAAGGTATGTAAATAACACTGGTTCCATTGTGTGTGTGTGAATGCCCGTGCATGCCCTCCCACCTGCTCTCCCATCCTCCATCCATCGCGGCTACAGAAGAGGTGGACGTGGACGTTGAGAGCCTGGAGCTGTCGGTGGGCGGTGAGACGGACAGCCTGAGCGTGGGCAGCGTGAGTGATGGCGAAAGCAGTGGCAGCAGCATCCTCGCCAGCTCGGCCAGCGACGGCGGATACTCCAGCTCCAGCCTCAAGTGGCCCAGCTTCTGCTAGCTCCACGCCCTGGCCTGCCCTGCCTGTCACCAGCCCGGCACCTGAGTCCAGCTGGCCCTGCCAACCTTCTCGTCCTGTGCCTGCTGTGCTGCTGGGGCCTGGCCTGCCTGTGTATGCCTGCTGCTCTCTACCTGGTCCGTCCTACTTGGGTAAACCTGACCTGCCCCGTCCCCCCTCACAGAGAAATTATGGAACAACATTGGGTTTACCTGCAGGCGTTTAGCCTCAGTGCCAAGGTGCGTTTAGGTCTTGTTTTTTTTTTTAGTATTGTTAATAGGTATTTTTGTGATCACAAACACTTTGGGATATCCTCATATTTAACAAGCAAGAATATTTTTCGATTTCCCCCCTCCTCCAATTTTTCAAATGTATGATTAATGTAGGCCATTTTTAGCCAAAGGTTACTAAAAGTAACCTATTTTTTTTGTTTCGTTGATGGCAACGGTCCCTTCCCGATATCGTGTTGGTTTTTAACGCTGAAGCGCGATGCCTGCGTGTTCCTTTTAGGATTTGTCCTTAGTGCCCTCACATGCAGGTGAGGCGGTGGGCTTGCAACTCTCCGAACACAACATTCCAGACAAGTTTAACAACCATTGTAATGCTTGAGCAGAAAACACTTGCTGTAGTTTATGCTGTTCTCACAACGCAGGAAAACAAAAAGCAAAAAAATCTGCCTTCATTGTTTATAGACAGTGCATTTTACAATCAAAGCACTTGAGCTTATCGGAGATAATTATATTACATTATGGTTAATCGTTTCAACAAACGTGTGAATATCGATTTAAAAAATATAGTTTTATTTATTTGAGAACTATTGGCGTTTTTGATGGTGCATCAGCGTAAGCCTTTGTGGCAGTGGCATGTTATGTATGTATGTGGGGGGTGAACTGCAGCATTGCATGCATTCGCCAGCGCTGCCCTCGCGTGTTCGGGAAACGCAATGAAACATACGGCCAGTCGAACGCCTCTTGGTATCGTACCAGTTCGGATGTCAGAAGTGCATGACAAGAAGCGGAGTTGAGGTTTTCCATCCATCCATCCATCCATTTTCTAAACCGCTTGTCCTGGTGAGGGTCGCGGTGACAGCAGTCCAAGGAGAGTTTTTAAGAAGAAAAAAATCGTTCTCCTTGTTGCATGTTTACGTTCGAATTCCTTTTTTCTGATGATAGCCTGGAGAATGACCGAAACTGCAGCGATACCAAGTTGGTTCCACTTGCTCTAACGTCGCTATCCATTTATTTACCTTCTCAGTGCACCGGCCGGTCGTGCAGACCTCAAGGGAGCGGTTAACGTGGACCAAAGGCTAGAGTTTGCCGAAACACTGCGAGGGAGATGCTTCAGTAGCTCCCATAGTTCTTATTGTCATTAGTTTATGTTTTGGATATTACTGTTGAAGTTCTTTTTAGTTTCACTTTATTTTAATAGAGCCGATATGTCCAGTGCCAGACAGTCGGTGTCTAGTAATTTTTTTTTTTGCCAGACTTTCTGAGCATCTCGTTAACTGGTGCATTTTTAAAAGAGGATTGTAGGCAAGTGGACAGACCATCTGTCAGTGCTTTATTGGCATTAATAGTAAACGGTGACTCTTCGGTGACAGGGTTGCGTTACTGTGCAGTTACCTGGCAATTTACGAAGGTGGGAAAAAGTAAATGCTCCATCCTTTTCAAAAACAGATACTTGGTAACCCCCTGGTGCATAAAGTGATTTGCACATTTGTGTAAAATCCGATTGGTAATTGGTCAAATCATTACAGAAGAAAGTGTTATAGGATAATGGCTACAATACTGTTAGGCAAGAAGATTTGGGTGAATTTTGTGGATACAGACATTGTGTGGCAATTGCCTAGTGCTTAACAGCATTAGCGTTTGAATGTTGCCGGGTAATTTCCATGCTACGTGCTGCTCACTAGTAGCCTTGGTTGTTTAGTTCGTTGTTTGGTAAATTTCAGGTAATTTTGCACAAAACACTGCCCAGTTACTGAATTGTTGCCAAATAATTTTGTACATTACCTGACGATTTTGTAATGTAGAGCACTGTGAGATTATTGTTAACAAAAAACATACAAAAATGTAAAAAAAAAACACACAAAACATGTAAATATAATGTAGATGTGCAGTAATCTGGCTGTGTATTTTTACAAACATTAGTCCTCTGCACTTCTAAAACAGTTGTACAATAAAAGGCAATAACTACCTTCCCAGAGTGTAGCCATGTTAACTTGGTCAAGCTCTTACACCATACGTTCGAATTCTCTTCTTCCAGTGGTTAACAGAGCCGGTGGAAATGTAAAAAAAAACACCGACGCGATACGAGAAAGATTTGTGATAAATTTTGCAGACTCGAGCGGCCGAGAAAGATGAGCTGCGTGCGCGCGCGCGACAACTTTGAAGCACTTTGCGGGTTCAGTGGTGTCAACGGCGAGTAGCAAAGTGGATAATTAGATGCGAGTGTAAACATCGTTATTCCACCCTACGGGCGCTAGCGGCCCCGCACTTGTAAAATCGCGCGAATAGAGCGCGGTTTGGCGTGGGCGCCACGCTCGCCCGCTGTTACGGAGACCCGCACCACCCAAGCTGACAAACTAAAAATATCAGGTGGTGTGTCCTCCGGTCGGTGTCTGCCGCAGCACTCCGAGAAGTCGCGTGGCTTTAGTTGTCGGAACGTTTCTCGTTGCTCTGCGCGTTTCCACTGAGCACGGTGATGAAATCTCCATTCATTTTAAGGCTGCACTGATCACACTTAGTGACCAATCGGGCTGACTGTACATAGGAGAGTGGTGCACGTTCTAGGAGCCATTGTATCGTTGGTGTAGTTGTTTCTGGGCGTCGTGATTAAAATTTATGCTGCTCGTTGCCAGACCTTTGCCACGGTAACTCAGATCAAGACTCGGTGCAATTTATTTATGGATTTAACGTATTGGTGCAGCCTTAACGTTTCACCCTATTTCAAAACAAAGAGACGGAACTTTTATGAGGACAGCTCAGAAAGACAGCTGTTTCTGCGTTCTTAAAGTGTATATTTACTTGTGAACTGCTAAATGTGTAGCAACAGGAGCTTAAAAAGTAAAAAAAACACGTCCTTGATTCCGATAGTCATCTTTTCTGGGAATCTCAGGGACTTCACTGCGGTTTCTTTATTGTGCCTTTTTAGTTTTCATTATATTGGGGTTTTCAAGTCTAAACAATTGTCAATGCAATCTCTGTTTATGATCCAAGTGCCCCCCCCCCAAGCCCCCTTTGAGACTTGTCTCAACATGTTGAGCAGAAAAACTCCCCAATCCACTTACAAGCTAAAATACAATTTAAAGGCACTGATAACAAGGGTAACGTTCCAGTTTGGCAGAGAGATAAAAGCAGTTGTTTAAGTTACACCGTACGTGATGCGTACAGTTGTACGATAGGCTAAAGAAACAAATTGTAAATGTAATAACTTTCCAGGCAGCACTTACACGAGTGAGGGACTGTTAAAAAAGCTCATGGTCATACCTTATTGTAAAGTAAGCATAACAAGAGACTCGTTGATAAAACACCAGTACCACCAGGTTCCATTGCATCAATGTAATAAGCTTTTCATGTCTGTTCACCCTTTGTACAGGACGTAAACAATGTATTTAGATTGTGTCTTAACGCAAGACTGACGGTTGTATTATTTGTTGTTATAAGCTCGTGTGTTAGAAAAGCAAACTTTGGTGCTATAATGGTACACAGTAGCATGCATTCCCGCAGGTGGAGAGGCAGCGTTGAAATAAGACAAATCAGGCGAGCAGACACGTTCATCGTAAATTCGCCTGACTGGCACATCTGAGCGCAGTGTACGGAGAGGGGGAATGCAGCGCAGATGTCTGCAGCCATCCACCCACCACGCCAGGAGAAATAAAGGAAAAAACAGAGCTTGCCCGTTACCTCCATTAGTTATCGTTTGCCTGCCCGTGGGAATGGGTGTTAGAGACAACACATAACGTGCACCTGCGTGGTGTTTGCTCACCCGCAATGCAATTAGATTGAGATGCGACACGACGGGGTGACGCTCATTGTGCTTGGCGAAAGCGGTTAGGTTCGTCAACAGAAGTTGTGTAGTGGCCACTTCCTCCTAACCAAAGTAAATTTGGATTTGTGAAAAGTAAATTTGATGTTATTCATTGTCCAGGGCATGCTAGGTCACCCGTGTTTATCCCTGCATAGCTACGTGACCCCAAAAAAATAGCCGAAACAGACTCTCTGATCTGACACTTACCTTTGGGCTTCTATGAAATAATAGTGCAGACAATTGAAAATATTTATGACTGGGGTTTTCTGAGCCATTAATACCCTCCAATGCACAACTATTAAACCGTGTTTGGTTCAATTGCTTGTTGTTTGGGAAGCGGCGGTGAAGCCCTCTTGCATGTGATAGGATGCAGTCCTCAACCATACGTTGTCCAGTTACTGTTAAGCAGTGAAGGATTTTCAGAAATGATCCGTGTTTTGTGTCTCACAAATAGCACCTGAACACCGAACTGTGATTGGCAGAGAGAGAAGGAAAAGATTTTTACGGCCAAAATGACAGGCTGTGCTTTTGTACAAATCTTACAAGTAAATCATTTTGAATGACACTTGTAATCACCAGCAGAAGTTTAGTTCAGCTCATCAATGCTCTTCGTGTATTAACAACCGTCGTTTTGGCTACATACGTTGAGCTCTTATTATTTCCCCATGTTCTCTTAAACCAGGTGCTGAAGACAGTCGAACATATTCTTCGTTGTTGACATGGTGCTGTGTCCGTTTTCATGTTGTGAATCCCGCGCAACCCTGCCACGCGACGCGCCTTTTACATAAGCTCAAATTCCGCAACCAAGGGGCATGCCTTGCTCGCCCTTCCGTCCCAGAACTCTGTGTCACAACCCCAACCCCCTGCACGACTTGGAGCATTCCACGTTGTCACGAGACCTACAAAGCGGCAGGCCCGAAGAGCGCTGTGTTGTTGCGGAGGGGGGTTGGGGTGGCTCTAGGGTTGGGTGTGTCCCCTCGGTCATGGCCCTCAAGTGTGCTTCTGGCAGACAGTGGAGGGAGTTGAAGGGGGTTCATGTCATCCAGCACGTCACGTACAGCATAGCACTTGGATGCATTAGCAGACATTGACATATGCAAAAATGCTACACGGTCAATTTAAAAACAAAGATTTCTTGTATAATTGATTACAATGCTTATTAGTGATCTTTAAGTAAAATATCTAGAATAGTTCTTAAAGGCCTTGCATACATTCAGTGTATTTTAGTTTTAGCCCAGATAAGTTAAATTGGCACTTACCTGGAGCTTGAATCAACAAGTACGAATGTATATATTACTGTACTTGTACGTACTGCTAAGTACTTTTATAATTTGTGCTTTTTCGAGGGACAAAGGAAGCACATTCTCTATTTATGACCAAATTTTCCCTTCCTGTGGCAATCTGTGGATTTTTATGGTGCTTTTAATGTTATGGTATGATCCAAAACATTTTTGTTTCTTGGTAGCAATTAGAATATATCAGTCCTATTGTTCTGTCGGTTTCCATTTACAACAGAGCTATGGATTGTCTGACAAGCTGAAGTGTGTTCAACAATGCATGCAATTGCCTTGCATGTTGAGCGTAAAGCAGGGAAATCATAACCGCTACAATGTAATGTTTTCCTGTGTGAATTAGAATTAAACACTGTTACTTAATGTGAATGCAGGCATATCCCCAACGTTATTGAAGGCCCTGCGTCACATAATTACTATAAATTCAGTATTTTTTTTTTAAATACGGGTATTTACTGAAAGGGAAAAAAAGTCTTCAGGATATGTATTGTCAGTTGTGTTGCAACTGAACAGTACTTGGCTTTGATATTGGCACTTGTCATCAAACTGCGGCCAGTTACATGGCTTTGCCCGCACGATGTAGGCAAAAACCTGCGTGAACATCTAAAGCTCAATCAGGACTAAAACGTTTAAACATGGTACGAGTTTAACACAAACTGTTAAAAACATTTTTACAGCATATTTGTGAGCAAAAAAAAAAATGTCCTATGCAGTTACGTAGAGTGACCTTTTTGTTCGATCTATTCCATCAGCCAATTTCTTGCAGTGTATTTCGTTTAGTTTTAAGAAGAACGTGCTTAAAATAACCGGCAAACTTTAAGATGAGTTTCAAGGGTTCTGTTTGGACTATTGTGCCCATATGCTGTTAAACGCCCTGTGAATTAAATTGCCAGCATGGGTCACGTTTGCAACCGCTAGTGTCGCGGTTCATGTGTTAAATTTAGTCTCTTTTTACCACAAAGTACAAAAATAAGCAGGGATCAGTACAACGTTGTGTCATGCTCTTGCGTCCAACAAGATACTGTACTCTAATTGGCTTCTTACCATCGTGATCAAGGGCATTACTTTTAACGAAATGGTTATTTGATTTCCTGCCTTATGCTTGTCATGACATTTGTATACCTAGGCCAATGCCTTGTACTAAATCTTGGTAAATTTTCTAGGTTTGTAATTGCCAGTTTATGACGTTTGGAAAAAGAGAAAAAAAACAGCCGTGTGTATGTGATTTTGTTCATATTTACACAATGCAATACAACATTTTACAAGAAGTTTGACTATATATAAATACTGCAATAGGTACCCAAGTTTGTGTGAACGGTGGGCAACATGAATTTGCAGTTTTATTTCCCAAACCTTACCCCCACCATTATAAGCAGCACTCCACCGCACTAAAGCATTGTATATAGCTTTGTATATAGCATGCGCGCATTATTTTCCTTGTATACAATTCATTGAAGCTTAGGCAGTACGGAATTATCGTTTATTACAAATGTCAAGTAAATGACTACCTTTTGCAGCTATGTGTAATATTCGTTGCCACTTTAGTATTGGTCTCCCTGACTGGTTAACATTGCAACTAAGACTCCTAGTGACGAGAACTTTGTTTAATTGCCACTGATTTTCTTTTTTAAACATAGGAGTGGCTGTAACTGTCAATGGTCGCGTCATCTTGCGTTGTTGTGTTTTTTTTTTAACCTTCGTGTCCTGTCATCCGCAGCATTGACTTTGCGTAATTACATCGTGAAAATGTCGCTCGGTGACAAAGGCAACATCAGCGTCAAACGATAGTCTACTGTCCCCAACTAAAAGCATGGACGTGGCCGCGATTGAACACTTGTATTGTACACAACGTGTCCCCTTTCTTACAATTCCCTGATGGGGCTATTTGGCTCGTTACTAATAAAAAAAAAGTTACGCACACGATTTCTTCCAGCATGTCCGCAGATTGCAAGGGACGATTGGTGTGCTCTCAGAACTGAAGAAGTTGACAACCGAAAAAAGAGGCTCCTGATTGCTACTGACAGTGCAGTGTTCTGAAGTTAGCTGTAAAAAAATGTATGCTGTGTATGTACTGTATATTGTATTGCTGTTCCCTATTATATTATGTAATAATATAGTTTATTAAAGTTTATTATAAAGTATATTTTGATCTGTTTAATTCATTTTTCTAACGGTTGCGTGTGTTTACTTGTACGCAGGTACCTAAAATGTCTGAATAAACAAATGAGAAACAAAATGCTAGTTGGTGTAGGTTTCTAATCGCATTTTGAACTGCCATCGATGTACGTGTACGCCTTATTTGTCATTTCACTGCTGGATGTGGGCACCCCCCCACGCCTCATCAGGGTTATTACACCATAGTTCACCACGCTGGTCAGTGTGGTTTGGTGGGGGTCAAGGTAGAAGCGTTCACGTCGCGATCCCTGTCAAGTAATACTTGGTATTACCTGCGAATTCTACCAAACACTTCGGAGCCGAGCTGAAAGACAACGATGTCCAGAAGCTAACCATCGTGCTTCGAAGAATCGCAAAGCAGAAGTGTGGTTTGGTGAAGGCAAGGAGCATAGATGTGAGATCATAGAATCGGTGACCGCTGCTATCCACCATCTAGCCCTGCCACCCTCCAAAAACGTGTCTACGGTGATCACCCATCCAGGCTTAAACCTGTTTGGCGTCAGTTTATCGTGACATTGCGGGCAATGTGGTCATAGACACCCGTCATTTTATAGTTCACAGCTGTATAACTTTACACGCCTAAATATGCAGACATTTCTTCTCTTGCAATAGTGCTCTGCAATGGCGATAAAAAGGCAATATGATACGGTGCAATAGTAATAAATGGCAATTGGAAACAGTATTAAGTGAGCAGCTTGTTGTGGGCACCGCAATTCACTGATAAAAGTGGAAAGAACACCCGTGATGGCAGATAAAGGTATTTATAGACGAGGGGTGACGTGGAGAAGTACAGCTCATGCTTTATCAAGCACGGGCTTGTTGACCCTGCTTGCAAGCGACCGTCGTAATCCCACTTTGTGACCCACAGCTTCGTGTCTCAGCAAAGCCCAGGCTCATAAAGGCCAGCTTTGCTGTGAACAGCCCAAGGCCATTCATTCCGAACACACTTGGGTCCAGAGCAGTCACGAGCATTATATAAACAAATATTCAGTCAATGTTGATATGAGGTTTTTTTTTTTGGAAAATGTTGTTCATTCGTTGACTATTGTTAGAGGGAATGGGGATATCACGTAGGCTTTAAACTCTCAGTTAATTGCTCATTGAACACCATGCAGCGTCAAGGCGTTAAAGAGGAAAAGCTCTTTACAGGACTAGCATAAACTACACCTTTGGCAACCGCTCTACATCAAGAATCGTCCCTTCTGTGTAATAGATTAACGGCATGAAATCCCAACTCTTCTCACTTTACCTTGTCCAAACGCCCTATTGTCCATCCATTGTCAGAAACCGCTTAATCCTGTACAAGGTCGCAGTGGGCCGGAGCCTATCCCGGCAGACACAGGGCGCAAGACAAGGCTATTCTCAGCATGGGACGCCAGTCCATCACAGGGCATCGGGGGCAATTTAGTCGACAGGCCAATTAACCTGGACAGCGGCATGTCTTTGGACTGTGGAAGGAAATCGGAGTGCCTGGCGAAAACCCACGCAGACACGAGAAGAACATGCAAACTCCGCAAAGAAAGGCCCCCGAGCCGGGATTCGAACCCGGGACCTGCTTGCTGTGAGGCAGCAGCGCTACTCACCGCGCCACCGTGCCGCCCGACGCACTATTGTGAACTCTGATTTTCACTCAACATTGTCTTGTGGCTTGCAGAAGACGGTGACGCAGAAAGTCGCTGAAGTTGTGCTGGCCATAAATAAAACTGTTCCGCTCTCCATGGCAGGTCGTGCTCTTTGAGAAGAAAAACATTCGCGCTTTGAAAAGGGAATATTTTTTTCGTTCTACTTTTAGTTCTTGGGTTATACACGGGACAGAACGTCCATCCATTCATTGTCAGAAACCGTTTAAGCCTGTAGAGGGTCACGATGACCCGGAGCCTATCCCAGCAGACACAGGGCGCAAGGCAGGGCTATACACTGGATGCGACGCCAGTCCATCACAGGAAACTGGCGTGCCCCGGCGAAAACTCAAGCGGGACAGAACATTATCGTGTAAATTGATAGCCACATTGTCACCACTTCTTGAAGGGAAATTAAATTATTTTAATCGTCATTCCAACGAAAACAGGTTTTTGTGAATCTAGTGTTTGTAAAATAAACACTCAAAAAAGTAAAACGGCACGTTTCCTCAAACAGCTCATGACGATAGCCGTTGAGAAAAAATAAATTCGTATAAACTGTTACATCACATCTTACAGAGGTCCACACATTGAATGCCACTTCATACCTTTGATCAGGCGTAATAAAATATTCTATTTTTACTACAATCTCAAGCGAGGACAACACCCTTCACTCTCTCCAAAAGAATTAGTGCAGACTCATTAATAAAGCATTAAATATGCTATTTATAACATTTGAAAATGCATGTACAACTATATAAATTCTGTAGAGTTGCTGCACTGGGAGTTAACATTCAGTCCTGCAGGGCCGCGCCAACTCGCACACGTATAAAAAGATTCTGTCACCCGTAACAAAGGTAAGAACATCGTGTCCACAGCGTCACTCCTGCTGAGATTCCCGAGTTCACCGACAAGGCAGGGCGGCACGCTGGCACGGTGGCGCGGTGAGTCACGCTGCCGCATCACAGCAAGAAGCACCCGGGTTCGAATCCCGGCTCGGGTGCCTTCCTGTGTGGAGTTTACATGTTCTGCCCATGTCGGCGTGCGTTTTCGCCGGGCACTCCGGTCTCCCCCCACAGTCCAAAGACATGCTGCTGCATAGGTTAAGTGGCCTGCTGACTAAATTGCCCCCGGTGCCCTGTGATAGACTGGCGTTTCCATCATGGGTATAGCCCTGTCTTGCGCCCTGCGTCTGCCGGGATAGGCTCCGGCTCAGCGCAACCCTGT
>JAZEWU010000025.1:3773902-3785330 GCA_036362915.1 Geotria australis | reverse complement strand
AGGTAGTGCAGGGTGAGGCGCGTGAGCGAGAGGAACGTCTTGCCGCAGTCGTGGCAGGCCAGCACCGTGACGCCGCAGTGCCTGTACACGTGCTGCACCGCGTTGTTGAAGGTGGTGAACGCGCGGCCGCACACGCGGCACTTGAGCGTCTCGCGGTCCACGTGGATCGCGGCGTGCTCGCGCAGCGACGAGATGCTCTCATCCATCGTGTCGGCGCACACCTGGCACTGCACGTGGTCGGGCGCCGCCTGCTCCGCGGCGGCGCCCGCGTCGCGCCGCGCCGCGTCCCGCCCCGCCGGCCCGTCGCTCGCGTCGGCCTCCGCGCATCCCTCGAGCTCCTCGCGAGAGCGGCCGCCGAGCGAGGCGACGTCCGTCAGGAACGCGCCGCCCTCCGCCCCAAAGCCGCCCGTCTCCCACGCCGGCCCGTCGGCCGCGCCGAGGCCGGCGACGCGACCCGCGTTGGCCCTGGCGCGCTCGGTGCGGGACACCTTGCAGGGCGGCTCCTCGTCCGGCTCGGTCTTCACCTGGCACAGGAACAGCTGCTCCGCGTCGGCGTTCTCCTGCGGCCGATCGCCGTCGCTGGCGGAGCGCCGCTTGTCCTCCCTCCCCCTGGAGGCCGAGCGGATCCCGGACCCGTTGTCGACGCCGCTCGCGTCCGGCCCGTCGTCCGGCTTGCGGCCGCCGCCGCCTTCCGTTCCCGCGTAACGGTTCCGCCACGGTGGCCCCCCCGCGCCGTCCTGCAGGAACGCGCGGCCGAAGAAATCCGGCGCCAGCTCCTCGGGCGCCAGCAGCTCGGGGGAGGATTGTAGCGCGGCCTCGCCGGCGCCGCGCGGCCTCCCGTCGTAGTCGAAGGCGGCGTCGGCCGGCGACGGCAAGGACGCGTCGGCGTTCGAGGCCGCGCTGGCGTTCGAGGCTGCGCTCTCGTCCGCGAGCAGCGGGCGACACAGCTCCTCGAGCGGCGCGATGCCCAGCGTCCTGGCGGCGTCGTGCAGAGGCAGCAGCTCGTGCTCCCGCACCAGCGCCGCGCCCTTGTACACGAAGTCGAGCACCAGCTCGAACGTGGCGACGCTCAGGAAGTTGAGGGCGAATGGGCCCAGGTTGCTGCAGGGGGCTCTGCAGAAGAGGCCGGCGAAGTAGGGGCTGTTGCTGCTCAGCACCGCCTTGTGCGCCAGGTAGCGGTGGCTCTGCACCTCGACGACGGCGTCGCAGAAGGAGCCCGTGTGCCGCATGGCGCTCAGCCGCTGGGTCACGCTGGGCAGCGCGACCGCGCTCCGCAAGTAAAACGCCTCGCCGCTTCGCTCGCCGGCCATCGCTACCACCGCAGTCTGCTACCGATTGCACCGATTGCCGTTGTAAATATCCGCTATAATTCTCGGTTGGTGTATTATTATTATTTTAATGAATTTTAGTAGTCACCGTTTAACGATTCAGTGTATTTATAATTGAGCAATCAGTGTAAATATACATGCAGTCCCTGCAAGTTTTAGATTCTGTTTAATAGCTTAGCAGAAGATATTAACACTAAAATAAGGTGCAGTTACTAGTGGCTAATATCATATATTTTTTTGGGGATTTATACCGTATTATACTTAATGATACAGTATTAAAACAGTGCAAAATTATGACTGGACATCTTGAGTATTGCAAAACGCTAGCGTGAGCGGTAGTCTTATACTTGGTGTTAAAGTAATGGAGCTGGTGTCATCAATCGCTACTCCTCCACCACACCAGTGCTCAGTCTGCAAAGATAAACAATCGGTCAAAACTAGTTGATAATAAATTATTATTAGAACATTACACCTTACCACTCCTTCTCAAGTTTCACAGCTGGACGCTGAGCAAGTGTTGTGGGTGATGTTAGATAAATATATGTTGATTATTACAGCAGAAATGATCCAGTGAGTTTGCAAGCTCTGGATTCAGCATTCCTGCGATACAACAAACTTTCGAAAAAACGCAAACAAGTGCCAACCTCTGAGTGCCATCATCACGTCAGACTAGTGGTGGGTTTTCTCGAGGTACCCAAATAATAATATCAATTAATAGAGCGCCTTTCACCCGACGGTCACAAAGCGCTGCACAAGGGCCGCGAAGAGGACGGCATGTCAACAACGAAAGAAAAAACAATAAAAATCAAAGCAACAGAAAATAAATGATTAAGGCTACTTCGAATGTTTTCCCACACGACGCAAACCACCAAACTTATGAAAATGGAACTATAGCAGCAGCATCTTGGATGAAACTGTTATCGTAACGTCATTTTTAATGTCCCGTCAGTAGAATGGGTGGCGATAGAAATGTATCTTTCAGGATAGCCGTGTCAAGTGTTCCTACTCTCTCCTGCGCGACGTTTCGCCTTCCACGTTGAAAGAACAGCTATGGAGAACAATTATCATACATCTAGCGGTTGAAACCTACATCACTACATTATAAACTGCCGCCTTGAGAGAGCATGGCACAAGCTGAGAATGAGAATCACGACACATTGCATGTCACGGTAAACGCGTGCAACCTGAGGTCACCCACCACCTCTGAGATACAAAAACCCAAGACGTATCATGGTGAGAGTATTTGACAGTACCGAATGAGGGGAGAACTACGTGAGATATCTCCGAGCAGCTGCCTCAACACGAGGACCTATCCTGGGTAAGACACAAAAATGCAGCAAACCCAGCGAGAGCGTGAGACGGCTGTAATAATAAACATCTATGCGTGGGACACTCGCACATAATGTGTGACACACACACAACATACGCAGGACAACATATACTATCACAGAGAACATGTAAGACACAACACACAGAAGGCTTGAGACTCACAGAATGCGTCACACGCACAGATAATACCTGAGACAAACGCAGAACGTGTGAGACAGAATAAGTGAGACACAAACACAACAGGCGTGAGACAGAATGCGTGACACTCACTGGATGCGTGAGACAACACGGGCTGCGTTAGACACTCAAACAGAACGGCGTGAGAGCGTGAGACGCCGCAGAGGAGGCTCCGGCCTAGCGGAACCACAAACCACACCAGCTCCCCGAGCGAGTCTCACTCACCCGCGCGTCGCAAACGACAACAATCGCCATTCGCCACACGAAGTGGCGGCGGCGACGTCACCACGGCGCCTGTGCCAGGCCAGGTGCACCCCGAGGCTATCACGCGAAGTGTCGAAGGCTTGCTTAGCAGGAGTTCACGGGACACAAAAACCCGGGTCCCTGTGGTATCACGGGGCTTGCCATTAATAAGCCCACAGACGCACACACAATGTTAGTGCAACAACACCTTGAACGAGCGAATGCACGGGGGAGAAAAATTAACGCGAACTCGACGAAAGCTAAATAATATAAGATAAACTATGATTGTGTTGTACTCTTGAGGGGCGGCAAAATATAAACAACCAGTCCAGTAACCCTAAGACACACGCTTGGGGCGACTGCGGCCTCTTCCTGAGTTAATGCCTTAGTGACGTCCCAGGGACTACGGCATTCACTAGAGAGCATAAACGCGTTTTAAAAATAGAATGATAGCTCAGAGCAACCCTGTTACAGGACTAAGCGGTTTCTGACAGAGTGAATGATAGTACTGGGGCCGGCACGGTGGCGTAGCGGTGAGTTGCGCTGCCGCCTCACAGCAAGAAGGTCCCCGGTTCGAATCCCGGCTCGGGGGCCTTTCTGTGTGGAGTTTGGGTGTTCTCCCCGTGTCCGCGTGGGGTTTTCGCCGGGCACTCCGGCTGCCTCCCACATTCCACAGACATGCTGCTGCACAGGTTAATTGGCCTGTGGACTAAATCGCCCCCGCGCTGTCATTTAATGGACTGTCGTCGCAAAACGGATGTAGCTTTTCACAGCCCGGTGTATGACAATTGTTCCTTAAGAGTTGCTTTTTCGGGATCAGTTGTTACTTAAGCCGTCCAGCGTGGAGGGGTAAGCAGCCAACGGACGCAGGTTAGGGCTATACCTAGTATTGAACGCCAGTCCATCGTAGGGCACTGGGAGCAATTTAGTCATTAGGCTAATTAACATAGGCAACAACAGCATATATCTGTACGGTGTGAGGAAACCGGAGTGCCCGGCGAAAACCCACGCGGATAGTCGTGTCGAACGGCTATTCCGAAAGAGCAGCTCTGAAGAGCAATCCTCATTAACAATTGTCTATTCAGCTAAGTGAAAAGCCACTCAAAAATCAATTCAACCACACATGCATACAGTCCAAAAATCCAGTTTTATTATGAATATCACAGTTTCTTAACCACAACAAATATTTCTATGCTGGCAAACGTTAACACAGATGTCATTGTGCACGGTTTGAGAATGGTTGTACTCTGTAATACGTGGGCCTTGGTTATATACAACAGTCGCGGTGTGTGTGGACAGATGTCAATGCCAAACGCCCTCTTGTGTTCCCTTAAATGGAGGCTTTACAATCAATGCCACCATTATTCATTATATTCGACGGTACAGACGAAACCACAACAACCAAATTGTATGCCATTATATAAAAAAAAAACCCCACACAACAGACCAATGCGCTTGTGCATCATTAACAATTTGAACACAAGGGCATCTTGTACATTTTGCAGTGCAACCATTTTTATCGTGTCAAATGTTCTCGTGTTCGCTGTTTATAGACATCAACGTGTGTGCTTTGGGTAAATTCATAAATAGCGATGATGGAAAATACCGGACTGTAAGACTGCAGGTAAATACGAATGAACTCGTAAATGAATTCGGCGTTTCTCAGTTGCTCTGCAGCAGCCGAGCTATACCGATAATTACCTCGACTTTATAGGTCAAGTACTAATTATTTTGTCAAATATCGCTGATTTATGCCAGTATATCTCACAGTTGTGCCTATAAACTGGAGAAAAATACTTGTTTGGTCAGAAACAGTATTATGTTTAATTATAATATACCATTTATGTATGCTGTGGATGCACTCGTCTTCATTTCAACTTGTCAACGTTAGAACTGAGCGGTTCTGCAAAATCATTATTGATTCCGACAATTTCACCCGTGAATGATTTAATGCAAGATGCCAAATCTTTAATGCAAGATGCCGATTAAGAACATCTACATTAAAATCAATGGGATTCTAACAGGGATTCATTCTGCTATGGAAGAGTCATGCAAAAGAAAGGGATCTTATTGTAAATCCAGCTTAGCCAAGCTTTGGCTATGCTTAGCTTCGCCATGGCTAGTATCGCCACTGAAACATATTACATAGGCATCAGCGATGTGTCAATGGTGATTCCACTAGGCTGGCTTGGTACCAAGGGCCCTCCTCCTTTCTGGCCTGCATGCTAAGCCAGGCTCTGCACAACACGAATCTGTCATTCTGTTGTTTCCTCAATCCCGTAATTTGATTTTAGGTTCTTTTAAAAAAGGTGGTTCGGGCATCTGTTAAAGATGCCACCTGGGAGGCTCCTCCAGGAAAGATACCAGGCACGGCCCACTGGGCGGAGACCTAGAGACCGACCCAGGACGCGCTGGAGGGATTATATGTCTCAACCGGCCTGGGAACGCCTGGGAATCCCCCAGGAAAAGCCGGAATCTGTTGCTGAGGAAAAATATGTCTGGTTCACCCTCCTTAAACGGCCCGCCGCTGCGACCCTCACCAGGCTCATGCTACTTCTGTAAGTCGTTTTCACTTCATTGTTATAATTTAAAATATATTTTTTAGAGGCGCACACACACATATATTATTTAAATAAGTGTACCCATAACAGTTTTCAAAAGACAGAATACATACTTCAAACAATGATATAAACAGTGAATTAATCCACGAGTGCTTCAGTAGATGAAAAATAACAATAACAAGTTCCAATACAGTTCAACAAACAACGTTTTGTAAAATCTATTTAGTTAAAATGATTAAAAATGTTTATTTTACATACTCACCAGTGCCACACAGGCACGAACACAATGCTGCATTTTGAAAGTTAAAACACATTAAAATGTATGCCGACAGTCTTCCTATTATGGAAAAATATTACTTCAATCAATCTATTCCACATGCCCTTTGAACACGCATGAACCATTCAGATTTGCAATTCATCATTGATGCACTTATGTGTTGACCTGGCACACAATTATGAGGTTTAACTTCTAACCAGGCTTATGAGATTAGCAATATGTAAAGTTCCAATGCGGAGTGCTGGCGACATTAAACGCTGCATCTGACCTAAAATGCGACTAAATGTCTCACAGGGAAACAAATACATGCACGCACAAATAAATATACTTCACTACTGTCACAAGTTTTTCAAAAGTTATCACTGCAACCTGCTTAAGTGAGGAAATCGCAATTCATGTAACTGGTTGAGTGAATTTCTGGTCCAGAAATAAAAATATAACCGTGGATATGTACGATAAAACTACATTAGCATAATTTAACTACAGCCCTTTGTCAATCCGCTAATGGATGAGGGTCTTACCACCCCATGTCAACCACGGATGCTGTTTAACCATACTTGACCATACATGTCAGTGTGGGATGGTGGACCAGTCCACACATCACTCTCCATAGATGTTGTCTGTGGCCAAGACTCTAACTTAGGCCACCAAGCGGTAGGTCTCAACCCCAGTCCTCGTGAGCCCCCTGGAGTTGAGACACAATATTCCACAGGGGGTACCAGCTCCCTAACACCCAGCCTCTACCCCCTGGAAATGAATACTGTGTTAAGTGAAATATTCACAATTGTGGGATCATAGCGGTCTTGGTCATTTGGCAACTGATAAATTGAGGTTTGTCTTGTCTGGATATCCTATCCCCTAGCACCTATGTTTTTTTCAAGTCCATTCAACAGGGGCGTAACTACAGCAGTGATCCATTCACGCCAATTTTTGCCACATGTCAGACTACAGCCGAGAACAGGACAACTACGATATCCGTAGTTTAACCACACTCGAGCACAGTGTCCTACATACCTGTTCAATTCATACTGAAACCACAGTGACCGTCTCGTATAGAAATGCACATCTTCACTCACTCACACGCGCACGCACACACAAACCCAACGCTTTAACGTCAGGCACTCTTAAATTCTCGTACATGTTGCGCTTTCAACCACACACAACACTGACAGATATATACATGTAAATTAAATAGCATATTAACACAACTGTTAAGCGACGCACGCTAAACATTTATACCCTGGAAGTACCCAGTGGCTAATAACATAGGGTGTTGCATCAAGACTCTCGGATTCTCTGAAGCTTATAACAATATTTGTGAACACATGACTTCGAATGTTTCTCTTACTTAAAACACACCAACGGGAGTTAATTTTATGGTATTGGCAGGGGTAATTTCTCATAATAAGAGGTCTCACCCCTGCCAACATTTGGTACACTCCAGGGCTAGTGTATTAACAGTGAGCTGCAGGGCGTACCATTGCCCTAAGAGCGGTGATACCCTGTTTCTGCCGTGGATGATCGTCCGTCACGCTGTACAATCATTTTTCGTGCTCAAAAATAAGATGGATAGCGGAAAAACCAAGCGAGAATTGTAACCAACGCGTTAATAAACATTGCGCATCCTTACGTAATAATAATAATATCGATTTATATAGCGCCTTTCACCCGAGGGTCACAAAGCGCTGCATAAGGGCCGCGAAGAGGACGGCATGTCCCATATAAATTAAAAGTTGCACGTTCAAAATCAAAACCACACGTATTCCATAGCATCTGACGCAGCAGTGTTAATGTGCAACAACCGCACCAGCCAGAAAACGCCAATCAGACAGGACTGAACGAGCGATTATATGCAGTATATATAGTTTCTTTATTATTAAAATTCCGGTCGCACTTCAAAGGATCTCTTGGGATAAAATCTACGTCTACGATTGAAGAGCCGCACACACAGCAAGGGGCTGCTGCTGTCGATTATTGCAAATCGCCATCCGACAGCTTCCGCAGTCAAAGTGTCAAACGTGAAACGGTGTACAGCAAGTCAGGTGGCCGGTTAGGTCACCCGAGGGTCACAAAGCGCTGCACAAGGGCCGCGAAGAGGACCGCATGCCAACAACGAAAGAAAAAACAATAAAAACCAAAGCAACAGAAAATAAATGATTAAGCCTACTTCGAATATACTGAAAGGTCGTGAAACTGGCAATCTTAAGAGCGGCATCATTCTGCCAGCGTCCCCTAAGATGGCCGTCACTTCCTTGAAGACAAACACGGAGGGAGACAGGGAGGGAGGGTGAGCAACAGGGAGAGACACAGGGACACAGAGACAGGAAGACAGAGAGACATGAGATCGATTATGGTCCGGTCCATTAAGGTCATGATAGACTATGGCAATTTTGGAGCAATCGTTGCTGGCAACGATTGCACTGTGAACAACAGTTGAGACTAAAACAGAATGACGTTGCCGAACGGCAACGTCATTCTGTTGCCCGCAAAGGTGGCCCCCGGTCGCTCACGGTTACCGCGTCGCCGGCGACGGTTTCCTTCGGCGATCATCCACAAGAGAGCGCCTCGGCGTGCCGCCAAATCAGACGCACGCGGCGTCGAGAGGCAGCTGCGCAGAGGGCGAGAGGGCGCAGGGCGCGGGCGCGTCGCCCTGCCCGCGACAGCGATCCTTCTGGTGGCGGAGCAGCTGGTTGCGGAACAGGAAGCGCTTGCGGCAGGCGTCGCACGTGAAGAGGAAGACGCCCAGGTGGATGAGGCCGTGCTTGACGAGGTTGCGCCGCGTCGACTGAAGGCCGCACACACGGCACGACAGCAGCTCCGAGTCCACGTGCAGCCGCGCGTGGTTCCACAGAGCGGCCATCTTCTTCTGGACGGCGACGCCACACACCTGCTCGGAGGAGGGCGGGTAGAGAGGTGGCGGCGCGAGGGTTAATTCGTCGTTCATTTTTTTTTCTGCGTGGAATAAATTGCCCCGGTGCCCCGTGATGGACTGGCGTCCCATCCTTGTTATAGCCCTGCCTTGCGCCCTGTGTCTGCCGGGATAGGATCCGGCTCAGGAGGCAGCCAGGCGGTTTGCCGGCGCCATATTGCCACACACTGATTCCTATATATTAGGATGTTATCGTTCAATTAATTAACGAGGATTTTTTTTTAGTTGTGGGAGGAAACCGGAGAGCCCGGCGGAAACCCACGCAGAACAGGGGGCGAAAACACACGAACTCCACACAGAAAGGAACCTGCTCGGGCAAGACCATTCTTTCTGCGAGGCGCAGATGTACCACTGCGCCAAAAACCAGAAACGTCTGGCGGCGCCTTATCCCGCGACACTCGCCTGGCACGGCGCGCTCTCCGTCGACTCCTGCGCGTCGGGGTCCGGGTGCCACGACAGCCTCCCGCCCTTGATCTGCGGCCTGCGGCGGCGGCAGTGGCTTTTGTAGTGCAGCGCCAGGCTCTTCTCGGACAGGAACTTCTTGCCGCAGTGCTTGCAGGCGGACAGCGCCACGCCGGTGTGCGCCAGCGTGTGCTCCACCGCCACGCTGATGTGGCTGAACATGGCGCCGCACACGCGGCACGCCAGCGTCTCCATGTCGAGGTGGCCGCAGGAGTGCTCCCGCAGGCACGACACGCTCTCCTCCACGTGCTCGCCGCACGCCTGGCACCGCAGCTGCCCGTTCGACGCCAGCGCCGTCACGGTCGCCGCCGCCGCCGCGTTGCCTCCGTTGAACAGGTCGCACTGCTGCTGCTGCTGTTGCTGCTGTTGCGGCTGCGCGCCGCCCGCAAGCGGTATCATGTTCAGGGTCTTCTCCATCGCGCGCAGGAAGTTCGAGCTCTGTCCGCTCTGCAGGATCTCCAGGCTCTGCTCGTCGAGCTGCAGCTCGGACTGCGGCGCGCTCTCGTCGGGCAGCGCGAACGGGCAGCGCTGCCCGCCGTCCGGGAGCTCCGTCTTCACCAGGCACAGGTCCGGAAACGGTTCCGAGTCGGCCACGGCCTCCTTGTCGAGCGTCGCGAACCGGGCCAGGTCCTCCTCGCTCGACGACCGCGCGGCCCGCTTGGCCGGCGGCGAGCTGTTGCTGTCGTCGCCGTTGCACGGCGCGAGGGAGCTGTAGCCGCAGCCCGGCGCGTTCTCGTCGTCGCCTTCCTCGACGCAGTCGTACTGCCCGCTCTCCGAGATGTAGGTTGCGTCCGTGTCCTTGTCGGGGAAGCCGTCGTCGGCGTCGTCCGCCACGAACGCCCGGCACACCTCCTCCAGGCACTCGATGCCGAGGCTCTGAGCGGCTTTGAGCAGCTCGCGCAGGTCCTCCCGCCCGACGCTCACGTTGCCCCTGTAAACGAAGTCCAGCACCTGGTCGAAGGTCTTCTCCGTGAGGAAATCCACCACGAAGGGCCCCATGTTGCTGCACGGCGTGTCGAGGAAGATGCCCCGGAAGTAAGTGCAGGTGCTGCTCAGCACGGCCTTGTGCGCGAGGTAGCGCCGGCTCTGCACCTCCACGACGGCGTCGCAGAAGGAGCCGCGCAGCCACAGGGCGCTCAGCTCGCGCAGCAGGTCCGACAGCTGCTTGCCCGTCGACAGGCTGATCTGCTCCTCCACCGGCTCCTCCATCTCGCCGGTCGACATCGCGGGCGCGTGAGCGCCCCGCCGCTTCGCGACGTGCTCCCAGGTGCGAAGACGTACAGCTGCGGAGGGGAGGCCGACGGGAGAATAAGTTACCGTGCTTGTCAGCGGTAGAGCTGTTGGCTATGCCTGTCAATAATAATAATAAGCGTTCACGTCGCGATCCGTGTCAAGTAATACTTGGTATTACCTGCAAATTCTACCAAACACTTCGAAGCCAAGGAGCTGAAAGACAACGATGTCCAGAAGCTCAACAGATGCCAGAAACCCCTAAGTCTGGAGCAAGACGAGAGGCCAATGCCTGCCGCTTTTAAGGCCAGCACTGACTATTATATCTCTAAATGTTGAAGGGTTGTCTGCAACTAAAGAAGAACTTGTTGCAATAGGAAACTGTCATGTCACCATCACGCTTCGAAGAATCGAATCGAATGCTAGTTATAACGAGTGGCACATATTCATTAAATTTCGAAGGTATTGATTCGAAGAGAGGACGACTCAGAGGCACGAGGAAACCGCAGAGATGGATGGATGGGTGTTTATTATTACAGCAGAAAAATACCCAGTGAGCTTGCAAGTTCTTTACGGGACTCCTGCGACACAACAAACATGCGAGTTGCTGACAAAAAAAATAATATATTACAAGATTGGAAGGAGGCAGCCAGGCGGTTTGCCGGCACCAACATATTGCCACTCACTGCATCCTGTATATTATGATGTTGCTGGCCAATTCATTAATGAGTGTACTTTTAAGTTGTGGGAGGAAATCGGAGAACCAGGGGGAAACCCACGCAGAACAGGGGGAGAAGACACAAACTCCACACAGAAAGGCGCCCGTGGGAACCGCCTTGGGCAAGACCATTCGCTCTGTGAGGCGCAGATGTTACCACTGCGCCACCCTGCC
>JAZEWU010000025.1:3753447-3771660 GCA_036362915.1 Geotria australis | reverse complement strand
CCACATTTACCTTCTGATATCTCACTAGATCGGGCACATTATGGGCGATTTGATCATAAGAATTAACGATAGAGTCCAGTATTTGTGTTTAATTTAACTGCACGTACTTAACCTAAGCAACACTCTGCGCGTACTAAAGCTGAAGCAATGATACAGTATTGATACGTTTGTTTAAGTGACAACTTAATTCTTTAGCTGTGTCGGAGGGTGTACGACACATTTTACTTACGAGGTCTGGACCCTCCAAAACTATAATTATGAATTAGTTTCTGTTCCGCCTGCTTTACCGCTGCCTCAAACATGCACACAAATCCCACAGTAATGTGACTTGACACATTTCAAATGCATGACACGTGCAGGTAAGCGTAGCGATTTAGTGATTCAAAGCCTGCCTGTGCGTTTTGATTACCACCGACAGTAAACAGTTTGCCCGGGTCAGAGCTTGCAAAATGAACGTCGCGTTTCAACGTGTATTCACCGTGCTACATTAACAGCCCCAACATACTGCACTGCTGTTCACATGACCTCTCGTATCAATGTATGAACCACCACATGTCATTGCTCGCGAAGGGACGATGCTAGGAAATTCGCAGTTATGAAAAGGAATGTAATCATTCACGCTGCTGTTTGTCTCCATGTAAATTCTAGTCGAAATCGTAGTCACAAAGTGAACAGCTGACCATCAATGCCAATCACAACACGTACAGCGGACAGGACGGCCAAACCGCGAGAGGTGAATCCCTTCCACCCACGGAATCGACTGATTTATCACACTCGATGACAGACTAGCCTCCTATTTGTTTTGATTCCGCATGTCCAATTCGTTTTCACCCCGTTAGTTCAATCAACCATCCATCCATTTTCAGAAACCGCTTAATCCTGTACAGGGTCGCGGTGAGCCGGAGCCTATCCCGGCAGACACAGGGCGCAAGGCAGGGCTATAATCAACCTAGACAGAATATTTAACATATCCATCGGCGCGTGATGATAAGGGTGGTTCTCCGGACATCCCATTCACGAGCCGGCACTGACCAGCGTGGTGAAGTATGGTCAAACCATCAGGACTGACACGGGGTGTGGGGCGGGAGCCTTCATCCAGCAGTGGATTGACAGCGGGCTGTTCATCACCCACGGTCAACCCAGTCCCTGCTGGCATGAAGGCCTGCCTCAAGCGGCCGTGATACCCCGCGACGCAACAACCCACTCAACACATGCAACACCAATTGACATGACAGCTCCATCTCCAAGGTGGGACGTCACCCCGAGCCGCGTTACATTCATCGACAGTAAATAAACAACAGATTGTCCGCCGTGAGACTCTACGAATCGATACGGTACTAGCCTGCCCTAGCGAAGCAATATTAATATACCTCAGCCCCCCCGGACCGACCGACACAAACACACGCGTCGACACACCAATCGGAGCAGGCAAGCGGCGGATTCGAACGGCGACACAGCGCACCGATAGACTGCGCCGAGACGTTGGGGGACCCCCTGCGCGTTTAATCTCAAACGGAACCTAATTAAACGTGATTTAAATGTAATTAAAGCCGCGACGCGCAGCCGACCGCCGACTCACGTTCACATCCCGCGCTCCCGGAGGCGAGAACTTCCCTCTTGGAGCTTACCCGTCTACGGTGGTCCGCGCGTCAGAATTTAAAAAACGCGTTCATCGCGCTGAGGCCGCCACCTTACGTAGGTTATGTCGAGAGCAATGGCAATATATAACTGAGCAGGTGTTTACAAGGCGTGGCAGCAGAAAACGACGTTAACAGCGACGTTCGAAAGAATGTGTGACACGCTTGGAACAAGATCTGCCGTCGGGCGGGTACTGTGCTAGTGGAATCATTGGGAGAAGCTATGGCCACGAGTCGCCATCTTACATAGGGATCTAGGTTCAGGGGCAATTGTGCCCGGCTGTGTAGTGGCCAGCGCGTTCACATTAATAAACGCGTTTCCGAAATCTCCATAAAATTCATTATTATACTGTTTAGTCAAGTCGCAAAGTTATTGATCACATACACATAAGATATATGTCAGTGAGCGTCCTTATTCCCGTTCTCTCTCTGAACTATCTGCAAAATATACAAGATTCAGTATTTTAAAAAGTCAAGAATACTGTGTATGACTGGCGTCCCACCTTGGGTATAGCCCTGCCTTGCGCCCTGTATCTCCTGGGATAGGCTCCGGTTCACCGCAACCCTGTCCAGGATTGAGCGATTTTTGAGAATGAAGGAATCCTGGACCGATCCAAATTCGCATTTTAACCTATTTTCAAATAAATGCACAGACGATTCATTAATTATCAGAAACCGCTTAATCCTGAACACAGTGTACAGGGTCGCGGTGAGCCGGAGCCTATACTGGCAGACAAAGGGCGCAAAGCAGGGCTATACCCTGGATGGGACGCCAGTCCATCACAGGGCAATTTAGTCAGCAGGCCAATTAACGTATGTAGCAGCATGTCTTTGGACTGCGGGAGGAAATCGGAGTGCCTGGCGGAAACCCACGCGGACACGGGGGGATCAACATGCAAACTTCACACAAGCGGCACACGAGCCGGTAATCGAACCCCGGCCACTTATTGCGGCAGCGCTACTCACCGTGCCATCGCGCCAGCCCGATACGATATATCATACGAAACATCCGTACCAGCAGAAAAATACCCAGTGAGCTTGCAAGCTCTTTACATCTACATGTTTGTTGTGTCGCAGGAATCACGTAAAATAGCTTGCAAGCTCACCGGGTATTTTTTCTGCTGTAAAAAAAACAAACATCTATCGTATCTACATCGCATGCAGGTACCAGGTGTCCATTTAGTGTTTAAATATCTTAACACTTTTTTCTCATTGCCGGAAAGAGTTAAACCTCGTATATTCTACATTACCAAGTACATTACCAAGGACAACGATGTCCAGAAGCTGACCATCGTGCTTCGAAGAATCGCAAAGAAGAAGACCAAGTACATCGTGTTCGAAACAGCCTTAATAATGTTATTTTTGATGCTTTGTTTTTTATCAGTTTTTGGTTTTTTTTACATGCCGTTGTCTCCGCGGCCCATGTGCAGCGCTTTGTGACCCTCGGGTGAAAGGCGCTCTATAATTTGCTATAATTATTATTATTATTATCGTGCAACATATCGTAACGATACACGTGGCGATACATCGGCGATATATCGCGATACGCGGCCCGTGACGTCCCGTTCTCCACGTCACCCCGCGGGGCACGCTGGGTAGAGTGACACGTCCCGACAAGACGGAGTCAGGCACACGGAGGGGTCGCGTCACCACCACCACCAACTCTGCACAGCTCTGTCGAGTAAAAAGGCTTGATAACCACGACAGTCGCCCGCGCGTAGTGGCTATGATGAAGAAATTCGACAAGAAGGACGAGGAATCCGGTACGAAGCCTCCCCGCTTCCCCCCCCACCCGGTTTGCGACGCGCGGAGTTGCGAGGCGAACACCTAGTCGAGGCCGCCTTCGCCCGGCTTTGCTTAGGCCCTCATTGAGCGCAATGTTAAATTGATAATCGTGGTCGATGGTTGTTGTTGTCGTCTCGGGAGGACGCGCGTCGAGGAGACGGGGCGATGATGCGGGATTGTGTGTAGCCTGGCTGGGTTGATTGTTACGTTGCGCGACGCGTGAGGGGTCGGTGTGCGGAGGCGGCTACTGCTTGGGTGGTGGCCTTATCCAGCAGTGGATTGACCGTGGATAATGTGAATTGTTGTTAATGCAGAAGAGGGTTGATTGCCGTGCAATTAGAGCGATCGCTCTTGTGCTTTTCTGTGCTACAAAGTGTGTTTTACGGGCGTTAACCAACCCACACTAATCAGAGGTGAACTATTGTCAATAACCCCGCCTAACCTGCACGATAGGCCTTCAGGGACGACAGAACTGTGATTTTGTTTGAAAAGCCAAGGGTGGAGACAGGGGGACACGGGGAGAATAAATCGTCGGTGTCTCGAGTGTGGGATTCAACACGTCAGAGTTGATGGGAAGTGGGCCCGCTGGATCAAGGTGCAAATGCCGTGTCTGAGACAGCCAGGAAACCACTGAAGATCTGGATTTGAATCCGGGTTTCGGCCACCAATGACTATGTACTGTCTTCTCAGGTGATGCGAGCGAATGGACTCAGCCTGGTTGCCAATAACTTCACGAAAAACAAGATGTAGATGTTTTTCCTTCATTTGGCATTTCATTTTAGGAATAGACATTGCACATAAAGTGAAAGTCAAACGTCCATTGGTGGCGTTTAGGCGGAATAAAATATAATTATTATGATTGGTTGATTTTTGTGTGCCGTTGTATTACACAGTATGAGATGTAGCACCTGATGTTCGTTAGAGTCAATGTCATGTATTTCGGTTTGCAGGTGGTGGCTCCAACCCATTCCAAAATCTTGAGAAAAGCGCGGTCCTTCAGGAGGTCAGTGGTTCAAAGCAGCTGCATGTCTTTTGGAAGAGACATACCTTTGTTATGCACCATTGCACTAAATTATCCAATCTATGTATAATCTGAGTTTTATGCTATATTTTTCAGTGTATATTGTCTTTATACCTTAAACAAAATATTACATGGATGATGTGCAAGAAAATAAATTGGCATAGTCAGTGATTTAATATTGGAAAATGCCCCATTGTACTTTTTATAGACTCGGCTTTTCAATGAAACCCCAATCAACCCACGGAAATGTCTTCACATTCTCACCAAGGTTGTTTACCTCATCAACCGGGTAAGTTTATCTGTGCTGCTTAAACAACATCTCATGCACGCATTTGCCAACTCTGCAACCAAATATGACCTCCAGTCCATTGTTGTCAATAAGTTGACTGAGTTTACAATGTCTTAGAAGAACCATGATACAGGGCATGTGAATTGAGAACTAGTTCAGCCATGAAATTATGCATTGAAAAATGTAACCTTGGATTAGCAAGCGACGTTCATAAGCCAGTCCTTTTCCGTGACATTGATCTGACTGTGGCTTTGATGGATGTTCCAATGTGACGGCGACTTTGTACTCGATTAGGGAGAGCACCTGGGAACCACTGAAGCGACAGAGGCATTCTTCGCCATGACCAAGCTCTTCCAGTCCAACGACGTGAGTGAACGACTATCGTCAGGGAGAGCTTGCATTATTATAAACCCTTCCTATGTATTTTCTGGCAAATAAAGCAAAGTATATGTTTTATGCACCGTTTTACTTGACTGGGTAAAATAATTATAAACAAATAGAGCCAAGTGTTTCATAATACGAACAGGCCTCATCTTGCACATGAGGATCTTAAAATGTCAAGTGGTCTACGATTTACCTGCTTAACATGCTGTGAAGCAGATCCAGAAGGGATTTTGGCAGATGGGTTTAAATATTATTTGACTATTATTATTATGCAATGAAACAGGCTTGTCTACTCCATAGTATTTTATGGGCCTAGTTGTACATATTGGAAACTCGAATGTGTTGTGTAATATTTACTAGTTTTGTTTTCTGATATTTGTGTGGACATGATTTTTGTTTGTCCGACTAGCCAACACTAAGAAGAATGTGCTATCTCACCATTAAAGAGATGGCCAACATTTCTGAGGACGTAATTATCGTGACCAGCAGGTAATGTTCAGCAAAAGGCAATAGAAAATAATAGAAAATTAATTTTTTTATTTAATCGCATGTAATTATTGTTTGGGTTAATGAAGACAGTGTTTAAAGCTGTGTCATACAATTAGAAAACTAATACTTCATTGTGTATATTTATGCACTACCAAACTCAGCATACAGAGGCTATCTGTAATCCTCATTATTTGATAAATAAGACCAGTCAAATCAAACCAAGATCACTGAAGCAGCAGCTTTGTAACTATGAACACAATTACACGTTTTCTCCGAAGGGTTGTTGATTTTCTTTAGAAACGTGTGTATTTATTTTGTAGTTTGACCAAGGACATGACTGGCAAAGAAGACCTCTACAGAGGGCCGGCGATCCGCGCACTTTGCAAGATAACCGATGTGAGTACCCTATTATTCACAGAATAAAATATTTTATTATATTATTGCTGTATTGCTAAATTGTCCCTGCGCTGTTCATTGAGGCCTTTTTCCGATAACGTCGGGCAATCAAGCAACCAAGCCACACTGCCGATGTAATTTAGAAAACCTGTACAGTGTTTGTTACTTTAAAAAATGCTGCTGGAAAACACTGGTTCAGAAGGCTCAAAGATCTGAATGTTTATTATGTTAATAGTTTTAAGTGTTATTTTAACAGCCGTAGTAAGGGCTTTGCTCTTTCATACAAGGGTGATGTTGAAAAAAAGTCTTAGTTTTGTCTGCTGTGAATCATATTTGCATGATTGTCTATCGCCTTTTCAATTTGTGAACTTGTAGTTGTATAAGTGTAGCTAGGGATGCATCTTTATTTCCTTGCTGTTTGGTTACAACTAATTGTAACTATTTGTTCTTTAACAGACAACCATGCTGCAAGGGATTGAACGGTACATGAAGCAGGCCATTGTTGACAAGGTGCCAAGTGTCTCCAGCTCTGCGCTGGTGTCGTCGCTGGTACGTTAGTCCACATAAGTCCTCGTGGTAATTTTGATGAATCAAGGGATTGTACGTAACAGCTGCTCTTTCGGGATAGCCGTGGCGAGTATTCCGTTTCACTCCTTCAAAACGTTTCACCTCCCACGTTCGAGGCATCTTCAGAGCATATTTGTAGAGGATGTGTCCTCGGTCATGTTTCAGTATTTATTGTAAGATACTATTTCAGTATCTGAGCCTAGTGTTGGTTTAATGGAAGATGCAACCCAAAAACAACCCGATTGACTCCCGTATGTACTCACCAGACAACGACATTGTGGGTTTTCAATTCAATTTCAAATTTATTGTCAATTCTGCCATATGTAGAGGACATATAGAGGATCGAAATGCCATTTCTATCATACCCCGGTGTTGGCATATACATGGACTGGAACACAACAACAAGGGTTTAAAAATACTAGGATAAAAAAAATACACTAAAATGTTTTAATATTTACAAGTTAAGCTAAGCTGGGGGTCGGGGGTGACAATAACAAGGCGCAGATCTAGAACTAAAACTATAATTATAACAAATATAATGCAAATAGAACTAATACAGTGGAAATATATGTTCTTTCAGATCGCCCTCTAACTGTATGCCTGCGTGCTCCCTGTCCGCACAGCACCTGATGAAGGGCAGCTTCGATGTGGTGAAGCGCTGGGTGAACGAAGCGCAGGAGGCGGCATCGAGCGACAACGTCATGGTGCAGTACCACGCGCTCGGGCTCCTCTACCACATCCGCCGCAACGACCCCAACGCCGTCTCCAAGATGGTCGCCAAGTTCACCAAGCAGGGCATGAAGTCGCCCTTCGCCTACTGCCTGCTCATCCGCATCGCCAGCAAGCTGCTGGAGGAGGAGGATGGCGGGTGAGGTTTTTAGCTGTGATCCAGAGCAGGAGTTGTGAATGTATCGTATCGTCACAGTGTTTGCGTAATAGTCGCAAGCAGGCGCACCCTCTGGGTATCTGAAATATGTACGGCCTGCTAAGTGCCACTATACGCATAATAATATTGTACTGTCTGAACGACCTGATTTATATCAATCCACTTGTCCAGTTGTGAAATTAGAATTGTAACCCTTAAGTATATTGGATACAGTGAGTGAAGCATCTTTATATTGGTTCCAAGCTCTGCCACCACAATCTTAAACGGCTCGCACAACCAAATCCAATTGAAAATGTTTGCAGGGCTTTTATTGGTCATATACGTGAGTGCAATGTTTTTTTTCCCGTTTGCTGGGGTACTACAGTGTGAATCCCCACAACGTAATGTGACAAACCAGCTGTGGGTAATCGATGCTCGTGTGCTGTACATTTATGCGTCTTCTGACAACAGGCATGACAGCCCGCTCTTCGACTTCATCGAGAGCTGCCTGCGGAACAAGCACGAGATGGTCGTGTATGAAGCTGCCTCGGCTATTGTGCACCTGCCCAAGTGCACTGCCAAGGAGCTGGCTCCCGCTGTCTCCGGTGAGAACTTGCTGCGCCTATTTCAATAATTCATTCATTATCAGTACCCGCTTAATTCTGTACAAGGTCGCTTTGAGCCGGAGCCTCTCCTGGCAGACACAGGGCGCACGACAGGGCTATGCCAAGGATGGTACGCAAGTCCATCACAGGGCACCAGTGGCCATTTAGTCATGCCAGTTAACATAGGCAGTGGCATGTCTTAGGACCATGTGTGGAAACCAGAGTACCCGGCGAAACCTGCGCGGACACGAGGAGAACATGCAAACCCTACACAAAAATGCACCCGAGGCGGGAATTGAACCCAGGGCCTTCTTGCTGTGAGGCAGCAGAGCTGACTTGCTGCATATATCCTGTTTATGTAGATGTGTGTGCGTGTGTCTAAATGTCTATCCATCCTACGTGGGCCGTAGAGGGTTATTTGACCATACTTCAACTACGCTGGTTCAGTGTGGGTTGGTGAAGGCATAGAGCATAAATGCGTGAGCATACCAGTCGGGAATAACTGCATTTTGTTACACTGCCCTCCTCTGCTCAACACGTAGCTCTGCAGCTCTATGACAACTTAGTTATGCACGGTGGTCAACCATCCAGGCGGGGGTCAAGGTAGAAGCGTTCACGTCGCGATCCCTGTCAGGTAGTACTTGGTATTGCCTGCGAATTCTACCAAACACTTCGAAGCCAAGCTGAAAGACGACGATGTCCAGAAGCTAGCCATCGTGCTTCGAAGAATCGCAAAGAAGAAGAACCATCCAGGCTGGGTTTGTGTGTATATATATAAAGTGAGCAATGTGTTTGAAAAATGAAAAATTGAGTTCACAAATGGTTCAAGTCTTCTTTGCGTGTTTGTCTTGCACTGTTTGTTGACTTGTGCACCCTTCGTATTCCCATCCCCAGTGCTGCAGCTGTTCTGCAGCTCCCCGAAGCCGGCTCTGCGCTATGCAGCTGTGCGCACGCTCAATAAGGTACCGCGCTTCGGTCACTGGCTTTGAAAATAAATTGACAATGTGGCAGGAATGTTCGTGATGAAGACCTTTGTTAATAAACAACATACATTCTGTTTCATTAGACTCAATTTGCACGGCAGTGCCACTCATGAAATAGAGATAATACATGGCATATAACATATAGCGCTTTCAAATATAATGATTGGTTGGCTAAAATCAATATGCTTGTGATCATTCTGAATGTAAGAATTGGATATCTTTTCACATGTAAAATACTTGATAATTTCATAGAAACCCAGAGTTGTCTTAGAAATTCTGCAGACAAGACTGATTCTACAAGCAATGCAAGGACAAAAGTAGTTAATTCTTATATCATGACCTTGAAACGTGAAAGTTAATAAATTCCAGCTCAATAAAATCTTGGCAGGTGCAAACAATCTGTCTCTAGTACCCTATTAGTGTTTGGCCAATGGGCTTTAGGTCTACCGTCACTGCTGTAGTCTGCACGGCTTATATGGATGTTTACACACTCACCATACAGGTCGCTATGAAGCACCCGTCAGCCGTGACCGCGTGCAACCTGGACCTGGAGAACTTGATCACAGACTCGAACCGCAGCATCGCCACTCTGGCCATCACCACGCTGCTGAAGACCGGCAGCGAGAGCAGCATTGATCGTCTCATGAAGCAAATCTCTTCCTTCATGTCCGAGATCTCTGATGAATTCAAGGTGCGTTCGCCAACGCCGGAACGCGTGGGGCAGATTTATACACGCAAAAAACATTTGTTCCATTATCTAGAGATTTCAGTTCCACATTGTGATGAGATAATAAATTAGCTCATCGCGTTGTCTTGCGTAACCATCAGGTTTTTGTAGAATGTATCAGTATATGCAATATTAAATATGTTACAATAATATAGCACAGTAACACAGGTAGAAGGTTTATACATTCCTGTTGTGGCCATACTGTTGATCCTACAGTTGCTTGTGATGCGTTCACCACTGTTACAGAAACATTTTAACGTTTTAGAATACAAGTTTTCACCATCATCAGTGGTCTGTATAACCGTGTTCTATGATTGGCTGCTGATACTTGTGTGTCCTCTTGCAGGTGGTGGTCGTTCAGGCTATCAGCGCTCTCTGCCAGAAATACCCACGCAAACACTCGGTCATGATGAACTTCCTCTCCTCCATGCTGCGTGACGAGGTGAGCAAAGTGCTGCTGTGTTCCGCACACGGGGTTGGGTTCAATTATTGATGTGTTTTAACTCTTGTCCTATTTTTGGCAAAGATGCTTTGCGGTTTCCATTACCAACAATAGGCAACATTTTCAAAGTAATGTTTTGGTCGATGTCAACCTGCCGTTTTTTCAGTCACTCAATGTCCTATATTTAAACCCCGGTGAGAACCAGTTGAGACTAAAAGTGCCTCTGTCAAGGGAGATGTGGGGCGTGTAAGCACTAAAAACCGCATGCGCTGTAACGTCATAATCATTTGGATACTGTATAGTCAGTTTAATGAGTAATAATAAATCAAAATTGGGCTGCTCCATGCATATTGGTTTTACGTGAAGGCTTTCACAACCATTATAATATGTAATAAAGTACTCTGGCGTCGGGTCACGTATTATCTCATCTCATTATCAGAAACCGCTTAATCCTGTACAAGGTCGTGGTGAGCCGGAGCCTATCCCGACAGTCAAAGGGCGCAAAGCAGGGCTATACCCAGAACGGGACACTGGGGGCAATTTAGTCAGCAGGCCAATTAACCTATGCAGCAGCATGTCTTTGGACTGGGAGGAAACCGGAGTGCCCGATGAAAACCCACGCGGACACGGGGAGAACGTGCAAACGCCACACTGAAAGGCACCCGAGCCGGGATACAAACCCGGGACCTTCTTGCTGTGAGGCAGCGGCGCTACTCGCCATGCCACCGTGCCGAACCTACGTGTTATCTACGCGTACATATTCACCTCGACGTTTAAATTTTGCCCTCCGACCTCAGGGCGGGTTCGAGTACAAGCGGGCGATCGTGGACTGCATCATCAGCATCATCGAGGAGGGAGTGGAGAGCAAGGAGACGGGCCTGTCGCACCTCTGCGAGTTCATCGAGGACTGCGAGCACACGGTGCTGGCCACGCGCATCCTGCACTTGCTGGGCCGCGAGGGCCCGCGCACCGCCACGCCCTCCAAGTACATCCGCTTCATCTACAACCGCGTCATCCTGGAGAACGAGGCCGTCCGCGCCGGTCCGTGATAGGCCTCTGAGACGGTCGTTTTGTCCTCTCCCCGCCTGTGCGCCCACGATGGGAAGTTTGTTCGCAGAAGGGTCCGAGGGCCGGCGGGGTGTTACAAAAGTTCTGTTAAGTTCGGAATTATTATTCGTACGGTGTTGTGCATCTCTTTTCCGACATGCGTTTGTGTTTTGGAAGTGTTTCATTATTCACGTAACAGCGTGAAAGCCGAAGGATGGGTAGCTATCGGGGGAAAATGTGGTTACATGTTTTCAAAAAGTCGTTCACACTCCGATTTGTGTATTCATGTGTTTCGGCCCGTTGGTTAATGTTTTAAGTTTATAATAGCCTACAACACTTTTTACATGTTATTTGGTGATACCGTACTGCGGTGGCAGTGGTGCACAAGCACGAATATAAAAAAAAACTCAGCACATCCATCAGTAACACTGCCTTAAAAAGAAAAGCATGTACTGGGCAACGTTTTAGGCCATTATACTCAAGTTTGGTTCATATTTCATCAAGTATATAAGAATTATAGTGTCACCCGAATACGGACCGACAGATGGCCAGACAGCTACTGCATAAGAACTTCATCTGAAGTTGGAAATAATTAAAATGAATGTGTCCTCCTTTTGCAGCTGCCGTCAGTGCACTCGCAAAGTTCGGTGCTCAGAATGATGATCTGCTGCCCAGCATTCTCGTTCTTCTGCAGAGGTAACGGCCTCCTTTATATAACCCCATTTACCATAAGTGTTCGTCATTACGTTATTTACCCAAACCAAGCTTGGAACAGCCTCCCCATTGTTTCACTACTCACAAACGCCTCCAACCTTCTGACGACTTGGAAGCCACACTTGTCATGTCCCTATTTATTTAGGCATTTCCGTTCTGGTGTTTTGACACGTATAACGCGTTTCTGAATGTACTGTTGGATGAGTCTCTGCACTGCGCTCTGCTTCAGATAACGCATCTCCTTGTTGTCAGGCAGAGGCGATTGAAGCGTTAAGGTTTCGTGACGTTTGTTAGAGCGTTGGATTTTCGCTTTTACGTGGCAGGTGCATGATGGACGGTGACGATGAGGTACGAGACCGCTCCACCTTCTACCTCAACATCCTCCAGCAGAAGCAGAAGGCCCTCAACGCTGTTTACATCCTCAACGGTGGGCCCCACCACACGATACATACACATGATGCGTGTGAAAGTGAACCTGGGCTGACCCACGGGTCCACAGGTGCGGTTGCTGGGATTTTGAGTTTGCTCTTGTCTCGTAGGTCTCGCCGTGTCGGTGCCCGGTCTGGAGAAGGCTCTGCACCAGTACACGCTGGAGCCGTCGGAAAAGCCTTTTGACATGAAGTCGGTGCCTTTGGCGACTGCCCCACTGGCTGAACAGAGATCGGCTGGTGAGTGCCCGTGATGGATGCGGTTGGCACCTTACGACTGTGCAGGTTTTCGTGGTTGTGCTCCATGCGGTTTTTACCGCGTTATTCTTGGGCATACTATGAAACAGGATGCGATACAACCCGAAAACATGCAGAAGGGCTAGTGTGCACCTGTTATTAATCACAACACGAAGTGGGCAGCAACAGAGGATACTAATGATAATATAGTCATTACAAATTGACCTCATTGAGCAAGGTCCTAGGATGCTGGGAAAATATGACGGAAAGGAGTTTCATCTCTAGTAACAGACAGCACGAATGGACGTATAGCAGATATTTAATGTGTTTGTTGATTTAAAATAAGTTATGGAAATCTTGAAAAAGATAATGGGTGTTTAAAAACTGTGCAGTACGAAGAAAGGAGAGATGTATGGCATTTTACATTATGGTGATTTACCACGGTATAAATGAGAGGTTACTGTCAATCTGATATAAGGGATCATTGGTGGTATCAAGATATAAAATTCATAGAAATTATGACTGGTTGTCGTTAATTTTTTTTTTCATTCTGTACACAGAAACAGGTCCAATCATCACACAGAAGCAGCCTGATAAGGTGGTGGCTTCTCGCCAGGAGATATTTCAAGGTATGTACACACAATCACGTTACCTCAGCTGTTGTCAAATAATTAATGTATATTGTAGCGTTCATCATCATCTTCCATCCATCCATTGTCAGAAACCGCTTAATCCTGTATGCACGCACGGTGAGCCGGAGCCTATCCCGGCAGACACAGGGCGCAAGGCAGGGGTTATACCCAGGATGGGACGCCAGTCCTTCTCTCCGCAGCTTTGTGCAGCGCTTTGTGACCCTCGGGTGAAAGGCGCTATATAAATGCTATTATTATTATCATCATCTTCAATTATGATCAATTCACCGCTGTCACTATCGTGGTTTTCACCGTTGTGCTGTATAGCTGGATATTGTGTTTTCTTGTCACGCTGGGAGCTTCTTTAGGAGCGAAGTGTGGGACGTTATGTCGAACAACAGCCGGCGCAACCTAAAATTCCGCCAGAGAGCGACCGCATCGGCAAAGACCTAATGTGTTCTTGACATGTGCGTTTGGGATGTTGTAGAGCAACTTGCCGCCATCTCTGAGTTCAAGAGCCTGGGCCCCTTGTTCAAGTCGTCGCCACCGACGCAGCTCACCGAGTCGGAGACGGAGTACGTGGTGCGCTGCATCAAGCACACGTTCCGCAAGCACGTCGTCTTTCAGGTGAGTCGCAGGACAGCACGACGTTTGTACGTCATGTAATAACTGTGCAGCCATTTGTCCCAAATGCAATACTTTCCAAGGCTTCAGAGGATGTACGTATGTGCGCAGGCTATTAGAGTTGGTCCCTGTGAACCAAGCATCGAAAGGCAATACCTGGCCTATGGATAAGTATATGTGCAGCCGGTTTTGTGAATGCCCTTTTCATTGAGGGCTTTCACAGTTACAACCTGCATCAACTCGTGATTTGTCATCCCTTCCCCACGCCGCAGTTCGACTGCACGAACACCCTCAACGACCAGGTTCTGGAGAAGGTGACCGTGCAGATGGAGCCTTCGGAGGGTTATGAAGTCCTGACGTGCATCCCAGCCGCCAGCCTGCCCTACAACCAGCCGGGCACCACTTACACGCTCGTCGGCCTTCCGCAAGACGACCCCACCGCCGGTGAGACCTCTCAGCGTGACCGTTGACCTAATAACTAGAAAGCCGGCCGACAGGCCGCTCGCGTGCCTTGCGTTTGCCGCTTCCGCCCTGACCGCGCGCCGCGCGTCTCTCCCCACTCCACCCGTCAGTCGCGTGCACGTTCAGCTGCACCATGAAGTTCATGGTGAAAGACTGCGACCCCAACACCGGTGTGGCTGAAGAAGACGGTTACGACGACGAGTACGTGGTAAGTGTCGCCGACCCCGCCGCCAGCGTCTCGCGATTAACAGGCCATTTGGGACGCCGTGAGAGTACCGCGGCGGTTGGTGCAGCACGCGTTAACTTGCGTCGTCGGTCGCGATGCAGCTGGAGGACGTGGAGGTGGCGTTGGGTGACCACATCCAGAAGGTGCTCAAGCCCAACTTCTCAGCAGCGTGGGACGAGGTTGGCGAGGAGTTCGAGAAGGAGGACACCTTCGCGCTGACCGCCACCAAGACCATCGAAGGTGCGCGCTTCACTCGTCATTTTGTTCAGCAATGTTAACCGTTATTCAAGGTTGTTTTACTACACCCCTTCATATTGCTTGATGTGGTTTGGTCGAAGGGAACACGTGTTGGCTTGCGTCAGGTTTTCAGTATAGCTGCCGTACAATCTCTCACATTCTTATGATATAAAAATCCATCTTGTGCCTAAACGTGCACTGATCTGAGTGCCGTTTCCTTGTTGGACATCTGCTTGGGCATGTTTTATCCTTTGGCTGCCACTCTGTCCTTAAGTCTCGACCACCAGCCATCATGCCTTTTAGCTACGTCTTCTGCCCAAGTCCGCGTCATTTTTCTGACAATGAATATAATGTCTAACTTGCATTTCTTCCGTGATGTGTTCCCCTTTCTGCTTCTCAGTGGAATTCCAATTACGTATCAATCCATCCTTATTTTCTCACCGTTTAGTTTTTGTTCCTTTTTCTTTATCATTGTCCTTGTTTCTGATACATCCATGTCACAGCACTGGACTACAGTGTCACAAACCGCCGGGCTGGAGTACTTCTTCCTTTAATCATTTAAGCTGCGTAAGATGAAAGGCAGAAATATCAATAGCATTCAGACATGATAAGGTTCTCTATTGAACCACTCAGATGTTTTTTGGAAATGGCTTTAAAGGGTCTGTGAGACAGACGCTTGGGTGCAAATGAAGCAACTGAAGGTGTGAGCAGTTTATTAAACCTTTTTTTATCCTTACAGCATAACACCCGGGAAATGGTGCTAATACCTCAAAGTGGTGTCAGTTGGTCAAGGTTTACGAATCACTGCGGTAGACATAGAAATATGCCTGTCTTTATGGTTATATTACGTGCTGTTATTTTATGCGTTGCTTTATTGTCTGATCAGAACCTTCTTTGCCGCTACTCTGCTCCTTCCACTGCCCAGAGCTCACACTCAAAATAATAAACATAAACGGTGGCCTATCATGGATAAATATGCATGCGGTTTACTAAAACAAAAACCATTGCCACAGCAGTAAATGGTTTTGCAACTGCTATCAGTCATTGACAGGGTGATGATCATGATCAGTGGCATAGCTGATTAATGTGCTGATGGTACAACCATAACAGGGCCCACATGCCAGGCCAAGAAGAGGTGGGAATGCCCTGCACCATTTTCCATACCAACTATGCTATACGACTAATGACGATGATGCTCTACACATCATGTGGCTTTAACACGACTGCAGCGCGTTGGGCAGCGAGTCGCGCGGCCGGAGTGGCGGCAGTGTGCCGGTCGTGTTGGCAGCGCGATCCGTTATAACTAGCCGCGTGTCGTTTACAGAGACCGTGAAGAACATCGTGAACTTCCTGGGGATGCAGCCTTGTGAGCGCTCCGAGAAGGTGCCGGAGAACAAGAACTCACACACGCTCTACTTGGCAGGTGCGTACTGGGCTGTGCCGTGGGATTGTGTTGCTTGTTCCCCAGCCAGTTACAGTTGTTTCCAAGTAGCGCTTCTGCAGAAACTGTTGCACCGCCTTGTTCGAGAACGGCCCGTGGAAGCTGATATCACAGAACTATTTCTTAGGTCCCATCAGTTGCCTCTTGTCATCATTAGGCGAATAGCACATTTCTCACTAGTTACGTTAATCAAACTGAACGTATTGTAATTCTCAGAGCTGATAATATCCAAACTCATGTGAATAACATTTGATGTTCATGTACTGCTTGATGCATGATAATTGTATTTCAAAGATGTTCTTTCAGGATAGCCATGTCGAGCGGTCCCCCTTTCTCGACATAGCTATCTCGACATACCTATCCCGATGCTGAATTCCCTGTGTGCTCCAGGCCTGTCCACCAAACCTGCCCATATGCATGTGTGCATGTTTGTATGTTTGTGTGTATTGTGAAATAAGCAGTGCACTGTGACACCCAGTGACCTCGGCACACAACACTTGTTGGCAAACGGCTTTACAAAGCCGGCTTGTGCCACTTCGAGCTTGACTTCACTTCCTTATGTGCAACTCGTACGATGTGATCAGTATGGGGAAAACATGCAGCCAGACTTGCTTGGCCGCACTAACCGCCTCCACGCATGTGCCACTCTGCCCCTACTAGAGGATGTTAATGCCCACCCCAGAATATAAAGTTAACTTATGGGATTCCCAAGCACGGGGAGACCTGGCGAGCAGTCAACCTCGCCTCCGGTTTCATAGCCATGCCCACTGAACCACTTGCGCCACTCACAGTGAGGGCCTAGCTCTTTATGACCTTTGCCCCACATACTGCTCAGAGGCCCTGCATGTTCCTCTGCAAACCACACCTGCTGGGGTGGGTGGCACTTGCCCTTTGAGTCGAGCATGTGGTGAGAACATTTTAAACTGGGGCAAAAAAATCCCTTTTTTCTGAAAAAAATCCTTCGGGACACATCGAACAGCTTTTCCGAAACACCGGGACTGTCTCGGCCAAACTAAGACTCTCGGAGGCTTTGCGAAAGGATGATGGTTTTTAGTGGATATTCAATTAAACTTTATTGTCAATTCTACAATATGTAGAGGACAATATCAGGGATTGAAATGCCGTTTCTCTCAGACCAAATATAGTGCAAATAGAACTAATATAGTGCAGATATAGATGAAAAGATGTGCAAGTAATATTCCATCTACAGGATGAGTAGTTAGCAGCTACACCTTCAGTTTTCATCCATCCGTCCTGCATTGCAAGACACGCTGGTCAGTTATTCCCTGCGGCCAACGAACGTTCAAACGAAATGACGCGTGTGGGGCGGGATGATCGGTCGTTCTGATACCGCAGGTGTTTACCGCGGTGGACACGACGTGCTGGTGCGGGCGAGGCTGGCGTTGGCGGACGGCGTGACCATGCAGGTGACCGTGCGCAGCCAGGATGCGGTGGTCAGCGACGTCATCATCTCATCCGTCGGTTAGGGGACGGTCACTCAGCCGTGCCTAGGCCCCCCCACCTCCCCTGCTGCCCCCCGTCCACCACCCTCAAACCACACTCCCTCTCCCCAGCTGCCAGCCTTGTCACATCACCAGATGAAGAACACCGACAAGTTTCAAGCGGTGAGATAATGGGCAGTGTTTGCATTCTGTCAGAGGATGTTCTGTCGGGGCCTCCGCATTATTTTAAGCCGGACTTCCAAAGCAATGCCACGTCGTGTCATCGTGTACTTTCTGCAATTGTTTATAAAAAGCGAAATTAAATACCCACGTCACTGATCTGCACCCCAGCCTCCTTTGTCCACTAATACAAATTCTGGTGTGGCACAGAAATGTTGTATCATTGATTACTGTAGAAAGCAGGTATTAGTGTCGCGTGGTATTGCGGGAGGCCGTTTCGCAGGCCCATGCATCCATCCATCCATTTTCAGAAACCGCTTAATCCTATACAGGGTCGCGGTGAGCCGGAGCCT
>JAZEWU010000025.1:3736010-3752301 GCA_036362915.1 Geotria australis | reverse complement strand
GGAGTGAAACGGCATGCCTCAGAACGCAAGATCACCTTGTGGCTTTATCGCTCTCCAATGTATATTAAAGGTGGTGTTGCGTGTTCGACCTTTGGATGCGAATTTCTGAACTGAATTCAAGGTTAACAACAAACACATGAGGGAACCATACGGCACAAACGGAAAACCATAGGCAGTAGATCAACTTGAAGGGTTACAATAGCCCTCCTTTTGTGGTATTTGTGATTAGATTTTAAATTGCTCAGCGCATATGCCACTCGATTCATATCTCGTGTGACATTCCTCTCCCGTGATATGTTTATATTGTTGGCCGGAGCATAGGCCTGATCGCAGTAATCTGCTGACAATTTGTTTTTCAAGACCGTAAGTTACCCCACTGAAAATTATTTCTCAATAATCTGGCATGCGGTCAGTTGTTTCTTTATTATCCTCTTGAACCACGCGACCCACTAGTTCCTAAATCTTAAAGAAAGTAATTTTTCTTCAAAGTAAATCTTAGTGTAGCCGTTTGATTTCACTGAATGGTTTCTATCAGCGCTTCTAAATGCTTGTATTGATGTACGCCTGGGTTTGTGAGAGTCAAGCAGCAGCGGATTGAACATGGCTGGCAAAATAGTTCGTTAACTTGAGGAAGAGAAGATGGGTTTGAGCCCATATCCTGCTACAGCGTGCGTACTACATGTCTCCGCTATTGTTTGTGGAGACATGTAGTACGCACTACATGTCAAGGCTGGGCTACATGTGTGCTGTGGCATGCACGCGCAAACAGCACCTTCGCTCGCGTCGCGTCGCTTTGCCAACTTTAGTTGGAACGTGTTTTTGTGTCGCTGGAATCCCGCATCCAGAGCTCGCAAGCTCACTGGGTATTCTCCGCTGTAATAATAAACATCTATCTTGCCCCATCAACAATGGAAACAATAAATAAACACCCTCCGTATAGCCCAAACAGGCTTCGGGGTCAAGTGCTGTTCGGAAGCACCTATGGATACCTGCACGGCACACGAGAAGGGTAGGTGGCCAGAACCACACACGGCCGCCGTTGTCTTCCTAGTGGCAATGTTTGTACGCTCCACCAGGTACTTATTTGAGGCCGAGTCGAACTGGGGGAGGCCGACGGTTCGGAAAATCGTGAGCGGAACTCGAACTCGGGGCGCCAGGTTCGTAGTGCATCGCTCACCACTACACTACCGCTCCCCATCTGACCCCACCACACCCCACCTTCCCAGTGCGTGATTATATACACAACACATTGTGGCGGCCACACGCTGGCCGGGATTTCCAAAACCCGACATTGAGCTATTTATAACCGGCGGATACAAACCGTTCCCTCCGTCGGGATTTCCCCAGCGGTGTCGCCATGTGAACGCTATATATACATCGATTAAAACCAATCAAAATACATAATTTCGCTCACTACAACCGTCACTGGCGTTGACCCTGTTTTTCTGTAAATTTATTATTGATAAATTTGGTTTCTGAGCATTGCTCTCCCGGTATAGCCGTGTGGAGCATTCATGCTCTCTCCACCGCGACGTTTAGCCTCCCAGGTTGGAGGCATCATCAGGCGTTCACGGTTGCTGAGCACAGGACCAGAGGTCTAATATGCAAACAGCCGGCAACAAACAGCACGACTGAAGGTGCACTGTTCAGCTTTCCCATCTTCTTCTTTGCGATTCTTCGAAGCGCGATGGTTAAATTACAGTTTCCCATTTTCTTACACAGCCCCTTGTATTTTCATTGAACTCCGCAAGGTCTTTTGAGCTGCAGAGGTTGGGTAGTAGAGCACAGACAAGGCAGTGTTCCATAGTATGGTCTGCTTCTCCACATTCACAGGTGGTTGGGCCGGTCTTGTAGCCCCATCTGACCAAAGCATCTTTTGATCGTCCCGTTCTTTCCCATTGTGTGTCGCCTTTCATTGAATGCGAATTTCATTCTTGACGTTTGCATCGTTTTACCCTCCTTGTGAAAGCAGGATTGATGTAGGTTTTTTCGTGTGTTTTTAAAGTATTAATTATATTAGCAAATTAAAGCTACATTTAAATGTAATTAGTTCCTCTGCACGACCGATTGTGATTCCTTACTCACTGATCGCGAAATTCAGACTCGCTCGTATGGAACGTGGGCGACGGGAGTCAACGCGTGCATGTTTGCGAGTGTGTGGGCCTACACCTACAGTCTGTTAAGGCTATATAGGGGATCTTTGTCTTTGGGCCTAAACCCAGATCGACCCAGCCCCAAATGAGTATCCAGTATTGTGTGTACACATTGTCACTAGAGAGATAACGGCGGCCGGGCGGGGTGCTGGTGACCCATCCCCTCGTGTGCCGTGTCGACCTTCTTAGGTGCTCGCTAACGGCACTTGCCCCTGCAGTCTGTTAAGGCTAAACGGGGGCGAAAACACGGGGCCGCCATGCATACCACACTCGAGTTACCGAGCGGGTCAATTTCCGAGCTCTTACAACACTTTGACCACCACACAGGTGCGTGCTACATACTGGCAATATACTCACCGGCAGTATACCCATATACCCACGAACTGTATCATTGCGGTGAACCGGAGCCTAACCCGGCAGACACAGGGCGCAAGGCAGGGCTATACCGCTTCATGGGACGCCATTCCGACAAACAAAACAAAAACATATCTGTTGTCTAACTTGACGTGGCTGTGAGATGAGTCACTCACTGGCTGACGCCTCCGCGTACAAGGAAGTAGTTTACAATTCAAATGAAGTGGGCTTGCCGTCGTTGTCATGCAGTGCGACTCACACACGCCGGGGAGAGGGAGTTCAAATCGGGTCTGTGGGCATCACCGGATCGCGACACGTCGCCGGGCATCACCGACACAAGGTACAGCCCGACTCCTCCACTCATTCGCGTTAATGTCACACATTGATGTGTGAAATTGGCACAGGTTCACTCTGCTATGCTGGCAATCCGCACAGCAAATGGTCCACGTTGCAACCTGCGTTTCCTGGTTAGCGCTGCAGAACACAACAACTTCCTCGGTGATACGTGTGGCTTTACAAAGCATTGTAATAACGACGACGAAACGGGGAATGGCACTGCTACACTTCTCAGGTCTCTGTGTTGGAGTTTTTGCTTCGCTATTCATGCTTGTGTGTCACTGACGCCACTGGCTGCATCGTCGTTAGATTCTCGCCGTGTGTGGCAATGTGGCTGCCTCCTCTGCCTCTTTGCGCTTTCCTCGCGCCTCTGAGCCGTTCTCTTGTCGAATGAATACCTTTGACATTGAATGAATATGTGCCCTTTATAAATGTAAAATTCGAATTATTATCATCTAGGGATCGCGTGGACTCCGGCAAGATGGGCGACAGTTTCGACGACCGCTTCTCCGCCGTGCAGACGATCAGGGTGGAGTTCGAGCTGCCCTTCAGGGTGAACGGGCAGAAGAGCGTGACCCGAGACCTGCAGGGCACGCTTACGGTCAACCAGGTGTGGGACTGGCTGTGGTCCAGCGCGATGTACAGCATGGACACGGAGGGCTACGCCACCCTCACCTGGCCCGAGAGCTCGTACGCCCTGTACTACGAGAAGGAGGGCCGCACGCACGAGATCTACGACAGGCAGCAGATCTTCCAGACGCTCGACTGCGTTCGCCACTGGGTCGCGCGCGGCATCGCGCCGGGCAGGATCCTCGTGCGCGCGCGGCCCAAGCCCACGCCTCGCGGCCAGGCCTTCCAGGAGCAGCTGGACTACCTCATCGGCGCCCGCGTGGAGGCCCTGTGCCTCGCGGGCGACGACGAGCTGGAGTTCGCGCGCAGGAAGCTGGCGGCCGTGCGCTCCGCCGAACTCGAGCGGCGGGACCCCATCGCCTACGCTCTCGAGCCGTGGGTCGCCTCGCAGCCGCTGCCGGCCTACCTCGAGGAGCGCGTCGCGGGCGGCGGCGGCGGCGGCCTGCTGAGCGTCACGCTGCACGTGCCGGGCCGCTCGCAGACCATCCGCGTGCGGCCGCGCGACTTGCCGGGCGAGATCGCGGCGAGCTTTTTCGCCGGCGCCTACGGCCGCGACGAGCTGACGCGAGGCGGCGGCGGCGGCGGCGGCGGGGGGCCCGGGAACGCCGACTACTACGTGTTCAAGGTGTGCGGCCGCGACGAGTACGTGCAGGGCCCGTACCCCATCGTCGACTTCGCCTGGGTGCGCCGCTGCATCAAGAAGAACGAGGAGATCCACCTGGCCCTGACGGAGCCGCCGGACGTGGTCGGTGCCGAGGACACGGAGGACGACTGGCCGCTCGTGGACGACTGCGACGGAGCGACGGGCACGGCCGAGGAGCTCAGCCTGCGCCACAGCGACGCCCGGCAGCTGTGCACGCTCTCGCTCTGGGACTGCAACCGGTTCTTCCGCGCGAAGCTGCGCGGCGTCGAGTTCCCGCCCGGAGCCGCGTGCCCGGCGGGCGGCGGGGGGCTCACGGAGGTGTACGTGGAGGTCGGCATTTACCACGGCAAGGTGCTGCTCGCCTCGGCCAGGACGCCCGGGCGGCCCCTGCAGGAGGAGATCGTCTGGGGTGACTGGCTCGAGTTCGACATCCGCATGAAGGACCTGCCGCTGGGCGCGCGGCTCAACCTGTCGCTCTACAGGGTGCGCAGGTCGGTGGGCCGACGGCGATGTCGTTCCGGCTTGTCGCGTCAGGCCGGGCGACGTTGGGCGTGCGGTGTCCTGCGGAATCAGTTTTGTCGTTTCCTCGCTCTTAGGCTTGCCAACTGATGTAGTGCGACGTGTCGGCCTTTGTTGAATGTTTGTTTGAGGGCGTGTGCGTTCCCACCATTCCGCGCCCGCCTCCAAATACTATCAGGTCAGTCACCCGGTGAAGTCCGTAAATAATTCAACAATCTAAAGCCAGTGACCACGATTTGTCTTCCTCATTGCACCGCCGTCTCTAAAACCGTCCTCGTCTGCATTGTCGTCCAGCCACTCGTGCCATGACCGTCGTTGGATTAACTATATTCTTAGTCGCGCCTGCCCTTCTTTGCTCACCGATAGGCACCGTGGCCTTAAACAAACCGACAGACGCCTTCCCCCCGGCGAATATTCGCTCCGCGCCCCGACTTCACCGCCGAATCCGCGTTTCCCCCCCGCCCACCGCCCGCCCGCAGGTCAGAAAGCGTGAAGACGCTGCTCCTGCACTACGTAAACATGACGCTGATCGACCACCGCTCGCTGCTACGCCAGGGCGAGTTCGTGCTGCACATGTGGCCCAGGCGGCAGGAGCAGAGCGCTCCGGACTCGAGCGCCCTGCCTTCGGGTGCCAACCCGGACCAGGAGCACGCGGCGGTCGTGTGCGTCGTGCTCGACGCTTACGACTGCCCCGTGGCGCTGCCCCGCACCCGGGCCGACGCGTTCCGCATGCCCGAGTGCGGCAAGCGCTTCTTCGCGCCGGGCAGCGTCCAGGACGAGTTCCTCAAGGGGCTCGTGAACGTCGACCCGCTGAGCCCCGTCGAGCCGCCGGAGATGGAGCTGCTGTGGCAGATGCGCGACTCGCTGTCGCGCACGGCGCAGTCCCTGCCGCGGCTCCTCCGCGCCGTCAACTGGGGCAGCCTCGAGTGCGTGCGCGAGATGCACGGATTCCTGCAGCGCTGGAGCACCGCCGACTTCGACCTCGGCGTCGCCATGGAGCTGCTCGACGGCAACTTCGTCGACGGCTTCGTGCGACGCATGGCCGTGGATCGCCTCGCGGCCGCCGGCAACGACGAGATCCTGCTCTTCCTGCTGCAGCTCGTGCAGGTGGGAGCGGGCAGTGGAGGGGGGCTGGGAGAGGGGGGAGGAAGCGAGGGATGTGGAATCGGATTGGGATGCGGATGTTTGATGTTTAACTTCATGAGGTGGAACGGTTAGAGTCGAGCCGCTATTTCTCCCGATGGAGAGAAGCTGGTTGAGGTGGTTGGGGCATCTGGTAAGGGTGCCCCCCACCCCCCTCTTCTGCCGGGACTCTAGACTGGGAATGTCTGGGAATCCCCCAGGAGGAGCTGGAGTCTCTAGGGAGCGGGAGGTCTGGTCCACACTACTCGGCATGCAGCCGCCACGACCATCACCGGGGAAAGTGGCGCTTTGAAAATGTATGGGTGGAATGGTTAGCACGTTGGACTTGCAATCCAGAGTTTTCCGGTTTGACGCAATAATGCCGTGCGGAATTTGAGACCTCGAGGCAAGTTGCGGGATTTCCTGATACTTTATTAGCCGCGAGTTTGTGGTGACGTTAGTTGTTAGCTGGGCACCCTGCTCGTGAGAGCAGGGGACCCCCGATTGATGCAAAAAGGTAAAAGGTTTTACCCTGTCTGGCAATAAAACAAATGTTAAGATCTCAAAATACAAAATAGAAACCTTTCACAAAGTGTCAAATTTGCAAAGTATCAAGTTTTGTATGTTAAGATCTTAACACATGTGTTATTGCCAGAAAGGGTAAACCCATTTCTCTTTTAACAACATCTGTGTACTGGCAAACAGGTACCCATAAATACACCACGGATTCTTTATTTCTGTGTTTTAAAATCGACAGTTCATTGGGAATTTCTGGGACACTTGCTTTTGCGTTGAAACATAAAGCAGTGGATTGACCAAAGAGCCGTGCTTGTGCCACAATAAACAACGCTCTGAGGTGTGACGTTACAGCTGCTTTACCGTATTTACTTTCGATCATAGGATAAGGGCATCCTGTCTTCAGTTAAAACGACGCACTGTATGGGTGCCTGGCTGAAAGGAGCATTTTGGGATCAAATTTCAACGTGGGGAGGTCGCTCGGTGGCTTGGGGGTTAACGCTGCGCCACATCGCTTAGCCGCCACCACGGAGACTCTCGTTTACAACAGCAGGCCACCACCCACGATTCAGCCGGTTTCCCAAGTGTCGTGAGTTGATAATCTCTCCGCCTCGTCACCGACGACCGCACCTAAGTTTGGTTTTCACTTCATTGGGCCAACTGTGAGCGCTGATGACGATAATCAATGCTGAGAATTGCTTTTTGAGTGACAGCGTTGGCTGTCACTCAATACTGAGTATGACGTATCCGGTATCATTGCTTCATACGTGAATCATGTAAACCGATTCTGTGTGTCCATCTCCTGCGACAAAAGTTGCACGATAGGTGTCCCGTTGCTGGGTTGGGTTTAGAAGCATGTCGGAGTTCTTTACCGTCCCTGGTTTTCCTTCTCGATGTGCGCATCAACAACTTGTTGGAAAGATCAGTAGACTAAAAAATACTGTATCGGTTTGAATGCCATGAGACAAACCAACGTATAGTATTGAGCGTGGGAGAGCGCGTTAGCTCTGGTTTGGAGAGGAGGTCCCGAGACGCGATCTTGGAAGTAGTTCTGTAAATTCTCCTTCTGCAGGCCATTCCTTCACGTGGGGTGGTGGGCTCCTTGCTGGAGAGAGTTCCAACTACAAATAACTTAATTCTGTAAAAAGCAAAAATGTGTAATGTGAGACTCCGCGATCTTGAAAAGGAACTAGAAACATTAATGCCTCCGAGCTTCATGCTCTTACGAGTTTGCATCGACAGCAACAAGAAGAGAAAAATGTACAAAAAAATACGTTTGGTATTATTGTTGAAACAGTGATAGTTGGTTTTCGAAGCTGTTCTTTTGAGATAGCCTTGTCGAGCACTCCCTCTCTCTCCTTTGCGACGTTTTGCCTCACACGTTGGAGGCATCCTCAGGCGTCCTGAGTTCCGAGTGTGTCTGGGTGAAGCCGAGTATGTTGTGCCATATATATAGCCCTCTGTATTGTTCTGACATAAAAATCAGTTGAGTGCTCTGCCTGCATTCCTGCGACGTTTGTCTTACCTGCTCTCCTGCCGTGTGGCTTCTTGCAAACTGGACGCTTTATGAACGGTGTCCGATGGATGTTTTTAACATCTTAAACACTCGTCTCATTTCAGGAAAGGGTAAAACGTTCTCTCTTTTTTTTACATCATCCTCAAGAAATATTTGCACAACTATGCCATCTATACATTTAATTTGAACACTATGCAAGGGACGCTCTTGGGCAGAGCGTATGAAAGGCACGGCTCTAGTTAGTGTGGCTAAAGAGACCGATCGAACGGTTGACCTTAGCAGTAGTTCACCGACGTCATCGTCCGCTGAAATTATATCGGAACGAGGCTGCGCGTCATTGCTCACCACCGGGAGAAGAAAAGAACTTAAGAAGTTGAAAGGACCACGAACGCGAGAGGGTCCGGCGTGTTCGTGTTTTCACCTCACACTGCCCCTGTTCCCGGCCCTTTGTCCCCAGGCGCTGAAGTTTGAACCGTATCACGACAGCCCGCTCGCCCGCTTCCTCTTACAGAGGGCGCTACGGGTAAGTGTCGCGACACACCTGTCGGCACGCCGGTGTGGTTTGTAAATGTGTGTTTTTGGGGAGGAGTGGTGCGTTACGAAGCTGGCAACCCTAGTTCGATTCCCGCTCACGGACCCCCAACACCAGGGACGATTATACGAACCGGTCCTGAGCATCACGTAGATTTAATCAGTCCCAAATGAGTATCTGGTAAGATGTGTGAATATTGCCACTCCGTGGATAAAGGCGGCCGGGTATGGTGCTAGCCACCCACCCCATCGTGTGCTGTGCCGGCCTTCATAGCTGCTCGCTCAGAGCACTTTTCCCAGAAGTCTGGTAAGGCTATATAGAGGACCTTTGCCTTTATTATTTGTATATTCTTGAGAGATCTGGATAAAGTGCATTCAGTGAGCTCCCCCGGCAGGCGAGGCTGCATTGCCTTGCCTGTTGATGCCGGCATGTCCAGTCACCACATGCTCAAGTTGCCTTTGTGCTCAACTGGTGTGGCAAGAGCTAGATAAAAGAATGGGCTGATGTGGTATGCGAAGATTTGGAGCTGAGTTGACTTGCTGATGACCAGTACCGGCATTGTCAACATTCGCCTCTGTGGAGGAGGCTCGTTAAGGACGCTACTGGACAGTTGGAGGCAGTCACTCTTCAGCAACAATAGAGAGGGCAGAGGAGCGACGCTCACAAAAATAATGATTAACAATGGCAAGAACACAACGACAGAACAAACTGTTATCTGCACATTCATTTTTTAATTTAACACGAAGGCTTTCGTGACTAATGCTATCCATAGTCTAGCTCTTTTTATGAGTAAGGTCACGTAAAAATGATTTTTACTTTTTGTTACTTATTATTATTGAGAATTGCTTTCCAAATTTCCGTCGATCGAGAGGGGGAGCGCTCGACACGGCTATCCAGAAAGAACAGCTTTGGAAGCAATTCTCAAGCATCGAGCCATTAAAACCTACATCAGTTGAATTTAACATGAAGGCTTTCGTGACCAATGTTATTCATAGTATATCCCGTTTTCATGGGTTAGGTCACAAAAAAGTGTGGTAAAGCCACCTCCACCCAACACAGCCAATTAGTAAGGTTTGTCACGTGCACAAAACGTACCAATTTGTGCCATTAACTCCATCAGTAATTATTATTATTATCATCCGCGCCAATCGACAGAAAGAGAAGTGACTCACAATTGGCGGCAATTTTTTTTTCCCCCCCTTCTAAATCTTGACTCGGTTCCCCTTCTTGGGACGCCGTTCTTCTTCTTTGCGATTCTTCGAAGCACGATGGCTAGCTTCCGTTGCGCGTGCGCCAATCGCACGCACACACGCCTAAACGAGACCCTCGCATCGCCCTCTCTCGCTCTCTCGAGAAGACTAGGGTTGCCCCCCGCGCAAGGACGACGCTCAAGTTCGTGACATTCGCTCTCGTATGCCCGACTCACGCACGCACGTGTCTCCGCGCAGAGCAAGCGCCTGGGACACTTCTTCTTCTGGTTCCTGCGGAGCGAGATCGCGGTGTGCGCCCACTCGCGGGCGCGTTTCGCCGTGCTCCTCGAGGCCTACCTGCGGGGCTGCGGGCGCGCCACGCTCTCAAACTTCGCGCAGCAGGTCCAGCTCGTCGACAGCCTCCAGGACGTCGGCGGCAAGATGCAGCAGCTGCTCGGTAGCATGTACGACGTGCCACCCAACGGTGAGGAGATGGCCAGCCCTCGCCGGTGACTCGAAGCTCTCTGTCCCGATCTCGCTCGCTCGCTCTCTTTCGAGTTTTTGTTGGTTGATTTAATTTTTTTTGGTTATTTCTGAATCTTGTGTATATTTTAATTGTTGTCAACAATTCGCACGTTTGTTGTGTCGCAGGAGTCCCGTAGAGAGCTCGCAAGCTCACTGGGTATTTTTCTGCTGTAATAATAAACATCTACATCTACAGCTGTCCTGCGCGCGTGGCTTCGCGTGTATGCGCTCGTGCCGTTGTGTTTGCGCAGTAGGGAGCCGCGGGTCGTGCATCTGCAAGTCAGCTCGGTTAGGAAAGCCCCGTGGTACCTGAGTCTGTCCCGTGACCTCCTGTCGGCCTGGCGCAGGTGCCTCGAGGCGCATTCGGCCTGGCGCAGGTGCCGTGGTGATGTCACCGCCGCTTAGTGGCGAATGGTGGTTGTTGTTGTTATGCGGGCGTCAGTTTGTGTGTGCTTAGGTGTGCGGGTGTGCAGGTGTTTGCGCGTATATGCTGGTGGCCATGAGTGGGAATTTAACTCAGGTTGCTGGGTTTGGAGAGTGCTGGGGCAGCGGAGGTTAGCGCTGCACTGCACGACGGATCCGGGTTCGATTCCCGCTCACGGCCAACACCAGTATCGATTATCCAAAGCAGTTCTGGGCCTCACCGAGGTCAGCTCAGCCTCAAATGAGTAGCTGCCACGATGTGGAATCATCACCACCAGGGAGACAAAGGCGGCTGGGCATGGCGCTGGCCTCCCGCTCACTCATGTGCCGTGCAGGCCTTCATAGACTCTTGCTAAAAAAAAAATCCCTACTAATCTTGCCCCAACAGTCTGTCGCAGCCTCTTCTGTGGATATTTGTCTTTTGTCGTACGTGCGTGAAAGCACGCACGCATGTACGCCCGTGTATGTTTACGCGTGTCGTGCGCCTTGTCCCCCCACCCACCCCTCTGTCTCCCCTCCGTCTGCCATCATCATCTCTCCAGCGGCCGCCGAGCTGCAGGACAAACTGGCGAAGGTCGTGCTCCCGAAAGTCTTCCAGCTGCCCTACGACCCCTGCGTCCGTGCCGGCGCCATCGTCGTACGTGCCTCGCCCCACTCGCCCCCGCCGCGCAGTTTACAACACGGACGCTTCATAAATGGTGGCTGAGTGGCGCTGGGGGCTGATGCCGTGGTAACATCTGCGCCTCACAGCAAGAAGGTCCCGGGTTCGAATCTCGGCTCGGCGCCTTTCTGTGTGGAGTTTGTGTGTTCTCCCCCTGTTCTGCGTGGGTTTCCTCCGGGTTCTCCGGTTTGCTCCCACAAGTATAAAAAAAAAACACTCATTAATTATTTGGCCGATAACATCATAATATATAGGAAGCAGTGTGTGGCAATATGGCGCCGGCAAACCGCCTAGCTGCCTCGTCCGCCTCTCTGCGCTTTCCTCTCGCCTCTGAGTCGTTCTCTCGTCGATGAATACCTTCGACATTGAATGATTATGTGCGCGTTATAAATGTAAAATTCTTATTATTATTGTTGCCGGTTTAAACGGCCGCTCTCCAGGTTGATACGTGTTGGCCGGTTGCCCCTCCCCCAACGGTGGGGGTACTGGAGCGGAATGTTAGGGCCGGATGCTCTTCCTGACGCCAACCTCCTATAGTCGGAGGGTCTTCAGATCGCTAGAGCTGATCGGCCAATGCCACCAAATTCTCCAGTTTCAACCCTGTAATTCTTAGACGGTCAGGTACCGGCGGTGCGCGCGTCGCACGGCTCTGCGTGACAACGCGCCGTTTGGTGGTGCCTTTCAGCTGAAAAAATGCAAGGTCCTGGCGAGCAAGAAAAAGCCTCTGTGGCTGGAGTTTTATCGGGCCGATTCCACCTCCCTGAGCGACTCCAAAGTGAAGTTCATCTTCAAAAACGGCGACGACCTGCGTCAGGACATGCTCATCCTGCAGGTGGGAGCCACGCTCGCCCCCCCCCACACGAGGCTCGCAAAACAAACTCCGCTCTTTCGCTTTCTTTTTACGATTGCAGCTAGGCAACCAGTTTTATTCTTATAGGGATCTAAGGTGGCTCATCGAAGATAGTGACTGTAGCTTCAAGCTCACAGCAATATTCCAAAAACGAGGAACAGCTGCCACAAAACCTTGTTGTAGATCACCATTATTATCCTTGAACCTGGTGTTGTTAATGTTGACGTTTGTGATGGTAATGTTGCTGATTTCACTGATGTTGCGCGTGCAGACCTTAAACATCATGGACTCCATCTGGGATAGCGAGGGCATGGACCTCTGCCTCCTCCCTTACGGCTGCATCGCCACGGGCGATAACACAGGTGTGGCCGTGTGCGTCCGACCAATCATAATGACGACACCATTTATAACGTGCCAGCTGGCGCCAACCCGCCAGACACAGCTTCATATATGTTATGTTTGTTATCGGTCAATTGACTAATGTTTTTTTTAGTTGTGGGAGGAAACCGGAGAACCCAGAGGAAACCCACGCAGAACAGGAGAACACACAAACTCCACACAGAAAGGCGCCCGAGGCGGGCATCGAACCACCTCAAGCAGGACTTTCTTTCTGTAAGGCGCAGATGTTACCACTGCGCCATCCTGCCACAAATCGCTGGCCTCCTATCCATAGGGCTCAGATTTATCAAGAAACAAATCACTCAGAATGCACTCGATTTTCATCACATCCTGTGAGCTAAGCATGACGATGATAATGTTGTACTAATGTAGGTTTTCACGGCTCAATGCATGATCGTTGCTTTTCAAAGCTGATCTTTCGTGATAGCCGTGTCGAACGCTCCCTCTCTCTCCTTCGCAACATTTCACCTCCCACGTTTGTGGATGCCTGCAACGTCACAGGCGTTACATCGCGAAGGAGACACAGAGAGAGAGCTCTCGACAAGGCTATTCAGAAAGAACAGATGATAATGTTGTTGTGTTCTACTACTTGCTGTACTGCTTCCGGGAGGGACCTCAACTCGGGGTAAGATAGATAGGTAGATGTTTATTATTACAGCATAAAAATACCCAGTGAGCTTGCAAGCGCTTTACGGGATTGCTGGTCGATAAAACGACGCTAGCGCTGTCCACCCGCACCCGGAGGTCAGCCCTAACGCGGCGCCGCGGGTGTGCGCGTCTGCCGCAGGCGTGATCGAGGTGGTCCCCGACGCGCACACCGTCGCCAGCATCCAGGTGGAGAAAGGAGGCGGCAGCCCCTACAACGACCGGTGTCTCAAGGCCTGGCTTGACGAGCAGATGCCGCTCGAAGGAGAGGTGAGGGGTCACTGCGGGGCGGAGGCGAGGGGGGGGTGCGGGGTCATGGCGGGGGGGAGGCGGGTGGTGGTTTTTTTTGTTTGCTTAATCTGTTGTCGTTGCGTGATCAGAACCTGCAGGCCGTCGAGACGTTCATGCACTCCTGCGCCGGCTACTGCATGGCCACGTACATTCTGGGTATCGGCGACCGGCACAACGACAACATTATGATCACCAAGAACGGTGAGAGATCATCTCTGGTGGAACCGGGGTTCGAGTCTTGAGTTTTAGTTGTCTTCATTTTGCTTAAGGGTTCAATGCAGTTTGCAACGCGCACTCGTTAAATTTCGAAGGCGTGCGTTCGAAGAGAGAACGACTCAGCGGAGCGAGGAAACATGTAGAGATGGGAGGGAGTCAAGCCACGTAATTAGCGAGGGCCTACCTGCCAGACACTGCCTCATATATAATGTGATGTTATCGGCCGATTAATTAATGTTTTTTTAGCTGGGGGAGGGGGTGAATATCGGACATTGGGACCAGTGTCACTCCTTGCACCAGGGCTCCCATAGCTAAAAATCACGTTCACTATTTCACTGATAACATCTTAGTATATAAAGGACGCGGTGTCTGAAGAATGTTGGCGCCGGCTTACTGCGTGGCTACCTTTCCCGTCCCACACCTCTCCGCGGTCCCTCGTGCCTCATTCTTCTCTCTCGTCCGGAGTAACGCGTACTGTGCAGTGTGTTCCAAGCAGCAAATCATTATTACTGTTATCACAACCACGCTAAGCCACCGATCGGGGGCGGTAATCGCAGACCGCGCGTGTGCGCGTGCGCCGTGTCCCCCCCGCAGGAAACCTCTTCCACATCGACTTCGGCCACATCCTGGGCAACATCAAGAAGTTCTTGGGCGTCGATCGCGAGCGCGTGCCGTTCGTGCTCACGCCCGACTTCCTGTGCGTGCTGGGCGCCCACAAGAATAAGAACCTCTACTTCCAACGCTTCGTGGTGAGTCGCCTCTCGGTGCAGCCACTCGGGACGCAGGGCCGCTGGCCTCGATGTGGCCTGGCGGCGGCGCGTTCGTCGCTTCTTGCGGAGTCTTGCGGTGCGTTGTTGCTGCCGGTTTAAACGGCCAGTGTCTATGTTGATTCGGGGTTGGCTGGCTGCCCCCCCCCACCCCTAATTGTGGGGTGGTATCGGAGCAGAATTTTCCTCCCGGATGCCTGTCCTGACACCAATTTTCTTCAGTCGGAGGGTTTTCGTATTGTTATTTGTCTGGAACCGTCCCCGTGACTTGTTGAGCAAGGGAGGCCCTAGCAGGAGCGCTGGACTCCAGGCGACATAGCTCTCGGGTTCATTGGAAAACGCAAACCCCTTCACCGTGACAAGGTCTACCAGCGACCCAGGCAATGTGGGGATGATGACAGTGGTGATTTGAAGCTGTGCGGCCACTATATAAACAGTCGCTGGACTCGACAAACAGACGGGTGATCGCGATGACATCAGCAACATCTTCACGTAGGTTTTTGTCACAGCTCGATGCATGAGGATTGCTCTCAAGAGCTGTTCTTGCAGGATAGCCCTGTCGAGCATTGCTAATCTCTTCTTCGCGACGGAACACTATCTGCAAAAAGAACACCTCTTGATAGAGAGAGAGAGAGCGATTCTCATCGACAGCACCGTCCGTGACGACTCCTCGGCCTTGACCTTCCACCTCCGACCCCCGCCGCTGCCCCACGCCCCGCCCACACAGGTGACGTGCTGCCGCGCGTACCTGGCCCTGCGTCGCCACAGCAACCTGCTCATCACGCTCTTCAACATGATGGCGACGACGGGGATGCCGGAGGTGACGCCCAACGACATCCAGCACATGCGCGACTCGCTCGTGGTCAAGGCCTCCGACGCCGAAGCCGAGGCGCACATCCGCAAGGCCATCGATCGCTGCATCGACAAGGGCTGGACCGTGCAGGTCAACTGGTGGGTGCACATCCGGGCGAGCCGCAAGACCACCTAGCGGGGGTGCGCCCGGGGCACGCCGAACGGATCGCGAGCGCGCGCGCGCGCACGGTGGTTAGTCTCGGCTGGCTCCGTCTAGGACTGGCGATGGCAACACGGCATCAGGTGTTTTCCTCCCACGGGCGAAACCTTGCGCCGACTCCGGTCGCGGTGCCAGGGATGGCTCGTGCCGTGGACGCAGGTCGACGCGCTCGCTCGGTGTTTCGCCGCCGGCGCCGGAAAATATTTCTCCCGCACCCGGCGACCACATCCAGTACCGGCCCTCTCACGATGTCCGTGGTTGTCTCCGAGTCAATGTGACCCTGGGCTGGTCGACCGGCGAGCTGAGCGATGGTTTACGCAACGGGCGCCGTCCATAGGTTTGCCGGAAGGGGTGGACTGTACGGTGCTACAGTGGGTTTTCCTGCACCGCGCTTTGCTAACCGTATTACAGCCCTGGAACAGCCAATAACACCTGTTAGACAAGGTTGGTCACCCATTCAAGCACTTATCCTTGGCTCAATCTAGCTTAGCTCCCGATATCGTGTGATCGAAGGTGTATTCTGGGTGCTTTGATCATAGACCTTCACGTATATTCGAAGTAGCCTTAATCGTTTATTTTCTGTTGTTTTGGTTTTTATTGTGTTTTTTCTTTCGTTGTTGACATGCCGTCCTCTTCGCGGCCCTTGTGCAGCGCTTTGTGACCCTCGGGTGAAAGGCGCTATATAAATTGAAATTATTATTATATATAATGTATATATATGCAACTTATGCGAAAATGTTGAGATGAGATATTTATTCTCACTTGGTTCGTTTTCTGGTTCAATATTATTCATGAAATATATATTTCAAGTACATGCATCAAAGCAGCCCGTCAATGTTGGGCGACAATTGGGTAAAAGTTGCAGGACCGGGCGAATGGAAGTATGGGCACGGTGAAGCCGGTTTGGAGATCTGTGATCTTGGCATCTTCACCTTTGATCTCAGCCCCCTTCCAACCAGCCATCATCAGCGTCGTCACGATTTCATTTATG
>JAZEWU010000025.1:3698052-3734455 GCA_036362915.1 Geotria australis | reverse complement strand
CAGCGCAGCTTTTTTCTAGAACCTATACCTAACACTAGGGATGACAATAGCTCTCAAGAGATGCTCTTTTTGGATAGCCGTGTCGTACGTTCCTCCCCTCCCCTTTGCGACGTTAGCCTGATGACGCCTCCAACGTGGGAGGTGAAACGTCATGAAGCAGAGTGCAAGAACGCTCGACACGGCTATCCCGAAAGAGCAGCTCTCGAGAGCGATTCTCAGTAATTGGTCTATCTTTCATGCGAATAAAGAGCGCGCGCGGCCTGTATCGTTGTCAAATTACACCGCAAATGTGTCACATTAATCACGCGGTTGACGTTTGGTGACTCGGTTAAAGGTAAATCTATGGTTAACAGCTGCTGGTATCCCCAGTGATGGGGGCCTTATGCCCGAGCCTGAATGAGCGCTCGGAATATTTCTACGCCGATTACGGCACCCGCGTATATTTAAAAAATATATACAACCCTTTTTTGTCATCGCCCTGGAATAGTAGCGACGACGATCGCTCCGGGTGAACGAAAGCGACACCGCAGGGAGCGCCGCTTCTGCAGCAGCGACGGCTCAATAAAGCAACTATAACAAAAATGGTATCTTGTGCGAGTGAAAGAGATTTCTTCATTCCAGACGTTTCACACACCGGAGCGCCTGGTAATTAAGTGGACAAAGGATGGCCCCCCCCAACCGCGCCCAACCGCCACCCGCTGCCCACCCATCCGCCCCCCCTTAATGGTGGCTCGAAGGAACAGAGGTGGCGGCGAGTTAAGGGTGAGCTGCTTCTGATAATGAAACCCGGGCGTCATTCGGAGCTCATTTAAAAGCATTCGCGCTTGACCCCCAGAGCTCGTCACGTCCCAGGGGCGGTACAGATTAATAACTACGGTTTTTCATTTTCGGTTTTTGGAGAATCATTATTTATTTTAGGTTTTCGTTTTTCATTTGCAAGTGCCTGACTCTTGTGAGTGTGCGGGATGACACCCCTCTAAGTGGGTTCATCGCTTGTGGGTAAGAAACGGCGATGTCTTAAAATTACGAGTACGTTCCGTGTTAACCTGTTAAGGATACGCATTGGAATAGATGCCGTAAAAATATGTCAAGCCGATAATGATGTTGATGATGATTATGATGTCAAGTGTATTCTTAGAAAAGACGTATTATCAAACTGCTACACTGGTATTCATATTAACCGATGCACCAAATGCTTTATACCAGCGGAAGGTGTTGCATTTGCAGAAACACCGTAGTTTTTAATCGTGTGTTCATCTCGCAACGGGAAGTGTACACGACACTATGTGCGTGACGATCCGTCGGTAAAATCGATGCTTACCCTCGCGATACCTGCGCTAAATCGTGCGTCTAAGCATCGGTAATTTGCGATTTGCCCCAGTTACATTGCGAAGAAAAGTTACACAAACGAGAGGTAAAAAAACAACACAAATGCAAGTGAAAATGTGTTCATTAATTCAACTGCAACTCTTGAATCATCATAAGTCGTCCAATACCTGTGAGGGTCTGAATCGCTGCACGCCTATTGGAGACCTAGCGCTCATTTTTTTGTCATCTGGAATGTTTTGTTTCCAGTTTTCCCTGGAATATAAGACAGTCTGGAATGTGCGAACATGGTTTAATCTAATGGCACACACACACAACACAAGGTAGAGGATTATGAGACAAACACCCACCTTTGCTTTGAAATGCAGGGGTGCAAATGTGCGCCTTAAATCGGGATTTTTTTTTATTTGGGCCCCTGTCTTGATCAAAATGGGGAATTCACACTGCTTCGGCCATTTTGTCAATATGTGAATAGGTCCCTTTACCTATTTGAGTTTCATTAGCATGGTACAGCCGCGTTTGGTCCAAGCTAAATATTCGTGCCACCCGTGGTGCCATGCCCTCTTACGCTGGCGTTTCGCAAATGCCACTCCACACGGAGCACACACACTGTCGTACACCTTTCCACGTTTGCCAGTGTTCTTCCGTTCAAACAATGTGTACTCGCTCCCCGCGCACACAGACAAGTACGCCCCGTATCGCGTGTTACAGACTGTCGCGGCGAGTGCTGTTCGCGGGTGCCTATCAAGGGCCGGCCCGGCACACGAAGGGAGGTTTGTGACCAGTACCATGACCTATGTTTAGGCGCAAGATGGATTGTGCTGTTGCGGGACCGTGAGATACGGCGGCCGGCTTGGGGTCAGCTTTCATCCACCGGTGGATTGTTCATGGCCGATGATGCGCACAATGAATTGGGAATATGTGTGTGGCGTCCCTGTGGGCACGGCTGATGGACACACACTGGCTGAGACATCTGTCCTCATTGCGCATCAGTGGGTCATTTTCTCTCTCACTCTTTGGGCGCCGTGGTTGCAGAGCCATTAAGCCCGTGTGCATTTTTTTGCTCGTTTTAATTTTCATCTTAACACCGTTCCCCGTGTGAGCAGGATTTCCGGGCGCAAACACCGCCAGTGAAATACGGGGGCGCGGGGGGGTGGGGGGTGAAACGGTGATGATGGAGCTACCAGTACTGCTAAATAAACACGGCTGGCGGCCGACGGACGTATAAAATTAATGTGCTGATGTAGGTTTTCACGGCTCGATGTATGAGAATTGCTTTCCATGCTCTTCTTTTGGTAATAGCCGTGTGTCTCCGTTGAGACGTTTCGCCTCCCACGTTGGAGGCATCCTCAGGTGTTCTGAGCCTCTGCGTAGTGGCTTTAATCGGAGCCAAAGTTCTATTTTGTTTTCCACGTGCAGGGTAAATGATAATTCAACGCTTGATGCATAAAACACACAATGCAGCACACTCCAATTAACTGTGTCTTGAGTTCTGAGGATGCCTCCAAAACGTCGCGAAACGTCGCGAAGGAGAGAGAGAGAGAGAGATGAAACGCTCGACACGGGCATCCCGAAAGAACATCTTTGGCAAGCAACTCTCCATACTAAATTTATATCAAATAAACGATTTCGCTCGTCGAGTGAACGACTTTTGTCCGTTACAGCCTCGGTTGCGGATCTAAAAATGCGAACATATATCGGCGGCGCGCGCGTGTGCCGAGCCCGCGTGTGGGGGCGCGGTGCATCGCCACGTTACGGCCATAGCCTCTGACGTCTCTTCTGATGGGGAGAGGGCAGAGAGCGCAGCAAACGCGTGATGATTTTTTTTTACATCTCATATATATATATTTCTCATTCTCTCGCAGCGTCCGCAGGTGCTGTAGTTAATTGGAGTGTGCCGCATTGTGTGTTTTATGCATCAAGCGCTGAATTCCCATTTTACTCTGCACGTGGAAAACAAGATAGAACTTTGGCCCCAATTAAAGCCGAACTACCGCGCGGTGAAGTAGCGCTGCCGCCTCACAGCGGGAAGGCACCCGGGTTCGAATCCTGGCTCGGGTGCCTTTCTGCGTGGGGTTTGCATGTTTTCCCCGTGTCTGCGTGGGTTTTCACCGGGCATTCTGGTTTCCTCCCACAGTCCAGAGACATGCTGCTGCATCGGTTTATTGGCCTCCGGATACATTTCCCCCGGTGCCCTGTGATGGACAGGCGTCCCATCCTAGGTATAGCACTGCCTTTCGCCCTGTGTCTGCCGCGATAGGCTCCGGCTCACCGCGACCCTGTCCAGGATTAAGCGGTTTCTGACAATGAATGAAAAATAACCCGCTTATTCATGGCCGTAAAGTTGATTGTCGCTTGTCATTTCCCGTTTCGTGTTTCCATTTGAAGGATTTTCTGTTTTCGAGGGGGCGAAACATCGATTGCCAATTTATAGATTTTGAAACACTATCGCATTATAAACTGCCAGCTTTTACTGCATCCTAATCCTGATCACACATAGCAATCGTGGGCCTTGACTGACTAACGCCTGCTTGCAGACCAGCTGTTGAGCCACCTTGTGCCCGCAGGGACAGCTACCACTGGAGATGCCTTTTCAAATCCTCGAGACGAGAAGCGATGTAAGCCAGGGGTTCTCAACCTTTTGCACCTCAATACACTGGTTCAGTGAAAAAAACAATCGTGCCAAAATCGAGTGTTTACAATGGAATAGAATTTCCTGCTGTTCGTTGTTATAAACGTTTATTGGTAACCAACAACGGTACAGTGCCATAGGTAGAAACACGTTTTAGTGAGTACTTTCGGTGAGTCCGTTGAGTACGTTCGTGGTTAAATATCAACATTTCCTACTTCACATGTGCGCTTGTGTATACCTCCTTACATAACTACTATCGTAGCCCCCCCCCCCACCAAAGGCAAAGATCCCCCGTATAGCCTTAACAGACTGTAGGGTCAAGTGCTGTTAGTGAGTAGCATCTATGAAAGCTAGCACGGCACACGAGATGGTGGGTGGTCAGCACCACGCCTGGCCGCCTTTGTCTCCCCAGCGACGATATTTAAACACCGCCGTTGATATGAACCTCCTGTCAATTGTATAACTGATAAATGGGACTCACATAACACGATTTGCAATTGTAAATATCAGATCAGAGAAATAGCACCAGCACCGATCGGCCGATTTTATCACAACAAAGGCCGTATTATTCTTTCGTAACTTCTCTTGGAAGTACACATCACACGCTTTGAAATAACACCTCTCTTGTCGACATCGGTGCAGCGGTCTCGGCAGGAGTTATCGGGACAAAATGTGGTGTGATGGTTGCTCTTCAGAGCTGTTCTTTCGGGATAGCCGTGTCGAGCGATCTGCATCTCTCCCTCACGACGTCTCGCCTGCCACACGTTGGACGCATGAGCAGGCGTCGCGAGTGAAAGATGGAAATCGCTCGACACGGCTATCCCGAAAGAACAGCTCTGAAGAGCAACCGTCATGAATCGAACCGTGAAAACCTACATCAATAAAACGTGTTATCAATTGGATAATAAACGACTTTGACAGCCAGGTGCGGTATCCAACCAAGACGCGTGAACTCGGTGGCGATTCCCATCTGAACCTGGCCTCCTTCGTCTGCCTAGGACGCAAACCCACCGTACTAACGCTGCCTAGTAACAAATACAGTATACAAATACAGTATACAATTGCTGACGTTTAGGCTAATGACACTTCCTTTAGGACTTTATATTTGTGCGTGTGCATCACTGCCAATGACGCCCTTTAAAAAAATATATATATCGGTCTCTGCTACGTCGACTCAACCTTAAATGAGTTCCCTATGTAGTGTGTGTAAACGTCAACACTGATGATGTGTAAACGCGAAGACGTGTACTCATCATCACGGCAGAAATACCCTCATAGTTGGTGCCCATTAACGACACTTCGTTCTCAGTAGCCGCTTCATTCTACAGACGGTCGCAGTGAAGCCGAAGCCTATTCCGGCAGACACAGGACGCAAGGCAGGGCTATACCCTGTATGAGACGCGAGTCCATCACAGGACACCGGGGGCAATTTAGACCGTGGGTAGGCGGCACCCAAGCAGGGAATCGAACCCGGTGCCTTCTTGCTGTGATGCGGGAGCGCTCTTGCGCCACCGTGCCGCCCACTTGTGCCGACAGTAATGACAATAAATATAATAAGGCGAGACGTTTAATCCGCGAGCGCGCGAGTTCACGTGATCGTCAACCCGCGTCTTCCACGTTCGATCCATCCACGACCAAGGTGTGTTCATCAACACGACCATCGTCATCAACAGCTCGCCAGTGACCGTGACCTTGACCTTGACTCGCCAACAAATCTAGCAACAGCGATCTTAACCATGGGGCAACCCAGGCAATCGCAGCCCCGACCTCCCACCACGGTGGCCCAAATGGCCAACGTTCATGTCAGTGCTTTTTAATCAGTGTGGGCGCAGGCGGGCGAGGGTGGGGTCCCCACAATCACTCAGAGCAGCGCCGGTAACCTTAGCCTCCTTCCTCCGTCCGGGCAACCGTGAGCGCGCCGCGCCCTCATCTCGCCTCCGAGTGGTGCGTGGCTCCGCCGAGGCCCCCTCTCCCGACGGGCGGTGGGAGGCCGCCTTGGAGCTGTTGCAGTTGCGGCCGCGGGGCAGCCAGCTGAGTCTCCACGAGCGGGCAACCGACGGACGCGTCCTCTGCGCGCATCGCCTCGACGCGCCGCATGACCGCGCCCAGCCCGAGCCCGAGCCCGGCTCCCACGCCGACCCCGCGGGCCGCCAGCGCCCGGCGAACTTTCTGCCTGGAGAATGCGTAGAGCAGCGGGTGCAGCACGGGCCCCGCGTACGCGGCCGCCAGACACAGCGCCCTGGGCCGGGCCAGGACGCAGGGCGCGCGCGGGTCCGGGCCCATCCAGAGGGCCGCTGCGTTGAGCAGCGTCAGGGGCAGCCAGCAGAGCGCGAACGTCGACACGATGACCAGCGACATTCGGAAGAGGCGGCGCTGGTTTTTGCGACGCTGGCGGTAGCGCTTGATGGCGCGGTGCAGCGTGAGGATGACGGACGCGGAGGCGCCGACCCCTCCTGCTCCTCCTGGTGGTCCTCCTGCCGCTACACCTGCAGCCGCTGCTGCCGTTCCTCCCGCTGCTCCCGTCGCCACTGCTCCGGCGGCAGCGACGCGAGCCAGCGAGCGGCTGTCGGTGGCGACGTCGGCACCCCTCGCGGTGCCCCCGTTGCGGATGAGCGCCAGGCCGCCGACGCCGATGCTGTTGTGGCGGCTGTTGCGGTGGCGCCGCCAGTGCTGCTGGTGGTTGCTGTTGTTGTTGTTGCTGCTGCTGTTGCGGCCCCGCGAATCGGGCCGCGCCATCCTGCTGGGCACCACCCTGATGCGCAGCGCGCGCACGAGGCTCGAGTAGAACACCAGCATCGCCACCGAGGTGCCGCCGCAGATCGGGATCTGCAGGGCCAGGTGGTAACGCAGCCAGTGGCAACCCGCCATCATCATCAGCACCTGGTGCTGATAATGCTGATGATGCAGGAGGGATGGCTGAACGTGCTCTTGCTCTTGCTGCTGATGATGATGATAAACCTGTTGAAGCTGCTCCTCGCCGCCGCCGTGGTGGTGGTGGTGACGGTGCGGCTGCTGCTGCTGCTGCCGACCGGAGGTTGTCGCGTTCGGCGCAGAGGCCGCGTGGGGGCCGCCCGCAGAGGCGAGCGCCGACAGGTTGGACTCGAGGAACGGCGTGAGGAACGCGACGGCCGAGAGCAGCCAGACGACGGAGAGCGCGCAGGCGGAGCGCGCCCGGGTCATGAAGCGCCTGGCCGGCCTCACCGCGATGTCGTAGCGGTCGAGGCTGATCGCCAGCATGTTGGCGGCCGTCGACACACCGGCGAACGCCACGCACGCCTCGTGCGCCACCGCCAGCTGGGACCCCCTGGCGTCCGTCGGGGACGCCGGCTGTCCGTCGATAGTCCAGCCCCAACCGTCGCCTCCGACACCACCTCCAGCACCAGCACCACCGCCACCAGCGCCACCACCGTTACCACCGTCACCGGCTTCCACCTCCCATAGCAAGGAGGCGACGCTGAGAGGCGCGCACACGGCGCACACCACGGCGTCGATCACGTGCAGGTTGACCGTCACGAAGATGCTCACCGAGTTGACGAGGTGCGAGCGGCGCTGCGCGTAGAAGGCCAGCACCGTCAGGTTGCTGCCGAGGCCCAGGGCGATCTCGAGCAGCAGAACCCCGGCCACGGTGGCCCTGAAGGCCCGCGGGAGGTCCTGCTCGTCGCCCGGGTTCGCTGAGGTCGTCGACGAGGCGGCGGAGCTGCTGATGTTTCTCATCGCTCTCGTGGTGGAGGTTAAACGCTTACGGTTATAATTAGAATCGCGGAGTCAAATTCGCTGCTTGGATTTTGATTTTTGGTTTTTTTGTTTGTTGGAGATTCACGACCGGGTCTCCCGAGCTAAGTGGGATGGAGCCTCGTCAGTGTTCCGATGGGAGACCGTGTGCGCGGGGATGTGTTTCAGATCCAGGGCGCGAGGTTGCCCAGGATATGGCTTTGTGAATCAATCTGTGCGGTGCCTTGTATGCGTATTGGGTTTACTCTGATTCTCCCCCGCATGCCAAACACTCGTGACTATGATCAGACATGCTAATGTAGGGGCCTTCTGAATAAACAGCCTCGACACTCGGCAAGGCTGGTCAGGGTAAATAAAGGGCATTAGTCTGAATATTGTGAGCCTTGTTGCTCATATGGGTCTCACTTCCATAACCTCGCTGTGGCCTCCTCCTCCCCATTCATCCATGTGCCAGTGATGCCCCCAACACAGTCGCTATTTGTTTACTCCGATGCTCTTGCTGCTGTTGTTCTTGCTGCGGTAGCTGGTAACGACGATGCTGCTTCTGCAGATCCTGTTGCTGCTACTGCTGTAGATGGGTGTTTATCATTACAGCAGAAAAATACCCGGTGAGCTTGCAAGCTTTTTACGCGATTCCTGCAACTGGTGTTGCCACTCCTGCTACTACCGCTTATGCTGCGTATCTATCAGCGTTAGAGATAGGCGCCAATGTTAGAGACTGGAGCCGGTGTTAGAGACTGGAGCCGGTGTTAGAAACAGCATCTAGTGTTGTATCGCAGGAATCCCGCTTCCAGAGCTTACAAGCTCACTGGGTATTTTACACTTTAGTAATAAACAACTACCTAACATCTGCTGTTGTGGCTATAGCCTCTGCTGTCAATGACGTCCAATCTTCTCTTGCTGCTGATATTGCTCGTGCCGATTGCACCCTGCTATTGCTGTGATTGCAACTGCTGCTCCTGCTGTTGTCGATGATGTGTTGACGACGATGATGATGGTGGTGATGTTGACGATGTTGACAAATCACGCTTGAACGATGCGTGTCGCGGAGACGTGCGCTGGGCGGCGGTGATGGATGGCTCACGGAGACACGAACGTTTACCTGGGAACACGAACAACATCAACAACAACAGAGCACATGGTGCGTTACCATTAGACCAGCTATCCCTGTGTCTGCCGGGATATGCTCCGGCTCACCGCAACCCTGTACAGGATTAAGCTGGCGCGCGGCAACGTGGGAACACGTGTGCCTCACGGCAAGACGGGCTCTCCTGGGTTTGATCCCTGGTCCCTCTCTCTGTGTGGAGTGTTCACGTGTCAGTCGGTCAGTTTGTATTTAAGCCGCGAGGAACCGTTGGGCCATGTAGCTTACCCCTCCCCGCTGGACAAACTGTTAAACAGGGCTACGCAGCTCGCCGGTTCCTTCGAGCTTAGAAAGGTCAGCTTTGAAAAGCAACCACCACAAATCGAGCCGTGAAAACATACATCAGTATATATATTAAAACAGTCATATATATCAATAATAAAAACCCCGCTATTAACAGGCAGCCGTTCGGTGCTGCTCAACAGCCAGCAGCATTATCCATCCATCCATTTTCTAAACCGCTTGTCCTGGTGAGGTTCGCGGTGGCAGCAGTCCAAGGAGAGTAAACCAGACATCCCTTCCCTCAGCAACAGATTCCAGCTCTGTCACGGAGAGTGAGCCCAACCCCAGCAAGCGGCAATGTGCCCCGATATCATCATGAGCACCAGCGACGGCGAGCTCATCACAAGCAGCATCATCATCATCACCATCACGTGCAGCATCAGTACCATCGAGATCAATGATGCCCCCGTTAAATGGCCGGGCGAATGCCCCGGCAATCCCCAGACCCCGGGCGATGCAGCGTCAAGCTTCTGGCATTGATCCCGAGAGCGGCGCCTGCTCGCCTAGGGCGCCCAATTAGCCACGTGGCTCCCACTGAGACCCGTCCCGGGGAAAAAAAAGGTCATCCGACTTTATTGAATTATTTTAAAAGTGCACGTTTATTTACACAATAACTTACGCGGGGCCGTGTGTGCGCGAGGGTTGTTTGTTTGCTATTTTCTTGTGGAGGGCTTACATCGTCGTCATCGATTGGTATCAGTCATGATCATCAGCGGAAGCGAATAGAACGGTGCCTACCTATTGCAGACGAGGGTGTAATGATGTGGGTTGTCACGGCTCCATGTGTGAGAAACTGCTCTCCATAGCTGTTCTTTCGGGATAGCCGTGTCAAGGGTTCCTGCTCTCTCCTTCGCGACGTTTCGCCTCCAACGTTGGAGGCATCACTTGACACTGCTATCCAGAAAGGACAGCCATGGTAAGCAGTTCTCATATAAAGATGTGCTTGGGACTTCCAATTCCTGTTCACAAAGTCCCCGTAGCACCAGTGCCTAGTATTAATTGTAACTTTCCCTCGTGTATTAACATCGGTGTGTTCAGGGTCTGAGATGAGCCAGCTGGGTTTGTAACGATCTCCCGGGAAGTATTTTGTCCGTAGCCACATCGATCCCAATGTCTCATTTTGTCCAGGCGAGACCGCCGTATCATTGTTATAGGGACGTACGGTACAATAATACCAATCATGATGATGTAGGATACCTAAATATATGGTGCTTACGGATAGGTGTTGCTCGTACCCGAGTGGGAGTTGTAGTGCATTATGCTGATAAATGCCTTCGCCACTCTAGTCTAGCAGCTTTCAGGGAAGTATCGATTGAGAAAATAAACCCTGAGTGTTGTACGCTACAGTGCATGGTGGGTTTTGAGTTATGTTTGCATCTAATCATCAGGTACTCGTTTTAGGCTGAATGGACCTAATGATATGAATTACTGTTTACAATCTATAACACATGCAAATTCTGTGCCTAGTTGTGGACAAGACACGAATACGGAGGCGCGAGGAAACCGCAGAGAGGGGGCGAGTCGGCCGGCGCCAACCCGACAGACACCGCTTCATATATATTATGTTAGCGGCCAATTAATGAATGAGTGTGTTTTAGCTGTGGGAGGAAACCAGAGAACAACGCAGAACAGGGGAGGGGGCACACACAAACTCCACACAGAAAGGCGCCTCGGCCAGACAGACAAGCGCCTCGGGCGCCTTTCTGTCTAGGGGAGCTCCAGACCAGGTTCAGTTACCAATTGTCTAGCAGCTCTGCGGCCGCACCTGCTCCTGCAGCCTGTGTGAGACTACACGGGGGAGCTTTGTCTTTGTGAATCATGGCCAGGGATTGTTCCTTGAGCACGGGATGCAAACCCCCTAAAAACAACCACGCACTATCATCGTCAGCCACGATCAATCCACTGCTGGATGACGGCTTCCTGACGCCGCGTCGTCAAAGGCCTTGTCACGGTCTCTGGTGGGTGTCGGGTGGTGGGTGTCGGGTGGTGGAGGTGGGGTGGGCAGTGGCTCACCCGGGCATCACTCGCCACTGACGTTAGCCGTGGCCGGGTATCGAACCTACTTTCATTCCCGTTGCGTTCACCGCTGCACCACCGCTCCATCCCAATTAATTCTAACATAGCATAATTGCGAACACGTTTAATTATTTTTCTATTTCAATCGTATTTTATTTTAGATGTATTTCTTGTTTTTAATAACGTCGCATCCACCGCTACCCGTTGCCGAAGAGAATTACGTCTTTAATTGTCCGTCACCTGGTTCTAAATAAAGATAACATCTTAATCGATTGATATTGCCTTATTCACGAGTGTTAAATAATACATAAGCGCCGCGCCCTAATTACACTGGGGGGCGACGGAGAAAGACGCGCCTCAGCCACGCGGGTTATCGACTCGTATTGACCGTGAGCTTCAGAGGGACACGTCGCCAGAAGGGACGGTAGCCGGTGGTCGAGACTAAAGCCGGAGTGGCAGCCAAAGGAAGGAGCGCGTCGCGCAGGTGCAACAGGGTGGCCTCGTGGCTCGCGGGGGTTATCGGTCTACACCTCACCACGCTGGTCAGCGCGGTTAGTGACAGCGGGCAACATAGACGTGAGAGCATAGAAGTACAACACAACAATGACTGCCCATATGGCTGCCCACGCAGGGATTCTATTACTCTCTACGCCGGAATCCAGTAAAGAGCTCGCACTCTTGCTGGGTATTTTCCTGCTGTGATAATAATAAACATCTATACAGCGCCTGCTCTGCACAGAGGTTGCTTGACCAAACAAGCATCCAGACCCATGCCAGTGTTGCGACTCACCTTGGTAAGAAGAGATTGCCAGTGTTTTCCTTTGCGCGCTCCTCCGTCTCCTGTCTTCGAGGAGGTTCCGCAGGGTTCCACTGAGCGACTGGGTTCCTGCAGTTAGTTGGGGTCACGTGGCTGAATGCTGGTCACTGCGTGGTGGTCTTGGTGGTCTTGGTGTTGTATATGAGCTGGAAGGTGAGTGCTAGTGAGCTAGCTGTCTGTTGGTTCTTTCCGCTGTGTGCTTGCTGCAAATGTTTGTGGCTTTGTCATTGATGTTGAAAACCAAAAGCTACCAGATAGGCGCTGTGTGCACGGCTGTTGATAGCTGTGTGCAGGATATAGTGTACGCGTATAGCTATGTGTTGGTTGCTGAGTGTTAGGTGTTGGTAAATGTGTTTGCTATAGGGTGCGGGTAGCAATGTCTTGGGCGCATTTGCGCTCTGTGTGCTGGGTAGCAGCAGCTCCACCCTGAATCAAGGCTGTCTGTGGCTATGTGCTATTTGCACATTGGTCCTGGTATCTGCGGTCGGATCGTTAACGCAATAACTGTGTGCAGAGTGCTGCTCGATATTTTACCGGCAATAATAATATCGCGATGCTCCGTGCCCACGGCTGTAGGCAGCTGTGTGCCGAGAGCTGCCTATTGTTATCTGTGTGATCCACAGATCTGCAGGCGCACGGCTTGCCTCTCTCGAATCCTGCTCACTCCTGGCCACTCGCTAGCTGCATCTCGCCCCCTCTGTCTCCCCCTCCTCCTTGCATCCTCCCTCACTCTCTCCCTGTTACCCCCTCTATTTCCCTACTACCCCCCGCGGTGAAACGAGCGCGGCTATTTTTGCAGAGAAACTCCCCATGGCTGCCCGGTGCAGAACAGATCTGGCGGTTGCCTGCTCGCTGTCTGTGCCTCTCTTCTCCAGCGCGCGAGCTCTATACAAGTGCGGGGATTCTATTATTTCTCTCCACGCGTGGGTCTCATTGTATCGCGTTGTAACTCCGCCTGGAAGGGAACCGTTGATATATCTAGCTCTTTTTAACAGTTGTCTAGTAGGCAGGGGGTAAGCAGGTTACCACATCTCAGGGCACCTGGAGCAATTTTGGTCAGGAAAATTAACCTAGGCAGCGTGTCTTTGGGCTGTGGGAGGAAATCGGAGTAGCCGGTGAAAACCCACGCGGACACGGGGGAGATCATGCAAAACTCCAAAAGCCGGGAATCGAACCCGGGGCCTTCTTGCTGTTCACAGCAGCGCTACTCACCGCTTGGGCCCTTGGGGTAAAAAGAAAAGTAACGGGCCCCCAAGTGGTCCACGTCTCCCCCCTCCCACCCCCTCCTCGTGGCCCCAGTGCCTGGGCCCATACGGCCCGTGGCCTCTGGTGCAGTTGCACTGCCTGCACACGCACGAGCGACGTCATCATCACCGATACCACCAGTGATAAAGGAATGATTATCATCATCAGTAGTATCAGCCGAATCATCGTCAGAGCTACCAGTAGGATCGTGATTATTACCATTACCAGTCACTCCACCGTTGTAATCATCACCTCCCTCCTAGCCAAAGACGAAGATCCCCCGGGACGGCACACAAAGGGGGTGGGTGGCCACCACCGCGCCCGTCCGCTTTTCTCCCCACAGTGGCGATATTCACGCGGCGTACCAGGCACTCATTCGGAGGCCGAGTCGACTTAGAGGAGGTCCCTGGACCGGTTGAGAAAATCATCGCTGGTGTTGGCCGTGAGCGGAGAATGAACCTCTCCGGTCGCCGGGTTTCGTGTCACAGGCCGCAAAAACCGCTACACCACCGCTGCCTCCGCACACAATCTCCTCCCCCTACCATCATCACCGAGACGCGGCTTCGTACATCGGTCGTGACACCGGGCAGAATCGTGATCAGTCAGCGAATTCACCACCGTCATCGTCACCTCTCCTCGTCCAGCACCTCCCCTCCACCGGCATCGGGAGAAAGAGAGATCGCGAGAGACGGGGGGCGGGTTCATCGTGCGCAAGAATCTAACGCCAGGGAGGCGACTCAAAGCGACGGAAACTGCGCATTTGAAGTTGAAAGGCATCAGACGCGAGAGCAGCTTTCATCCCGCGCCAAGAGGCGCTCGGCCAATTCATCAAATGCCTCGCGCAGAAGAGGCGCGCGTGTTGTTGTCGCCCCTGCTCGGGTGAGCCGGGGGCTGCGGCGGCGTAGTGCTTGGCGCGCTGAAGCTACGCAATGCCGGGGGCACCACAGTGACAACGCGTGGATTTTGATTAAATTTTATCACAATAATAATAATAATAATTCATTCGTTTTTCAGAGACGGCTTAATCCTGTACAGGGTTGCGGTGAGTCGGAGCCTAACCCCGCAGACACAGGGCGCAAGGCAGGGCTATACCCGTGATGCGACGCCAGTCCATCACAGGCCACCGGGGCAATTTAGTCGGCAGCCCAATTCACCTGTGCAGGGTCGCGGTGAGCCGGAGTGTGGCAGGAAACCGATAATAAATACAATTTATAACGCGTGGCACATATTCATTCAATTTCGAAGTTATTCGTTCGAAGAGAGAACGACTCAATGGCGCGAGGTAACCTGCAGAGGCGGGAGGTAGAGGGGTAGCCACGCGTTAGCCGGCGCCAACATTTGCCAGGCACTGCGTCCTATATATTATGTTTTCGGCCAATTAATCAATGAGTATTTTTAGTTGTGGGAGGAAACCGGAGAATCTGGGGGAAAGCCACGCAGAACAGGACGAGAGCACACACGGCTCGTCGTATGAGAATTGCTCTCCATGGCTATTCTTTCGAGATAGCCGTGTCGAGCGTTCCCTCTCTCTCTCTCTCCTGGAAGGCGAAACGTCGGGAGGGCGAGAGGGGGAGCGCTCAGTGACACAGCCATGCCGAAAGACGATCTTTGCGAAAGCAATTCTCATGCGTCGAGGCGTGAAAACCCACATCAGTACTTATTACTGCATCGTGTGACGGTATGACTCATCTCTGCGGCTCTGGTGCCACACGCGATGTATGGACACTTGGGAATCCCAGGTGTCCGGGTCACATCATCCGAATTTCCATAGGTCACGGTCGTCTATGATAACGATCGTCCTGATGTAGGTTTTCACGGCTCGATTCATGACGGTTGCTCTTCAGAGCTGTTCTCTCGGGATAGCCGTGTCACACAGCGCTCTCCCTCTCTCCGTCGCGACGTTTCGCCTCCCACGATGGAAGCATCATCATTAGAATAACAATACACTGCTTATGAATTCGGGCGGCACGGTGAGTAGCGCTGCCGCCTCACAGCAAAAATGACCCTACAATCTGTTGCGGCTATACGAGGGATCTTTGTCTTACTGCTTAACAAACTTGTTGCATACTTGACATTATTTGTCTTTCTCGCTGGAAATTAATAGTGAGATACATGATTAAGTAGATAGAGAAATTACGTAATATTGAGATAGATAAGCGCAAGTTGACAGGCAACCCATAACACCTGGTACTGTCCCGTGACCTCCTGTCAGCGGGACTTCGACGCTTCACGTGATAGCCTCAAGGTGCATCTGGCCTGTCACAAGCGCGCAGTGACGTCACCGCAACTGAATGGCAAACGGCAGCTGTTGTTAATGACAAACACCAAAGCAACGTGTTTACACAGCGCACGATACCCGCTGTGCAATTTTCAATACGGTAGCAGTAGATTGAGCAAGGCCGGTGATCAATCCACGGCTGATTAACGCAACGCAGGTGAGAGGCTGTCTAACACCCTCATCTGCCTTTCCGAGCGAGAGCTGATCACACAAGCGTGACCTTGGGTGTGATTGTCAAAATCACAGCACTTTCAACATCGGATTTCCCCACATCTGTGATGGACTGGCGTCCCATCAGAGGTATAGCCTTGCCTTGCGCCCTGTGTTTGCCGGGATAAGCTGCGGCTCACCGCGACCCTGTACAGGAATTAAGCGGTTTCTGACAATGGATGGATGGATTTCCCCACATAAGAGGCCAGCTGACCGATTTACACTATCGGTAATTTCTTGACACTGGAGAGAGCGAAAAATAAAACCCACAATTTGTGTTTTTTACATAAGCTGCATCATGTACGTAATTGTAAACATCCTCTTTCGGCTGTGATGTAAACCTGCGAAGACGCGTCAGACACATAATATCCATCAAATCGCACTTCACTGGTGTTCTCAAATGCGTGCGCCTGGCTGCGAGCACATTTCCCCCATGGGAGCCTAAACATTCATCCGGCATCTGTTATGCAGATGAGGCGAACTAGCAAAAGCAGACATCCGTTCCACGTTCAAGAATATGCCGAGCCTATTAATAAAACGGCTACCGCGTCATTTGTGTTCACAATGCGAGTTGCGTTTGAAGTCTCCCCCGTCCCCGTCCGTCCTTCTCCCCCCTTCACCGCAACCCGCATTGATCAGATGAGACCCACGCGTGACACTGTGCTGTGCGTAATGCAAATCAATGCCTTTTTAGCATTTTCTGGGGGGATGAAGAAGAAAAACGCACTCTGTTGATTCACCAGGATCAGCGACCTTGCCGGATCTTTAATTAGACTGATGAACAAGCTTGAAACGTCAGAGTGGGTGTGTGCTATCAATACATCCCCGGGCATTGCAATATTGCTCCTTTACGCCTTGCCTCTTGTTAATGCAGCGGGGAGTGGGGGGTTGGGGGGCTGGGTTGGGCGGAGGGGGGTCTACCTCCAGACATCCTCAGAACAGAGACGAGTCTTATTAGGGAGTTCACGGTTTTCCATGACATCATCCCCCCACACACTGATTTCATCAATAAATAATCATCCATCTCTCCTTAACTCCCTGCCGCCTCACCCCCCATGCGCGTGATTACCCTTCCCCGCTGGACAACTGTTAAAAAGAGCTACATAGCTAAACGGGTCCTTCCAGCTTAAATACTAACTGACTGATTGATATGTAGACTATTACGTTCCAAAGCTGTCCTTTTTGGATAGCCGCATCGAGCGTTCCTTCTCTCTCCTTCGAGGAACGACTATCGAGAGAAAGTCTCGTACATCCAGCCGTGAAAACCAATATCAGTGCAAATGCAGACAGTTTGATTCGGAATGTCGGTGGTGTAAGATTTAAGCGGAGGAGGATTAAGAGACGGAGAGATTTCGACGAATTGCATCGGCCCCCATCACGAAAAAGGCGGCAGTATGATAATTATAATTTTAAAAACATAGTATATAACGCCTAGCGTATATTCGTTCAATTTTGAAGGTAGAACGACTCAGAGCCGCCAGGTAACCTACACGGGGGAGGGGGGAGGGTCAGCTAAGCGGTCATCTGGCAAAATCCGCTAGAAACTGCGTCCTATATTATATGATGTTATCCGCCAATTAATTAATGAGAATTTTTGTTGCTGTGGGAGACAACCGGAGAACCCAGAGGAAACCCACGCAGAACCGGGGGAGAGAACACACAAACTCCTCAGAGAAAGGCACCGGAGGCGGGAATAGAACCATCTCAGGCAGGACTTTCTGTGAGGCGCAGATGTTATCGCTGTATAGTCAGCCTGCCTCCTTTCTCTGGTCGCTTGCAGAATGGAAATCTCCTGGCACAGCGGTGCGGGCAGGGCACCTTGTCAATTAGCCGGTCCTGTGGGGAGCAGCTGCTGTTGAATACGCTGCCTATAATGTTTTATTTTTTCCCATCTCAATGCACAACTGTATTTTTACTTGTTTATTTATACATTTGTGCCATCGCACATTTTTTTACTGTTTGGTTAATTTATTATATTTTTATCTGTTTATTTTTATTTATTTTGTATTAATGTCGTCAATTCGCATGTTTTTTGTGTCGCGGAAATCCCGTAAAGAGCTTGCAGGCTCACTGGGTATTTCTCTACTGTAATAATACACATCTATCTATCTATGTGCCTGCGCCTCGCGCGACAATCATAGGCTGTGGGGAGTAAATACTAAGAACCCTGTAGTAGTAGTAGTAATAATAATAATAGCATTTTATATAGCGCCTTTCACCCGAGGGTCACAATAACAACATGCACCGAGTTTGGGCAGCGTTTAGTTAACCACCCATGGTGCGTCTCCAAGCATCTATGCTCTTTTCAGGCATGACAACATGAAAACAATGCTGCACACCGCAATGGCAGGACGCTCGCCGCTTTTACACTGACTGCTTCGCCTCCTAAACAGAGAGACGGACCACTCAACACGGCTATCGCGAAAGTACAGCTGTGGAGAGCAATTCCCATACATGAAGCCGTGAAAACCAACATCAGTACACGGATTCTTGAATGAAATCACCAAGCAGAATCATGGTATCTCGTCGAATTGCCGTGTGGGGGTTAGTCATTGCGATGGCATACACGCTTTACGATGTCCCCAGATTAATTGGGTCCTCAGAGGTGAGCTGCACTAGGTTATTGGTCCCATTATAAGGTCACCATCATCATCATCTGTGATTCATTATCTTATTCCCAGAACCACAGCCAACATTATTCATTAAGCCCCTAGCCTAGCAGATGGTGCAATTTGTGATGTTACAAGTTTTTTCGCAGGTGGCGGCTGCACCACTGCTGGGAAAAGTACACATCTATTTTCAGATCTCCGAAATTTATGCAAATTAAACAAAGATGACCTTAAATGATGGCAAAATGTCACGATGTTTTCTTTGTTCCATTAATAACGCGGCTAGAATTACGTAAGTTTACACCTGCAATGCGCGCGTCCCTGTCACAGTCAACCCAGGTGTGACACCATAAGTCATGTGTTAATGTGGGTTTTCACGGCTCCATGTATGAGAATTGCTCTCAAGAGCTGCTCTCTCGGGATAGCCGTGTCCAGGGTTGCACCTCTCTCTCCTTCGCCACGTTTCGCCTGCCACGTTAGAGGCATAGTCTTTAAAAGACCGCACAAAGGCGTGAAAAAGCTTCGTGCCTTTTGCAACAAAACCATCAACAGTTCCTGAAGATGCGCGCAAGGTCTTGTGGGCTCAGGTCACCATCAAAGTAAATGGGGCCCGGTGACAGTAGTCGCGATCACATTCACGGTCACGTTCAACCTGAACGGTTTAACGTGTTGCTGATAAAATTAAGATAAAGGCTTTTACACTGGGCAGCACGGTGACGTGGTGAGTAGCGTTGCTGCCTTACAGCAAAAATCACCCAGGTTCGAATCCCGGCTCTGGTGCCTTTCTGTTTGGAGATTGCATGTTCTCCCCGTGTCCCCGTTGGTTTTGCGCGGGCACTCCGGTTTCCTCCCACAGTCCAAAGACATGCTGCTGCATAGGTTTATTGGCCTCGGGACTAAATTGCCCCCGTGCCCTGTGATGGATGGTCGTACCATCCTGGGTGTAACCCTGCCTTGCGCCCTGCATCTGCCGGGATAGGATCCGGCTCACCGCGACCCTGTACAGGATTAATCGTTTACTGACAATGAATGAACACTGTGTCCCATACATTACCTTGTGTCCCATACATTTGAAATAGAAGGAATCCATTTCTCTTGTTGGTCTGGTGCTTCAGAGGACAGATAGGAAATCAAACGGGACTGTATTGATGCAGGTGTTCACCGCTCGGTAATAATAATAGCACAAGGTAGGGTTATACCCACGACGGGACGCCAGTCCATCGCCAGGAACCGGGGGAAATTTGCTCGGTGGGCCAATTGACCTAGAAAACAGCAGCATGTCTTTGGACGGTGAAAGAAAACCGGAGAGTCCGGCGAAAACCCACGGAAAGAACATGCAAACTCCACACAGAAAGGCACTCAAGCCGGGAATTGAACCCTGTACCTTCTTGCTTGTGAGGCGGCTACTCACTGCACCACCGTGCCGGCCACATACCCACCAACATACCTACCCACCCACTCAACCACCCACATACATACCCACCCACCCACCCAACTACCAACCTATTTACCCAGCCAGTCACGGATCCACCCAAGCACCTTCTTTCCACAAAACAAACTCAGATGTCAATGGCAGGGCGACGCGTGGCGTGAATTGCCACAAGGTATCGCTTCCTGCTATAATTACCACCCCGCTCACAAAACACGCACAAGGACATCAGCATCAATTGGAAGAGGGCTTCGCGCGCTTCCGTTCCACGTCCTCTCGATGTGCAATTTCCTGAAACTCTCGATTGGCTTATTAATAAACACACGTGTCCCGGGATTGTGGCGTATCCTTCTGAAAACACGGGCGCACGCCGCCGTGTATTTTGCAATTGCAGGTGCCGCGCGTGCAAAAGGGGCCCACGCGGGTTAACAAGGGTGCTGCGTGGGGTGACATGATGGGTTATAAACCCGCTTTTCAGAGGAGGCCCCTTTGTTATGAAAATCGTGTCAATTCTGTCATGCGGCCGCGCGTGCCGGAGTTATAAGCCCACTTCAATTACTGCACCATCACCTGAGATGTGATAATGAACACGTTACAGCCCTTTTGTCAATCCACTGCTGGACGAAGGCTGACTTCAGAGCTTCACCGGTTGCTTGACATCGCTCAGTGCTGGTTGGTGATTGCGGCTGGGGCTCGGGAGAGGCGTGGGGCAGGACTGGTACCGATTTGAGCCCTGGCCGAGAATCAAACTCGATTTGCCCAGGTGCTGGGTTTATTTATACACCGCACCACCGCCACACACCAATCGCTCAGGTTTTAAGCAAACATCAAAAGGAGACAATAGAGCTTAATGAAACAAATCGCTGTCCAATTATAACATTGCAGTGCTTGCGATCACTTCCAGCAATAGATTGCAGCGCTTGTTGAACGGAGGTTTGTTGAGTTGTTTTTAATGAGCAGGATAACCAACGTGAAGACACATCGTGGGATAGCGTTTTTTCTATATGGTTACAGTGCATATAATTTTGTCCAAGAGTTTGCAGGGTGAATCTAACAATCACTGGACAAACGAGGAGTAAAGGCTGATAGCAAGCTTGGCAGGAGAGCCAGAGCGATAATTGGAAGAGGCATTAGAATATTCTCTCTCTGCGGGGTGATTATAAGTGAGTGACTCTGAAAGGATCTCTTCAATCTGGGACTAGCGCAGCCCGGGACTGACCTCCCCAGGGAGTTCATGGGCGATCAGAAGCCAGGGAAAGGGTAGGTGCGTGTGGCGGGCGGAGGGGGCCTGGGGGCAGGGTGGCAATAGGGGTAACATCCGCGCCTCACAGACAGATGTAGATGTTCATTGTTACAGTGGAACGTACCCTGTGAGCTTGCAAGCTCTGGAAGTGGGATTTTTGCAAGAGGCAGTTCAATTCCCGGCTCGGGTTCGTTTCTGCGTGGAGTTTGTGTGCTCTCCCCCTGTGCTGCATGAGTTTCCTCCGGGTTCTCCGGTTTGTTCCCATTACTAAAGCAATAATAATTAATTGGCCGATGACATAATATATAGGAGGCAGTGTCCGGCAAATGTTAGCGCTGGCTAACCGTGTGGCTGGCTTTTCCCCTCCTCGCTGCGGTTTCTTCGCTGCGCCTCTGAGTCGTTCTCTCTTCAAGTGAACACATTCGACATTGAACGAATACTGTGCCACGCGTTATACGTTGCAATATTAAATGATTGAATTACACCGAGTGCATTTTCAAACATGCGTGTGCTGACGTTCATGCGAAAACATTTCTCTACTTCACATTACATGACTTTCAAATGTACTACCATTGTCTGTTTTTTGGTACATATCTCCCGGGCTGTTAGCTCGATGCAAGACTTCGCAAGCCTCTTACGAACCTGGGAGTGGTGATCCACCTAGCCCCACCAAAGACAAAGATCCCCCGTATAGCCTTAAGCAAGCACCTATAAATGTAGACACGGCACACGAGGAGATGGGTGACCAGCACCACGCCCGGCCGCCTTTGTCTCGTTAGTGGCAATGTTTACACACCGCACTAGGTACTCATTTGAGGCTGAGTCGACCGAGGGGAGGCCCAGCACCGGTTCAGAAAATCGTCACCGGTGTTGGCCGTGAGCGGGATTCGAACTCGGGTCGCCAGGTTTGGTGCCCAGCACGCTAATCACTGAGCTACCGCTTCCCACTACCCAGCACCACCTAACACAGTACCACAACGCTGAGTGGGTGGGTTGGTGGATGGCAGAGTGAATAGGTCTCTGGCGGGCAGAGCTGAAAGTAAGCCGGTCTAGTCCGGAGCGGCGTAGCGGTAAGAAAGTGGCCAGAGCGTTCGGTAGAGATGAGTAGGTTGGCGGGTGGATACATATGTGGTTGGATTGAGAGGTAGGTGGGTAGATGCGTTCAAAGATGGGTGGGTAAGCAGGTAGGTCGGTGATTAGATAGGTGGCTACGCAGGTGGGTGGCTTAGCACATAGGTAGGTGGGCATGAGCATGTAGGTTGGTGGCTTTCTAGGTATATCGGTAGGCACAGTTACATAATTACACAACCAGATGAGCTAATTGAGGCGCATCAAAGCAACGTGTTAACGCTCATCCCCCTTACGCATTCAGTACCGCCGTGCCGTTTGTTGCTGGCCGCTTGGCGTGCAATTTTTTTTTTACCCCCGGCACTCTACACAGCAACCCGGGGTTTAAAAATAGAAAATCCTGTCTCTGCCACCGAGTCGTGATGTCACCCCCCTGGGCTTGCAGCGACACCACCTCTATAATTCATCGATGCCCTTTCCAGGCCACTTTGTCTTCGCGTCTAAGACGCCGGGTGCAAATGCTACCCGTTAATGTGACCTCTGTCTGCGCTCAGTGGCACGAGCCATCTCACTTCTGCTCAATTAATCTTTATAACACAAAGAGGAAGTCGTGTGATATTAATAGGCGCGTATAGTGATGTGAGGGGCGGCACGGTGGCGTAGCGGTGAAGTAGCGCTGCCGCCGAACAGCAAGAAGCGGCCCGGGTTCGAATCCCGGCTCGGGTGCCTTTCTGTGTGGAGTTTGCATGTTCTCCCCGTGTCCGCGTGGGTTTTTCCTCTCACAATCCAAAGACATGCTGCTGCATAGGTTAATTGGCCTGTGGTCTAAATTGCCCCCGGTGTCCTGTCATGGACTGGCATCCCACCCAGGATATAGCCCTGCCTTGTCCCCAGTGTCTGCCGGGATAGGCTCCGGCTCACCGCGACCTTGTACAAGATTTACCGGTTTCTGACAATGGATGGATTGTATAGTGATATGCTCATAAAGCCCTCCTGGTTATAGATATATACCGTCTACACCGGTGGGGGAAACATCTTTACAAATAGTTACCGTGCATCGGTTAAGGCCAGCACGGCACATGGGGTGGGTAAATAAAGTGAGGACAGCTCATCTCACCGCACTGTCGATGTCAATTGAAACACAGCATGCCAGGTTGCTCATCTTAGGCTGAGTCGACCTTGGGAAGTAACCGCGCAAGGGTAAGATGCCACCTCCGCTGCGCGGTGTCGGGTTATCAGCATCGTCGGTGCAGTGATGTAACCGCTGGCACCACTCTGCGATAAACCACAGGCACTCGGCTCTCGCACAACCAAATCTACATTGTCTAGTTCTGCGAGAAATAGATTTGGGGCAGCGTTTGTGTGGCTGTCCGCTGGAGACACGCTGATTGATGATGATTACCATACAGCCTATTTATAGTCGCGCTTGCTGTCGTCATTCACCTACTGTGTGGTGAGCGCGCGCACGGATACACACCTCACGGTGTCTCTCGTTCTCTGTCTTGAGATAGATAGATAGATGTTTATTATTATAGCGGAAAAATACCCAGTGAACTTGCAAGCTCTTCAGAACGAGATGCCGCGGATTTAAACGTGCGAGCTCACATAAATTCCCATCGGCGTCAATTATGTATTCGTAGGATATTTTTGGGATTGAACGATTGCGTTCTACCGGTAATTCAATTGAGAGGATATGATTATTATTTTTCTCGAGATTTCGCTGAATGATCGCATGTTTAGTGGCTGCAGGGGTCACATGAAAGCATTGCATGTAGAGGAAACAAAAGGTGTTGACTTGTAACCAGCCTGATCTGATGCAATTTCCGTGACATACACATCCAGACGAATCAGTGCATCGGGCAACCCTTGTTACACAGGGTGGGCCAGAAATAAGTCACGCATTTCAAACGTATTCAAATATAGTGGTCCCTCTCTTTACGATGGCCTCAGAGTACAGTGAAATCACGTTAGGATGTACGCTCTATAAGAACATTAGTATCGCATTGCTATCAGATTTCACGTTACGATAGGTGTCACGATATGGCCGCGCGTGAGCCATGAGCGGCGCTTTTCAGCATTTACATTTCAACCATAAAACAATGTAAAGTATCGTTGGTCTCACTTTACGAGGTTTCACATCACGATACGTGTTCTGGAACGGATTAGTATCGTAAAACGAAGAACCACTGCATAAATGTGTCAGGTATTTCTGGCCCACCCTGTATATGTGGAACGACTCATCCCAGAGGCGGGCACTGTGGCGCCTCACAGCAAGAAGAACCTGGGTTTGTATCCCGGCTCGGGTGCCTTTCTTTGTGCAGTTTGCACGTTCTCCCCGTGTCCGCGTGGGTATTCGCCGCGCACTCCGGTTTCCTCCCACAGTCCAAAGACACGGTGCTGCATAGGTTAATTGTCCTGACTCAGTAAAATCATTCTGAATGCCTAATTATGCCCCCAAAGTAGGAGGCGAAACGTCACGAATCAGAGAGCAGGAATATTCGACACGGCTATCCCGAAAGAACAGCGATGGATAGCAATCCTCATTCATCGAGCCGTGAAACCCTAAATACAAAAGAATAATGTGTTAGTTAACTGCACCCAACTACATTCTTTATATATTTTTTATTGTCTATAATCAGGTTATTCCAGGGTATCTTGATAATACAGCTGTGCACTGTTGATGAGCACTGCCGTGGATTGGATTTGACATGAGTGCTTCCAAATCGCTTTTATTTTACGATGCGTCTCAATTATGCCCCACTGTTATCCAGTTTCCATGGACAGAATATCTAATTTCGGAAAATGAAACCGCCTATCATTTCCTCCATATAAGCCTCTGCAATTTGTTACGCTTTTTTTCCCATTTTTTGTCTTCCAGAAAATAAACCTGCGCATTTTGTTAATATACGTGAAGCATAAATGAGGGCCTGTCTTGCGACCTGTGCCTGTCGGGATAGGCTCTGGCTCACCGCAACCCTGTACAGGAGTAAGGGGTTTATGAATGAATGACTAAATGGGTGCTTCACAGTGTGGGTCCTTCATACAGATTCTCAAACAAACTCGGGAATAAGTTGTACTCTTTTTGCTTTATTAAATTCACAAGCCGTTTCAAATAATAGAACGCGTTTGGGAGCACGTCATCCGAGGAGATGGAGCGATGAAAACAGTTCGTGTGCAGGTGCTGGGTGGATTATTATATAAACAAAATCACGAGGGGTGGCGTCGGATTGGGGGCAAGATATTCATCCAGCAGTGGATTTACAATGGCAGAAGGGTGGTGCAATGGTAACATCTGCGCGTTATAGTGGGTAAATAGTGTTCCTATAATATGGAGTCATTTTAGTTTTTGCCAATTCAGAAAATACATATCTCGTATTCCTTTGCATGTTACGATAGAATATGTGTGAATCTACTGCTGGATAAAGGCCTTCCCACATTGTGCGAAACATGGAGATTGTTTGACCAGACTTCACCATTCTGGTCATTGCAGGTTGGGGAAGGGCATGCTTAGGATCGGTTGAGATATCACTGGTCACTGGTGTGATCTGTGGGTGTTTAATTGGTATGATATATGTGGGTTTTCCGCCGGGCACTCCGGTTTCCTCCCACAGTCTAAAGACATGCTGCTGCCTCGGTTAAATTGTCCTGACTCAAAGCGGGTACTGACAATGAATGGATGAATACAGGCGCCGTCTGCTGGTGTCAATGGTCCAACACTTGTCACATTTGAAGGAATGACCTGCAAATCATGTGGAATGTATGCTGTATAGAGCATGTATAGCTATCATCGCCACCTACTGAGGAGACTTAGCAGGCCCCTTTTTAAAAGGAGAGTCGTGAGAGTCCGTGAGGCTTTCCTGAGTAAATAATCGTAATGATAATCATTGTTTGTTATGGACTGGCGTCCCATCATCGGCATAGACCTTCCTTGCGCCCTGTGTCTACCGGGATAGGCTCCGGCTCACCGCAATCCTGTTATATAGGAATCTTGTATAGATTTTAATTATCGTCAGCAATTCGCATGTTTGTTGTGTCGCAGGAGTCTCGTACCGAGCTTGCAAGCTCACCGGGTATTTTCTGTTGTAATAATAAACATCCATTCATTTTCTAAACCTCTCGTCCTAGTGAGGGTCGCGGTGGCAGCAGTCCAATAAACATCTCTTTAAGGAAGTGACGGCAATCTTAGGGGACGCTGGCAGATTTTTGCCGCTCTTAAGATTGCCAGTTTCACGACCTTTCAGTGTAGTCTGAGCAGCCTTAAGCATTTAATTTTTTGTTGCTTTTTTTTCTGTCGTTGTGCAGCGCTTTGTGACCCTCGAGTAAAAGACGCTCTATAAAATGCTATTATTAATCTATCTAACCTCATCTTCCAGTACACGTATACCTATCTCCCTCTTCTGAATGCCCCTTCAGGAAGACATATTCCGTGATATATCTACCGCGCGTTCACTCCACGCCGGTAGTCGTCTACCGTGCCCGGCAGGGAAAACCCACACACACCTCCCTGCGCGTCACCGCGACCCCGGAGCTACTCGCATTCTCCATCCGGGTTCACGCCGGGGTTAGCCAGGAGAAGGTCGGACACCATGCAGGGACTGTGCCGCCACTTGGCGCCTCGCTTCACACAGGTGCGTTTGTTGTTGCCCCTGTGTTCCAGCTCAGTTCCCCACGAGGTCTCGATACCTGGTTTGCCAGGCCGCGGCACCGTGCGGACTGACTGATCGAGCACCCGACCCGGCTGTGCCCTAGAAGGCCCAGGCGAGGCCTATGACTGTGTAGGCCGCCCTTGGCGGTCAGTGACAGGATGGTAGAGTAATGTTCACATTGGTACGGTACTGCGTAGTAGCTGTTAATGTCAATGGGGTGTACCCAGCAATGTGTCACTCTGAGACGCAGGACTTTGTTTAAGGAGACTGCTGTCGTAACAGTCGTTGGTCCATTAAATGCCCTTTATTTAGCCAGGAAAGCCACACGGAGTCCTCAAGCTAGTTATCATGAAGGTCACTGATTCTGTAAGTTGATTTGTTTGGTCTTTTGCATTAAATGGAAAATGGCTTCAAAGTCATTGTTGAGTTGAGCTTGAACGACCGTTAGGCGGCGCTCACGTATTTTGTTACAGTCTTGAGGCAATAAAGTACTGTTCAGTACTGTGGTGTATATCAGGGTGCGCAACCTTTTGCACCTCAAGGTTCACTTGGGTCTGGTCTCCACGGACCTCTAGGTGGCGCTCTTGGCTCAATGATGGGTCACGACCCATTGGTTGAGAACCGCGAAGCTGCATCAATTCGGCTGGCTGGTTGCTCGTTTTAAAGAGCCCCTCTCACAAGCAGCCTGCACGGATACAGATAGTCACTCACCCTTGAGGTGCAAAAGGTCCTCTGATGCAGCTCACTCTCTGGTTTTGTTAACCATAAAAGGTGTAGCTTACAAAAGGCCTGTACAGTACAGCATGCTGGCCGCTGCACCAGTCAATTCGACCTTGTCTTTGATCAGATTGTTACGACACTGCTGCATTCTGAGAATGCCAATAATAATAGCGTTTTATATCGCGCATTTCACCCGAGGGTCACAAAGCGCTGCACAAGGGCCGCGAAGAGAACGGCATGTCAACAATGAAAGTAAAAACAACCAATAAAAACCAAAGGAACAAACATTAAATTATTAAGGCTGACTTAGGTTCAAACAAATGCTACGATCGATCGCAACCTTATCGTGGCGTGGAGGGGTTTGCGTGTTCCAATGAACGCCAGAGCTATTCCACTTGGAGTCTAGCACTCCTGCTCGGGTTTCGTTTGATGAACAGGTTTGTGGGGATGTCCCAGACAAATAACGATCCGAAGACCCTCTGCTTAAAGGAGGTTGGCATCAGGAAGTGGATCCTGGCGTAAAACTCTGCTATAATACCACCACCATTGTACCAATGGGGCACAACTGGCCAACCCAGGTAAACCTGGATAGCGGCCGTTTCGACCAGGCACACATACTGTGGCTTTCTGTGCATTTAACTGCTAACACATTGCAGTGTGTATTTTACACATGAATATATGAACAAACCGTGCCAGCTAATCGTTCAATATATTTTCACGTCTTTGAGTAGCTTTGTTCTGCGTGGCATGCTATGTATATTAAACCAAATGGTATATCGTGTGTGTATTTTACAGGGTAGCAAGCTCTTCAGGGTACCCGGCAATGCTCACGCAGTTAACGCCGTAGTGCTGCGGACCTACTCTGACAAAGCTCCTCGTAAGTGATCATTTCACACTCGAGGCTGGGCCGTCCTATGGATGGAGTCACATGGCATTTACATGACACGTGACATATGGCGTAAAATGGCACATGACACCTGACCCTTGTCAGACGTTCACCACTCACCTGCTATCACCAGTTTATAAACTCATCTGTCCCACGACACTCAACAGTTTAATGCAGAACAGTAGTGTCCATCAGTGGGCTGTGAGCGCCACCTAGTGGTCCATGGAGACCGTACCCAAGTGGGCCAAGTGGGTTTTGAGTTGCAATAGGTTCAGAACCTCTTGTTTATACAATACAGTAGTAGGGCGGCAGGGTGGCGTGGTGAGTAGCGCTGCCGCCTCACAGCAAGAAGCTCTTGGGTTCTTATCCGCGCTCAGGTGCCTTTCTGTGTGGAGTTTGCATGTTCTCGCTGTGTTCGCGTGGCGTCCTATCCTGGGTGTAGCCCTGCCTTGCGCACTGTGTCTGCCAGGATAGGCTCCAGCTCACTGCGACCCTGTACAGGATTAAGCGGGTTCTGACAATGAATGGGTGGAGTAGTGTTTAGTGAAAAGCCCGTTGTGATTCAATGGCCCCCCCTGCCGTCACGTCGCGATCCCTGTCAGGTAGTACTTGGTATTGCCTGCGAATTCTACCAAACACTTCAAGGCCGAGCTGAAAGACAACGCTGTCCAGTGGCTGACCATCGTGCTTCGAAGATTCGCAAAGAAGAAGAAGCTTTATACTAATTCGCTACGTGTTTATCAAACGGGGCTTCATCACCTTATTAGAAATTGATAGAACGGATAAGCAGCACCAAGGTCACCGAGGTCAGTAAGTCAAGAGGGGAGGATCGCTCGACATGGTTATCCCGAAAGAACAGCTCTGAAGAGCAACCATCAGTGCAATAAGTCAAATCATCAAGTCAACATGTTTACCTCGAATCAACAATCTACTTTTCAAAAGCATTTAAAACGAACCTTTTTCATTAGTTTTCTGAACATACATACACACACATTAGCTGAAAATTATACAGATACTATAGCTGACAGTGCTGTCAGCTGAACCAGTTTGGCAGGATAGTCCTTTGAATCAATTATAGCTTTAATATTAAGCTCTGCTAGAACCAGTTTTGGTTAGAATGCATTCCACTGTGTGCGCAGAGTGCAGGTTGCGTTGCTATTTCAGGACCTATGTGATTCTTCATAAATAAATATATGTGTATACAGTGTTTTGCTGAATAAGCATACTTAAAATAAACTGGGGTTTACAGCTTATGTTAAGTGACAATGCTGTTATCAGAACCTGTTTCATGGAATAATGGCCCTCTAAACTAAACTATGAGCATAGGGTAGCCTATTGGCTCAACTACTCATAATAAAAGCACATTCCAATATATGTTGATATTTGCAAACACCGCTGCGGAAAAGTATTTTTCTATCAAGGAAATATTTAAACGTCTCTAGTTACGTTCCTGAGCCACGTAGCCCAGTGACACTTGAAGGTACAGTACTTTACAAGGCTACGTGGTGGACAGCAGAGGGCAGTGGAGCATCATCAAGAATAAGCAAGTAGAGGAGGCCCACTTGGGTATGGGCTCCACAGATCACTAGGTTGCTGTCGCGGCTCACTTAATTAGTCATGACCCGCTGGTTGAGAATGGTGGGTATAGAGGGAATAATCCTTGGTGAAGACTTTTAGTTAGATGGAAATGGTCAGTGACCGGATGTGGTGAATGGGGAATGCCATCCTGTTGTCGTGTGACTGGATTGGAGAGCCAGGTCTGAGGACTGAGTGGTGTGATGTGGCCTCATTTACAAGTCCATTCAGGAGTTTTTCAGCAGCTTTATCTTTTGCAGTGGCATACCATACCAAGATTACAAATGCAACATGAGCTTTGAAATCTCCTCTATGTTCAGTGGATGCAGATCTGACTGTCATTGGATCTGGGCCTGGAGGATATGTCGCTGCGATCAAGGCTGCACAGCTTGGCTTCAAGGTATTATATAGATTTGTATGATTTACGTTGGTTAATTTGCACGTTTGTTGTATCGCAGTAATCCCACTACCAGAGATTGCAAGCTCACAGGGTATTTTCTGCTGTGGTAAAACACATTTATCTTTTCATTTGTTTAGATCGTTCTTCCGAATTGTTTGATTGCTTAAAATATTAACGTTGTCGTCATGTAACTAAATAACACGTTATTTTTCAATAAATATCGAGACCCTAGTGTCAAGTAAAGAAATGTGTTCAATTTCATGTTGAATATACTAAATTTGTCAATGTAGAGAAATATGTTTAATGATAACCTTCCTCTGGCTTTGTTAAGATGAAAGGCGTTCGCACTGTTCAATTGCTTGGGTGTGTGTGTGTGACATTTGCAGGTCGTCTGTATTGAAAAGAATGAAACACTGGGTGGAACCTGCCTCAATGTGGGATGCATACCATCCAAGGTGTGAAACATTCCGGGTTCCATCTGTATTTATTAATTGCTGTCACATGTTTGAAGTACACTAGGTGGCCCTCGTGGCCCACTTACAGGTCAACAATTGCAGAATTAGATTTTACATATTTTTAAAACATTATTTGTCACAAATCTAGACCATATTTAACAAAAAGTAATGGCTTTCTCCTAAAGGTTTATTTGTGTGATTCCAGGCACTGCTGAACAACTCGTATTTCTACCACCTGGCTCATGGAAAGGACTTTGCCAGCAGAGGCATTGAGAGTGAGTGTCTCACTGAGGATACAACCACTCCCATTCATACAGTGGTCCCTCGCTTTACGATGGCCTCACAATACCATGAAATCACTTTACGATACATGCTCTATAAGAACATTAGTATGACATTACGATCAACATTTTATTTTACGATATCTGTTACGATATGAGTGTGGGTGGCGCAGCAGTCAATCAGCGATGCAAACACATGCGGCTTGGGTAGCTTCTCAGCCAATAGCAGTGCTTTTTAGTGTTTACATCTTCGTGTTTACTTCTCACTTTGCAATGGTTTCACATTACTATACGTGTTCTGGCACGTATTAATTTTGTAAAGCGAGGGACCACCGTATTTACCTGCACTTAGTTCTTGTTTCTAGAATTTCTCTCTTTGCTTCTCAGGTGTAAATGTGTCACTTTGTTGTTCTAAACACACGGGTAATTATCTGAACGTATTGGATGTATAAACAGACACTATCCCTATAGGTATTATTAGTGCTGAGTGTCACGGGTTTGTGTCTACAGTTGAGGGACTGAAGCTGAATCTGGAGAAGATGATGGAACAGAAGAGCGGCGCAGTGAAGGCTCTCACGGGGGGCATCGCCCACCTCTTCAAGCAAAACAAGGTCTTTATGGGGGGGGCAATTGCTGTGGCGTGATACGAGAATCTTTGAGAATTGCACCCAAGAGCTGCCGTTTCGGGATAGCCGTGTCGAGCGTTCCCTTTCTCTCCTTCATAGCGTTTCTCTTCCCACGTTGGAGGCTAGCCTGATGATGCCTCCAACATGTAAGGCAAAACGTCGTGAAGAAGAAAGTAGGAACGCTCAACACGGCTATCCAGGGAGAGCAGCTCTTGGGAGCAGTTGTCGTATGTCAAACCATGAAAACCTACATCAATCAGTGAGAATTGTTCACGAAAATCCTGAGCTATAGCCGTACTATGTGGTTAAATATATCCAGTCTACGTCCTCCTCATTGTTATAGCTTAACACCTTAAACTGAAGATAAACTTGCCACTAGATTCAAAATATATTGTCCATCCCTAAGCCAGTGTCTTCCAATCATTGCCTTTAGCTACGTGGGAGCTAGTTCAGATTCACGGTCTGTTTTGCAATGTAAATGTAGATAAATAAGAAGAATACAGCATATATTATGAGTGTATCAGTCCATTAATGAATGAGGTTTTTTTCCCTATGGGAATAAACTGGAGAATCCGGAGGAAACCGACGTAGAACAGGGTGAACACACACACTAAACACAGAAAGGGACCCGAGGCAGGAAATGAACTGCCTTGGAAGAACCTTCTTTCTGCGAGGCGCAGATGTTATCACTGCGCCAGCCTGCCACCCCAACGGAATGATATTAAGACCAATTGATTGCTCTGCTTTGCAGTGTTTAAGATATAAGTGCTGTGCTGTTTTTTATACACTTTTACATCACTCGATGTTTTGTGTGACAATGCTTTTTGTTCGTAATGCATTCAAAGAGCCTTGTTGTATTCTCTGTGCCGGTTGTACCGTGTCATTGCGTGACCTTGCAATTCGGAAGTTGGCCTGTACTGCTGTTGCCTAATTGTTAATGGGTTTTTTTCTCTAACCAGGAATCCGTTGTATAACCATGTCCCCATCACAAATTAGCATTTGGCACCCTGTGTGTCAAAGTCAACCACATCTAAGATGTCACAGTGCACTTGCCGTTGGGTGAATTTTGCACCCAAATTAAAAAAACGTGTTTTGTCAGGTTTTTGTCCATCATATGATTTCTTATTAAACATAGCCAGGCACTCACAGTTTTTACAGATGGATCTTGATTACCGAATCTAACAAGGAGCTAATCAATATGTATAATGAATAATAATAATAGCATTTATAGAGCGCTTTTCACCCGATGGTCACAATTAAATGGCTGATAACATCATAAAATAAAGGACGCACCGTCATGTTAACTGCCTTCCCCTTCAACCCTCTGGTTTCCTTGCACCTATGAATCGTTCTCGCTTCGAATACCTCTGACATTGAACGAACATGTGTGGCACATTATAAATTGTATTATCATTAATGAGTGTGCCTGTTAATGGCGCTTAGATTTACCACCCGTTTTCCAGTGGTCTCTCTTTCTATTAATGACTTGTGAAAATGATGACACAGTAGTCAGCACACTCATGTCTGGGTCTAAGGTCACGCTTGGGGTTGGAATGTAGCCTCCATCCCCTGATAACACATGGCATTGGATCAACCCTTGTAATGTTTGTGGTTGTCAGCCCATTGGGTTTCTTGCAAATGTACGTCATCGCATCATGGTTACATTTGGCCCTGAATACTGAGCAGTACCAAATGTCCCTGTGATGGAATTACATTGTATGGCGCTAAATCAACATCAGAAAATAGTTGTAAAGATGTATTGATGTAGGTTGTCACAGCCCGATCAATGATGGTTGCTCTTCAGAGCTGTTCTTTCGGGATAGCCGTGTCGAGCGATCTCCCTCTCTCCCTCGTCGTGAGGGAGATGTCGTGAGGTAGATGTCGTTGTCAATAATTGGTATAACTGGTGGCCGAAAAAAACCCGCATACAATAAAAATCATGAGTTTGATATTCACCGTTAGTGAATAAGCCGTGGCTGCATTTGTGCACTTCAACTTTCATAAGGAAAGGAACGCTTGACTTCCACTTTTACACAATGTGATTCACTTTCCCTGTACGATTCAATGAATTGGCATCATTCAAGGTCATCAGACTGTGTCTCATTTGTATTGTATAGCATATACTGCACTATGGCAACTGAAACGTAACTATTGACAGATGTTGCACAGTTAGCAGATTGTGATACATGTAACTTTGCACTTTGCACTAATGTAGGTTTTGACGGCTCAATGTATGAGAATTGCTTTCCATCGCTGTTCTTTCGGGATAGCCGTGTCGAGCGTTCCCTCCGTCTCCTTCGTGACGTTTCGCCTCCCACGTTGGAGGCATCTTAAGGCGTCGTAACAAAACAAACCTAAAAGATCCATCGATCCATCTTCACATCTCTTGCGACCGCGTGTACGCGCAAGTGGCTCGACACAAGCGTGAGCTACCGTTGCCGACCTCTCCCGCGCTGTGGCTGACCTGTCTATCCCACTGGACGCAGGTGACGCACGTTAACGGGCACGGCAAGATCACGGGGAAGACCCAGGTGACGGCGGCCTGTACCGACGGGAGCCAGCAGGTCATCAACACCAAGAACATCCTCATCGCCACGGGCTCCGAGGTCACACCCTTCCCAGGCATCGAGGTAGGTGCCGGTGTGGGTGTCCAGCAGTTTGCGATGATATCATCGGGGCGGCAAGGGTAGCGCGGCGATAACCTGCGCGCCGCGTCCCAGAAATAAGTTGAAGCCCCGAGGTGGTTCAGTTCGCAGAGTCAGCACTTCTGGCTATACATAAACTAGTTGTTGTCACCTGAGTTTCAATTCAATTTCAATTAAATTTCAACTTTATTAACAATTCTGCCATATGTACAGGACATATAGAGGATCGAAATGCCGTTTCTCTCAGATGCCGGTGTTGGCATATACATGGACTGGAACACAACAAGGGTTTAAAAATACTAGGATAAAAAAACAAAATACCAACAATTTTAATATTTACAAGTTAAACTAAGCTGGGGGTCGGGTGGGGGGGACAATAACAAGGCACAGATCTAGAACAAAAACTATAATTATAACAAATATAGTGCAAATATAGTTTCATTTTTAAAGAGCAAAGCAGCAGGAGCCACGAGTAGCGAGACGTTTACACTTGCCACACCGCGTCCGTTCACTCCAGTCCTCTCTGCCCCCATTCGCCGTCTCCATTTCCGACGATTTATTTATTTTTTCCGCAGTGACGTCACTCGATTGTACACGATTTGTACCATTGGTCACTGGAGTAATTGGATAGCCACCTCTTCCAGACTGCGCTTTGGCAGAGTTGAAAACACGTGCACACGCGCGCGCGCAGACGCATGCTGCACATTCACACTTACACCCACACAAGTTCAGTTAATAGCAGTGTTTTGAACTGGTGTCAACACTGATCTCCGCTGGTGCGTACCGGTTTTTGAATGGCAGTTTGACGTGTTGGTGGTGGTGCCCTTTACCCTAGAAACCTCATTGAGTCTGAAGATTATATTTCAGGAGCTCTGCATACAGTGATTCAAGCATCACTCGCTCTACATGAGTGGTCTTAAAACAGTCAATCGGGATCAATAAGTGTTGAACAGTCGATCTTCCTATAGCCATTGTGGCCTCACGTGTAATGAGTTGCACGTGTAATCGCGTCACCGCGCAGTGTAGAGGTACAGTATATTAAAATGTAAAGTCGATTTGGTAGTCCATTCTGGGCCTGATTCGGGAATCCATCCAGAAACCAAGAATAGGTGAGTGTTACACACAGCATAAATGTTGTGGGGCTTTTACATGAGCCGCCGGCACGACGTTTGCGTGAAGTCGCTTGCGTGTCGCACCTACCCGAGCATCGCGGGGCTGTGTTCCCTCCCAGGTCGACGAGGAGATTGTGGTGTCATCCACGGGGGCGCTGTCGCTCAAGCGGGTGCCGGAGAAGCTGGTGTTGATCGGAGCCGGCGTCATTGGCGTGGAGCTGGTACTTGAATCTTCTCTCTCTGCCACCGCTGCTCTCTCGCTGCCGCGCTAGCTCGTTTCCGGCACAGACGCCGACGTTTCTTTCGAAGCCGTTTGCCACCGCGCTATTTTCACCCGCAACGAAGCTGCTCTATGCTTGGTTTGATATCCCATTCCATAGGTCATTATCTAACAAAGAAGTTTTACCGCTCTGCGGGAATTTTTTTATTCCTATTTTTTCATTTAGAAAAAATGGCAAAAACCCCATATTTATAGAGCACCGTTCACTCCGGTGATTTTCTCGCTCGCCTCGCTCAGGGCTCGGTGTGGCAGCGCCTGGGCGCGGAGGTGACGGCCGTGGAGTTCCTGGGTCACGTGGGCGGCGCTGGCATCGACATGGAGATCTCCAAGAACTTCCAGCGCATCCTGCAGAAGCAGGGAATCAAGTTCAAGCTGTCCACCAAGGTGACGGGGGCGTCACGGCGCGCCGACGGCAAGATCGACGTGCAGTAAGTGCCTCAAGGGACGTGTGTGTGTGTGTGTGTGACTTTGCCTTCGGAGCGGTGATGTGGATGTAGATAGATAGATAGATGTTTATTATTACATCAGAAAAATACCCAGTGAGCTTGCAAGCTCTTTACGGGACTCCTGCGACACAACAAACATGCGAGTTGCTGACAATGATTAAAATATATACAAGATTCGTACATAACCAAATTTTAAATCAATCACTAAAAGAAACATTTACACGCAGCATTGCACACATTTTTCAAATAAATTCATTCATTCATTCATTCATTTTCAGAAACCGCTTAATCCTGTACAGG
>JAZEWU010000025.1:3678403-3694785 GCA_036362915.1 Geotria australis | reverse complement strand
TCGCAATGCATTGTCGTTCTTCTGCCTACTCTGGCTGATTGCCTGTCGCTTCAGGGGTTCTGGTGTTTCATGAAGGATAATTTACTTAATTTAATTAATTCAAACCTTGGTTTACATAAAGTGCTGTTTTGTTTTCTACGGGTAGGAATCTGATTCTGCTAAGTGCTCGGAGTATTGCATCCTCACTAGCTTCGTCGTAATCTTAAAACCGACATTGCCGTTGCGCGCGTGGTGACAGAGCGCCGGCGAGATGATCAACGAGGCGGCGCTCGCGATGGAGTACGGCGCGTCGTGCGAGGACGTGGCGCGCGTCTGCCACGCTCACCCGGTGAGTTGCCGTCTCGCCGCTCTGCCCACCGTTTGTGCGGAGCTCTAACTGCGCTCCGGCGCCGGCAGAAGCGGCCGAGATGCTACGGGCGCCTCGTGTCACGGCGGGGTCCCAACGGGATTCCCTCCGCCCACCGTCGTCACCATCCACAACTTAGGCCAGGACAGTTTGACGGCGGGCGCTTGGTTGTTGGCGTGTAGCGGCAAGGAGAGCGACAAGATTCACCGGACACGCCGGCGATCCTGGCGGCGGGTCGTGACGCGCGTCGCGATCGACCGCGCGGTGTTTACCCGGCTGCCAGGTGTGGTGGAGCACACCTGTGTGGTCCAGGGTTTCATAGGCGAGGGTTAGCGGATCACAGGACAGTGAAACTCCCAAAATATGCAGAGCTCCCAAATCCGCAAGTTCTTGAATTGCCCCATCGGGAAGAATGGTGGTGCACGTCTGTAACCCACTGTTTTTGAAGGTAAGGTTGGTGAATCACAGACTTGTGGAACTCCCAAGTCCAGTGGGCTGTGATGTGGACAGGACATGCTGGCACAGCAAATAGGCGCATTAGCCCATCTATTCAGAGCTTTCAGCATTCGCCACTTCTTTGCGTGGCGTTTTTCTGTGTTGTCTGCTTTCCCCCCTCGCACAAAACGCTCTTTTAAAGGTAATTGACAAAACAGCCAATGCAGAATCCTGAAAAAACTCAAGTGTCTGTGGGCCTTTGAGCATTATCCCCTTGTATGTTTGAGAGAAGGGTGTTTTCTGCATTCCTACCACACACTAAACATTCATTAAAAAGGAATCGTCCAGACGTCCACATGCAGAAACCTCCTGAAAGAGAGTTGTGAGGATGGTGGTAATCGCTGCCAAGATTTCGAGTTCAAAATCCGGTCAGCCGACCAAGATATAAATTTACATGTCTGGCTAGTTTATGTGTTCTGCCTGGTCAGTTTGGACTGCACAATACGTTCATTCATATTCATAATTTATTTGCTGACATTTATCTTTTTGAGGGCCAGCAAACCACTCTTGGCATGTTGTCTGCTGACGCAGACAATAGATACCATTGACCTAATTTAAAACTTTTGTGGTTGCTTGTATTGCTGCACTGCACTCAGAGATAGAAGCTTTGCATATTGGTGTTTCAGCCTCATCTAAAGTTCCTCCAGAATTGGTGCATGATCATAGTAATGCTATCCAGCCCTTCGTCAATCGACTGCTGGATGAAGGCCTGACAATGAGGGCCCCAATGACCGTGTTAGATAACACACTCCTCTTCGATCTCAGCTTGGTAAGTTTCTAGAACAGCTAGCTAACCATGCACCACTGCTCCACCCCATTGTAAGCCTTATACCAGGAACATGTAGCTCTGCTTGAAATGTGTTTTCTGATACGTTAAAGAATTGGCCTGTAGTCAAAACCAAGCCATAAAGGGAAGAGGGATTTTCGTAAATCAGCTTTTGGTGGTGCGTCCTTGACGAGCGGAAATCTGCAGAAGGACTGTTTATTTACAGGATTCTAGTCCTTGATGGGCAGATGAGACACAACAGTCTGCAGTAACCCCACATTTGTAGATGAAAACAGTTTGTTCCGATCCCTCATCATTGTAAGGGTTTTAGTAATTACAAAAGTGTTCTTCTAAGATTGCCTTCATGACATTGCTGTCTTTGGGAAGAGTATATTGGCACTGTCCCTCTGTTGATAGACCTAATATTAAGAATTGCTCTTTTAATAGCTGCTGTTTCAGGATAGCCCTGTAGAGAAGAGGAACGCTCGACGCGGCTATCCGGAAAGCAGCTCTTAACAGCAATTCTCATACTTAGAACTGTGAAAACTTACACCAATACAGCCCTAATATTGTATTATATGGTCGACATTTCATGCTGAAAACAACTTTGGGGAAAAGAATCTCTCATCGCTCTCGAGTCATTAACATGTGCAGCACCTAGTGAGACTGTCTCACTTGGCAGGCAACAGTGGATATGTGTTGTGAATAAAATGTGTCCCAACATCAAGTCAAAAGTCAATGGCTTCTCGCGCAAATATTGGATACCATTCATTTTGCATTCAACACCCCGAGCTCGTGGTAAGCGGATCCATTTTACAGATATTATTTACTTGCAATAAAGTCGTGTTCATTTCCTTGAAAAGCTTAAAGAGGTAGTTGACTCAAGCCAGGATTTGAACTCTCAACCTTCTGATAACCACTGTGTCACTTGGCCCAGAAACATGGAAAGTCCATTGCAGACTCAGGAGTGGCAGCAGACAGAAATGGGCACCACCCCTTGCCCATTTAAGGAAGGCGACATTAAGATTCCTAATAATTGTGTTTGTGACGGATGTGTTTTTGGGTTGTACCGCGTGTTATTTTGTATGGCTCCATCAGTTTGCTCCACGTGCCTGTTGGGGAATTTTCATGGCGTAGCTCCCAGCTCGTGGAGCGTGTCGCGAGACGTGCCGAACAGCGCGCAATCCAACCCGAAAGCACATCGTAGAGCCGCACAGCAAGACATTCAAACGCGTATTCAGGAGTAACTTGTTCTCATAGTACCGCTTTGCCCTGCCTTCACCATCGCCTCTCCTTGCCTTTCCACAGACCGTGTCGGAGGCGTTCAGGGAGGCAAACCTGGCGGCCACCTTTGGCAAGGCCATCAACTTCTGAGCAGCCAGCGCCACGTTGGCGCGGCGTCTGTCCAGCGTGTGCCCCAACGGTCTAGACGTTGGCGTCGCGCAAGAAGAGACAGTCTCGGCGGAGTGCAACGTCACCGGGTTGAATGGAGGGAGTCCACTGGTTGAAAGGAAGCTGCAGCCCACGACAGGCCTGTGGCGTCATTACTCAGAGCACCATGCGCTCAGCTGCTACCGCGAGCACTCGTAACACTACTGTTACATATCTGTCTGGATGTTAACGGTAGCACAACTGTAAATTCAAGTACTCCACGTATTGCCTCTCCGTGCGCTTTGTGACCCTCGGGTGAAAGGCGCTATATAAATGCTATTATTATTATTATTATTGATACAGCGCCAATGAGTTTGTTTGTAACCTATGTCAGGGTTTTGTTTCCTAATTTGGGGTTGTTGTGGAAAATAAAAAAAAAGACCCCTGCACATCGATTCGTTGTCAGAATGTTAATAATGCTCTGACTACCGAAATACAATTGGCATTGTGGTTGACTTCCCAGTATAGCCGTCCAAATGTTTGGCTTTAAATGCTGAACCGGCAACGCGACGTAGCCCGGCGCTCCCGCCACATGCGGTCGCGGCGAGACGGTGCACCGAGAGCGGCAGCAGCTCGCTGTGATCCCGAGAGACCCTTCGTGAAATAACAATTTAACAGCCGGGGTGGAAATGATTGTGTAAAGCTGCTATTGCGCTGTATGTGTCTGTGTGAGGATAAATCTTAGCAATTAATGACGTCCACCTTTAATCGGCGCAGCCTCATACGACAAGTGTAACGAAACGTATGTGGGGTGAGGAAAAAAAAATCCACGCTCTCATTTATAAGGTGTCTTGGCTATATTTTTTTCACGTAGGACTTGTAAAATGTAAATCTGGCTGTTTTTGATTCATATCTTCACGCTATAGGGTTCTTCAGCATCTCCACTTGCCGGATTAAGATCTGTCCGTTCAGGCAGTTAATGCCCCACGTGGGCGGTTCTCGTCTCAAGTCTTCTGCATGTGTCTGAAAATCCAGGCTTTTATTCTGCTGCTGCTTTCACAGATCTTTGTGAGTTCTGTTCGCGCTATTTCCGCACAGGCTGGCAGCGGCCGTCTTGCGCGTCCGCCGCCCGGCTATAATTCTCGGTGGTGCCGCTCGATGCACACCTTGAATAAACAAAAATATTTAAAACCTGTCCGTCGATGCGCTTCGTGTGGGATGTTGTTACGCGCGGATGCGCACTGGCTGTCGCTCGGTGTTCACGCCAGGGTGCTGTGGTATATGGCCGCCATTCTCAACCGGTGGGTCGCGACCCATCAGTGTGCCACGAACATTCAACTTTGGTAACCGCCCCCCCCACCAAGCACACATCTTCTCGAGCAGTGTACGCAGAGCACCACTTGCGCAGAGCACCACGTGCCAGAACTGTTTATACTGTACGTTGGTCCCATCATTTAGCGTCCTCGGAGGGTATTGTGACACCAAGCCAAATGCTCGCGGACCCCAAACACTATGTGCTTAATGGGTCAAGAGTCATCTGGCGCGTCAGGCACAGGCTCTCTCTGTGTCTCACCCCCATGCGGAATTCGTGGCCGTGGGTCAGCGAGTGTAACCGCGGATCTATTGCGTCTCGCGTGCTTGTGAGTCGGGATTCGCATACAGCTGGCTTCTGGCTTTGTGGGGGGTGCGGGCTGTGACTGATGCGTCTGTAGCCGTTTGACCCCTGCTCGCTCTGACCCTTGGTTTCAATTCAATCGGGAGGGTTCAGGTACACGCCTATGAGAGCGCTACACCATGTATGCGTGGTCTGCATAACAGCAGGGGCAATTTTAGTGGTTCCTGGGGCCCGGGGCAAAATGTTATGATGAGCCCCCTACACTGATGAAAAAGCGCTGACACATGAACGTCGCTTTGGCCAAACGGCCGGCTCCCCACCCCCCTATTTTGTGGTCAAGACCGCTAGTGCATAACGGACACAGGAGCAAGACACACTGCGTGTGAATGTTTTGTGGGCAGCGATGGGATAACGGTTAGCTGCGCTATAAATCCGGCCATCCAAATGAGCACCTGGTGCGATGTGTAAACATCACCAAACAAAGTGGAGGGAGACAAAGGCGGCCGTGCGCAGCGCTGACCACATAACCCCTCGCGGGCCAATGCTGACTTTATAGATGCTCACTTCTAAGCACTTGAGGCTATACGTGGGAGCGTTGTTTTTTTATTTAATGGGGCAGGTTGTGGATTTGCTGGACAGTGGGAAATCGCAGAGAGGAGACGGGAATTGGAAACCGCGGCAGTAATGTGGCTGGTGGAAGACATGGAATACGTGTATCGGCGTACAGTGGAAGCTTGCCAAGGAACGCAGCGATGGCGTGTGTTTGTTCTTCTGCAAGAGCTCCGTGGATTGTTCGATCGTATCATGACATTTCGAGGTCGAGCTGAAAGACAACGATGACCAGAGGCTGACCATCGTGCTTCGACGAATCGCAAAGAAGAAGATGATGCGTGGTGGCGGTGGATTTGGGAGGCCATCATCCGGCAGTGGATTTACAAAGGGATGCAACAATATTGTTCATCGGAAATGTCTGTCTTTGGACTGTGGGAGGAAACCGGAGTGCCCGGCGAAACCCCACGCAGACACGGAGAGAACACGAAAACTCCACACAGAAAGACACCCGAGCCGGGATTCGAACCAGGGACTTCTTGCTGTGAGGTGGCAGCGCTACTCACCGCGCCACCGTGCCGCCCCTTTTGCTCATTCATTTCTGTTTTATATAATCATTACTTATTTCAGATGGCTGATATGAGTTGGTATGTTATTGAAGAACGGCTTGTAGTGAGGAGCGTATGGGCTCATGAAAGATCACAAACAGGAGAAAATAAACTGAAATGTGGGTCACTAGACATCTAGACCACCCAGTAGATTGACGAAGGGCCGAGCGTTGCACATTTATTTCTCTATATTTAAACACGCTGTGGATTTCACCCCGATTTATTATCTGCACCTCGCTCGTAGTTTGCGAACAACACGCGACTAAAATAATAACCAACACGTTATGTGAGGAATCTCCCCTTGAAAGTGACCGGAGCCATAATAACATAGAACCCTCGTGAACCCCGATTCCCAAACTGACCCCGCTCTCTCCCTTGTTTCTCCCTCTCACAGTTCAATCCCCCCTCCTCAATCCCTCGCTTGCCCTCTCTTAGTCCACTCTCTTTTCAGTTCACTCTCCCCTCTTATCTCTCCTCTCCGGCCGGGCTGGCTGGACGTATGATGCGTGACGCGGGGTGGATGATTGAGCGAGTACCCCACCAGTGCTGCTGTCCACGTGTCCAGCGCATGTTCTGCACGCCCTCACCCCTACTCACCCTCCACCCCGCCACAACCACCAACATCCCCCACCCGCACCGCCCACCCGGGGCTCGGTGACGGAGTGGGTGGATGGGTGGAGGAGGGGACGGGGCGAGCAGCGAGGGACGTGACCGGCTGCACATCGCCGACGCCTCTCGAGCATAAATAGGACGGCAGCGAGAGCGCATGAGTCGAGAGTAAACTTGGAGCCCAGCTATTTGCTGCTGCTGCGTTCATTCTCAGTTGCTGCTAGTGTGGAGCGGGAGTGCCACTGGTGAGCTTGCGCGTGAAGCTTCCGATTGCTGATGATGCTGATTCAGTAGCCGAACGCTCGAAGCTCGGAAGAAGCTGCCCAGGCTCGCCGCGGATAAACAAGACAGCGACGTTTTCAGACGGCGCGTCGGCACGCCAAGGTACGGTGTCAGCCCAACGTCACCTCGAGCAAGTGCCTCCACCCAGTGTGCGCACACTCATCACCCTGTGTCCGAGTACGCGGGTGAGCGGCGGTGCAGCGGTTAGCGCGCTCAGCTACGAGCCAGCCGATTCCCGCTCACGGACACGCCAGTGACGATTTTCTGCACCGGTCCTGGCATCGCCTAGGTCAACTCAGCCTCGAATGAGTACCTGGTGCGGTGTGTAGATCTGACACCAGGTGGGTAGAGGGCGAGACAGGCGGCCCTTTAAGTGGTGCTGGCCACCCACCCCCGTCTACCGTGCCGGCCTTCATACGTGCTCACCAACAGCACTTGCAACAGTCTCTCAAGGCTATACGGGAGGTCGTTTCTTTGGGAATTAAAGAATTCGTGCTCGCAGTGAAAGCGCGTGTATGTGTGTCAATGCATCTGTGCGTGTGTATCCATAGCTGCTCGCCAACAGCCCGTGCTAAGCTGCACGGGGAGACAATTGTCGTGAATGAATACGTGTGTGGGGTATGTTTGAATTCGCGCGTATGTAAGCACATCAATGTGCAGCCGATCGCGGGTCATTTAATTTCAATGTTAGTGTGGCCGTGTTTACATTCACGTAACTATCGCTACGGTCTCATCGCAATCCTGTCCTCCGTGCAATGCTGTGTGTAAATTGTTTGGTTAATTTGTTATATTTGTATACTTTTGCGTATTTGTATCGATGTAGGTTGTCACGGCTCGATCCACGATAGTTGCTCTTCCACGATAGTTGCTCAAGAGCTGTTCCAGCTCTGAAGAGCAACCATTTTGCGTGTTTGTCGCGTTGCAGGAATCTAGTAAAGATCTTGCAAGCTCACCGGGTATTTTGCTGCTGTTAATAATAACAACACATCTTACCTACCCTCCTGTTTCCAGGACAAATCCGCCCTCGGCTGACATCATCACCTCCTGCGCGCTCACGCCAAACAGCGACACGGAGCGAACGAGCCGGTGGGAGTGACAGGTGACACGAGCGCCGGAGCGAGAGCGACTTGGAGGGAGATCGAGATCGAGGCACCAGCGTCCGTCTTGACCATGACACGCGCCGTGCACATGTACGTGCTGGGGGCCCTGGTCTCCCTGCTGACCATCTTCTTCGGGATCCTCGACTCGATCCAAGGCTCCGCGTGGGAGGCCGCCGACGGCGCCGAGTCGGACTACGTCCGCGAGCAGATGGACGAGATCTTCGGTCGAGACGGGAGACTGACGACCAGGAGGAGGAGGGCGACGAGAGGCGGCGCCGACGCGACATCGGCCATCGGCAGGAGGAGAAGCAGCAGCGGCGGAGACCGCGGTGGCCAGCTGCTCCGGAAAGGAGTCGGCCGCCAGCAGCCGGTTCTGCTCGGGGAAACGACGGCGCTCCGGCTGTACGGTCACTGATGACGCGGAGCGGTTAGTGCCGCGCTGCGACGTGAACCTTCGCCCGCCTGTGTTCGACTCCCGCTCGCCGGCCAACGCCGGTGACGATTTTGTGAACCGGTGCTGCGGCTAAGCCCAGGTCGATTCTGCCTCGCATGAGTAGCTAGTGCGGTGTATCGCAAACACCGCTAGGGAGACGAAGGCGGCCGGGCGGGTTTCCGGCCGCCCACCCCCTCATGGCACGACTCACGAACGGCACTTGACCTGACAGTCTCTTAAGGCTATACGGGGGATCTTTGTCTTTGGAGTGACTTTGGGACGTGAGACAGCAGGCAACTGGGCAGGAGGTGGGAGTGGGAACGGCACCACGGCGCTCGGTGCTGGAACACACGTTACTCTCTTGAGAACGAGGAGCGATGATTCGTCCGAGTGGAGTCCAGAAACGAGACTGCGACGCAGGACATTGCAGAGATAGACGTTTATTATTACAGCAGAAAATACCCAGTGAGCTTGCAAGCTCTTTACGGGATTCACTCACACGGTACACTCACTCACCCACACACACGGTCACACGGCACATAACACTCACTCACACGCGACACTCATCTGCACTGATGTGGGTTTGTAGCACGATCCACGGCGCATGTCCTGTGGGCTTTCTGTTGATGAAGCTCTTGTTCTGCGGTCACGCGCTCCATAAATAAACTCGGGCAGGAACGATCCAAACACCCCACAAAATAACTTTGGCACTGAGAGATGATTTTTTGTTTTAGGCTCGCACGCACAAAAATGAATGTTTTATGCCGTTTGTTCAACTCGCGTTGGTTTTGTTGTTGCCCGTTAAATGTTGTGTGTTCTGGAAGCGCGATGTGTTTGTTTGAAGGCAGATGAAATGCCACGCTGCGGTCTTATTTCATCTTGAGATCAATGAGCTGTGTGTGTGTACCGATATATGTTTTTTACAACTCGACGTGTGATTAGACTTGCTTTCCAAAGCTGTTCTTTCCGGGATAGCCGTGTCGATCGCTCCCTCTCTCTTATTCGCGACGTTCCGCCTCGCACGTTGGAGGCATCTTCAAACACTCGACACGGCTATCCCGAAAGACCAGCTTTGGAGAGCATTTCTCAAGGAGCTGAATCCTTCTGTGCCATCTACCGCGAGTAAGCTGGTTGATGGTTTCACGTGGTCTTTTTACGCTTGTCGTTGTTGTGTAAGTGCTGGTTAGTAGATCTTTGGGACATATTTTTGTACATTGATGCGCACATTGTTTTTTTTTATAATAAACAAAAATCATAGAACCATGTTTGAAACCGTGTTTTTTACACACAATTACAGCGTGCCGATGCGACAGTTCAGTTATTCGAATGTTCCCCTTCACAGAACACAGGATAATTAATATTCCGTCACATACAGTCATTCATTGTCAGAAACCGCTTAATCCTGTACAGGGTCGCGGTGAGCCGGAGCCTATCCCAGCAGACACAGGGCGCAAGGCAGGGGTATACCGAGGATGGGACACCAGTCCATCGCAGCGCACCTTGGGGGGGCAATTTACTCAGTAGGCCAATTAACCCGGCAGCGTGTCTTTGGACAGTGGGAGGAAACCGGAGTGCCCGGCGAAAACCCACGCGGACACGGGGTTGCTAAAGTAACAACTGAGTAATCTCGACGTACGAGAGGGAAGGACGTGCTTGCGTCATGGATTGACGTCCTGACGTCAGAAGGGGGGGGCGTGGTAGCATTACGCTTGACGTCACTTCCGCACATTGTACTGTACCACCTGCGCTTTGTTTACATCACGTGCCGCACTTACAGTGCGTTATAAGTTTAAACACAGCGAGCACCGTGTTTCCAGACGCCGGGTGCGTTTGAATCCAACACGCGCGGGTTTTTATAGTCCCTCATTCCATCCATCCATTTTCAGAAACCGCTTATTCCTGTACAGGGTCGCTTATTATTTTTTTAAAACGCTCAGTTGGGATCTGAGCACGGTCGGGGTAGCGTCTATCTGACAGCAAGCAGAGCGGCGGTACGGCGACACAGGAAGGCCAACTTCTCTCACTCCTGTCGCCTCGGAGAGTTTTACTACGCCATCCGTGAGTGTTTACTGTGTGGAGTTTTGTATGTTCTACCTGGGGGGCACACCCGACAGCCCTGTCGCAGCAGTGGCAGGCAATGCTCATATAGTCAGACAGCAAAGGACTCGCCACGTGTCTCAGGTTTGAGTCCTTTACAGATGTACTGGTCTCGTTCAGTGGACCCCAATCGCTATGAACGTTACTGAATTATCTCCGTGTGCAACTTTTATTCAGACTCGTTATGTTCGATGAAGTCACAGTCACGCTTTGCAGGGCACCGGGGGCGATTTAGTCAGCAGGCCAATTAACCCACGTGGACACGGGGAAAATATACAAACTCCACACAGAAAGGCGGCACCCCCAAGCAGGGGATTGAACCCGGGGCCTTCTTGCTGTCAGGCGGTCGCGCTACTCACTGTGCCACCCTGCCTTCATCCAGCAGTGGATAGACAACGACCAATAAGGACGATAAAACAAAACTTATTTCAGACAAACAAAACGAATTATAAATCCAGTGATAAGTCTGTTGGAGTCTATAATTAACCGTGGTTTTAAAAATGTGGGGTCGGCTTTAGATTACGTATGCGATTGCAGTAAGGTACACATTATAGCTTTGATTGTGGTCATGAGTGAATTTTGTCAGGTTGCAGTGTAGTTCAGGCAGCCCCGCGCTGCCCGGGGGTGGCAGTCTGTACATTTCCACCGCTGTGCAGGGGGGTCTCGTTGTCCTCGGCCGTCGCTGGTTATCTTATGTTTTTGGGCCGTGGCCTTGCGACGCCTGTGACTTCCCCCACGTGCACCTGTGCGAAGTTTTTTTTTTTTGGGCCGTAGCCTTGCAGCGCAGCCTTGCAGCGTTTGTGCGAAGTTTATGTTTTTCTAGCTCCCATACATCCCCCGCTTGCAGCTGTGCGCAGTATATATTTTACTAGCTCCCACAATTTCATAGGCTATGATATTTCATAATCATTTAGTCCTTAGCTCAAGAAAGCCTCGCCGAATCTCATCACTAGAATTCAAGAGGGCCGTGTATTGGGATAAATGTTTGTGATACTGCACTGGCACTTTTCTTTTAGGATGTGTGTTCAGTGAATGTTGTAGACATTTTGGTTAGGCAAGATTACATTTGAACGGTGGTTAGAACACCAGCCATCTGAGTTTGATTCCAGGCAGCGGCTAAAACTGATCAGTGTGGTGAAGTACGGTCAATCAACCACAATGACCTACGTGACATAGGTAATCCTTCATCCATCAGTGCTTTTACACAGGACTATAACCTAATACGATATAAAATATAAAACATGTGATTGACTGGCGTCGTATTCTGGGTATAGCCCTGCCTTGCGCCCTGTGTCTGCGGGGATAGGCTCTGGCTCACTGCAACCCTGTACAGGATTAAGCGGTTTCTGACAATGGATGGGTTTGGGTCAACGGAAGGACACATCGGATTGCAAGTCAGAGGAGCTTTCAAACCCTTGACTATAATCATAAAAAATAAGATTGCAAACTTGTGGCCCGTATAATTGAGTGGTGCCAGTCTTTCTGGCGCAAAGCTGTGCGAGTTAATTACGCCAGCACTGGCAACTTACCGTCGAACAATAATGGGAGTGAAACATGTGTAAGACAAAAAACAGAGAGGCTAGGGAAATGTAATGGCCAGTAAGTTGGGGTGACGGTGGTAAATGTGCAACTTGCGAATCTAAAATTGGCGAGGTGGCTACCGGGTGGCACCGGGTCCCGGAGCGCTGGGCTGGCTCTGCTGAGCCTGGGTTTGAATCCAGACACCGATGTTCAATGTCAGCCTCGATACGTAGCTCTGCAGCCTCTCTCTCGTTGCACAATGAATGTGCCCACGGATCCTGTATGGGGTGGCACGGTGGCGCAGTGGGTTACCTTGCCGCTTCACAGCAGGAAGTCCCCTGGGTGCCTTTCTGTGTGGAGTTTACATGATCCTCCCGTCTCCGTGTGGGTTTTCACCGGGTCCAAAGACACGCTGCTGCTGCTGCCGCCTACGTTAATTGTCCTGCTGACGAAATTGTCCCCGCTGCCCTGCGATGGACCAGCGTCCTATCCTGGGTATGGACCTGCCTTGCACTCTTTGTCTGCCGGGATAGGCTCCGGCTCCCCGCGACCCTGTGCAGGACTAAGCTGGGTCCTGATAATTGAACGAATGAGTCTATATGGCGCACTGAGAAATGTGGTGGCATTTCGAGGCTATATAAAGCCACAGTGTATCCAATTGTACGCGGCTGAAATCTGATACACAGATGAACCCATTAGCCTACCTCCTCTCAACTGGCTGCAAACGACTGGTATCGAATTTGCTCAACAAAACGCGTAGCGTGCATTATTGTGTCTTTCAACTGTGTTCGCCGCTGGCCAATAAATCTAAATGATAGGGGGCAGGAGTGGGGGCTAGGAGTGCGTGGTGGCTAGGGGTATCAGAAAACCATCCGATATTCACCCACACGCACGTTGTAGGCAGGCAGGGCACGGCGAATAACGTGGAACCGTTTAAATGTTGGCTCCTTCCTCGCGACTCGATTGTCGCTCGATTCGCAAACGAGACAACCGCCCATTGTGGAGGCGAATGGGAGCACAGGTCACCGCATTCCCTGTCTGATAGCGGTGGGGGCAGTGGGTTTCCGATTGCACCGACAACGCTGCCACCACTGCCACTAACGCCACCACCACCACTTAACAACAACAACAACCGCCGTTCACCACTAAGTGGCGACGACGTCACCACAGCGCCTGTGGCCAGGCCAGGTGCACCGTGATGCCACACAGAGTGTCGAAGGCTCGCTGACAGGATGGAGGTCATGGGACAGACCCAGGTGTCACGGGCTGACTGACTGAGATGACTGGCTGGGGCACCACCACCATCGCCACCACCGCCACCACAGCCGCCGCCACCACCGTCATCACCACCACCAACCATCCTGACCGCAGCCATGGCCTGGTGTGGAGTTTCCACTCCGGTTTCCCAGCTGCCGCTGCCACCGCCAAAAAATCTCGGCCGCAAATCAAGGGCAGCTGCTGCCGCTGATGCTTCTCTGTGCACACAGGCACTGATACTGGCAGCGATAAAGGCACCGATACTAGCGGTGGCGGGTGGCAGTCCGTGGTCAGTTTGTTTTATTATTACTACTAGAAGAGTGTCCGCGCTACGGGCGATCTTGTTCAAAGCGTGTAACACGTTCTTCTGATGTCGTCTTGTTGAAGACGTTTGCTGCTGCCGTGATGGCTGCTTTGACTTTTCTTCCTGATGTCCTTTTGGGAGTGTTATTGCTGGCTGTCTGAAGTTTTGGAAGAGTAAACGTGGGAAGCGATGGTGAAATAAGACGGAAAAGCCAGTGTTGTGCTGATAAAATCTGTGCTCATGAAGGATTCGAACCCGGTGCTGTTAGTACATACATACATACTTAAAAACACTTGCTCCATTTAATATTTTTATTAATTCATTCATTGTCAGAAGCCACTTAATCATGGCCAGGGTCGCGGTGAGCCAGAGCCCATCCCGGCAGACACAGGGCAGAAGACAGGGCTATACCTATGATAAGACGCCAGTCCATCACAGGGCACGGGGGCAATTTAGTCTATGCAGCAGCATGTCTTTGGACTGTGGGAGGAAACATGTCATGGCGAGTTGACTATACTTCACCATGCTGGTAAGTGCGGGTTAGCGAAGGGGAAAGCAACAGGACCGGTTCAGAAGTCGCTCCCCACTGTCACACAGCCATGGGCGGGTATCAAATTCAGGTTGCCAGGTTCATAGCGCAGTGCAACTCACCATCGATCCATCATTATATAAATGGACGAGCGAGCAATGTGGAGTGGAGCCACTGCGCTCGCCACACGCTCAACTCGCTTTTCTATGGTGCAGATTTGGCAAGGACAACGGCCTGGCCCGGGCCACCGGAGGGAATGCAGCCACCGGTATTGAATGTGCGTAGCCCCACATGCCATAATTACCACGGCCTCATGAGCTGGGAAATTGGCATGGACCGAGTGCGGTTCTGCCAGAGAGAGAGAGGGCATCGTTCAAATTGCTAGCTGAGTACCGGCCCCACGGGCGATCTTGCTCCAAGGATGTAACGAGTTTTTTTGGCGTCTCTTGTTGGTGACGTTTTTTGCTGAGATTACTGCTATGACATGGGTTTCTTCACGATGTCTTTTTGGGAATATTGCCGGCTGTCTGAGGTTTCAGAAGAGTGATCGATAACAGGGAAGTGAAGCTGAAATAAGATTTAAAAAACCGTCGTGTTGTGCAGATAAAATGTGCTCTTGTAAAGAAATCGAACCCGATACCCTCAGTGCAGAAATACGAACGTAAAAACACTTGCCCCATTATATATAGATCGTGACTGACGATGGTGGCTCTAGGCATAAGCAACATAAGTAGACGTTTAGCGCCCCAAGTAGCTCAAGGGGCCGCAGATTCGTGCAACGTTTGTCGTCACGTGGGACCAAGGAATATCTTCGTGTCCCCAATTGGCAGACAGGAGCACCACCAGACTGTGGTAGGGCGGTTAGAAAATAGGCGACACTGTGATATTCACACAGTCCAGACGAAGGGCATCAATCAAACTTAATAAATAGGCATGTTTGGGATTGAAACGAGACCAGAAATGTCACCTTTTGACCTCTTGGCAGAAACCGCATCCCCAGAGTTGCAGAACGAAGCAGACGCATTAAAGGGCTGCCGTGCTTTGCCGGAGTGCAAATCACGCCATGTCAGCTGTGAGCGGAGCACACAAGATCCTGCTCCAACAAAGGGCAATTCAAATTCTTGTCACTCAATTTCGACCACTGGAGGGCTGGACGCGGGCCAAGGGGTAAAGTATAAGGGCAGCACGGTGGTGCGGTGAGTAGCGCTGTCGCCTCACAGCAAGAAGATCCCGGTTTCGATGCCCAGCCTCCGATACCTTTGTGTATAGGAGTTTGCATGTTCTCCTTGTTGTCCACGTGGGTTTTTGCAGAGTACTCCGGTTTCCCCTCCCACAGTTCAAAGACATGATGCCTAGGTTAACTGTTCTCAATTGCCCCTCGTGCCCTGAGATGTTGTAACTTGCTTACCCCTCCACACTGGACAACTGTAAAATACCTAAAAAGCTCAATTGTTATATCCAGCTTCGTTAAAAATGGACTGCATTAATAGCCATGTGCAGACATTGTCGTTTTGCCCTCTGCAGATGCCTAGGCAATCCCACGTTTCACACCACAGGGCCGGGTGCAGCAGTGTTGGGGCCGAACTTAAATAAACATAAAACCTTGGTGACCAGGAAGCTCAGATTGTAGAGCCAGAACGACTGCGTCCTGGGTTCGAATCCAGGGTATTTCGATACTAAATTCCAGCTAGGGAGAATGGAATTTTTTGATGGTCATGCGACAAACTTATACAGACTTGTGTATGCTATGCGTGGATTCAAACACATTATTTGGCATATAAATACAATTAATCATTTTTTTTCTCCCAAGAAGGTGAAGTCTTTAATAATCACCAAGTGAAACAATGCAGCACAATGAGTCAATAAATGGAGTTTCTTTTTTTCTTTCTCCCACCGTCGGTTCAGTCTCATGAGCCAAACGAGGCGGTCTTGTAAAAATAATAGCTGTAACATTCACCACGGCAACCCCAGCATGGCACACTGAGAACACAGCCACCAATTATTTATTGACTAGAGCATTTGATCCGGAGAGAATTCAGTTTGCGATCTCTTTAACACTTGCAGTTTAGTAAGCTATGAAAAGAAAATAATCCTTTGGCAAGCCACCTGAAGCGAAAGGAAGAAACTTAATCATGATAGAAAAAAAAAAGATTCATACCAAACTGTTACACTTCCTTGGAAAACTCATCATTTGAATTCATCTACGCTTCCTTGGAAAACTTTGCTATATTAAGCTGATTTCACCTAAAGGCATTATCAAAGAAATGTGTGTAAATTGCCAAAAATATTTCTTTAAGCACTTTCTGAAATACAGTTCCGCCAATCAAAAATGACCCTGCAAACTTAAGAGTTCAGGTCTACGAGAACGAGAGCTCTTTGCCGAGAATATGGCACCGACTCCCGAAACTGGCGAATATCACAGGCAGCTTGAGCTACCGAAACGCACGTCAGCCAGCGAACAGAAGCTGAAATTACAATAAAACTGCGGCACAATGGTGGT
>JAZEWU010000025.1:3667409-3678336 GCA_036362915.1 Geotria australis | reverse complement strand
GGTGGTGGGGGAGTCCAATCACTGGTTGTCTTCCCCGAATACGTCGTTGTGCTTGCGTTTCATCTCCTCGAAGTCGAACGCGACGCCCATCAGGCGCTTGTACACGTCCTTGATGTCGTCGCACGTCGTCTCGAAGTGGGTCGTGGCGTCGTATGACCGCGAGATGAAGATCTGTTGGCGGGTGGGGAGCGAGCGTTCAACGGGTCAACGCACACGACGTGATTTCGAGACGGAGACGCGCGTGATCGTGACCCATGGGATCGGTCTCCCCATCATGCCATGTGACGTCACCATGCTGCGGCTTGCAACGCACAAAGTGTTTCTCTGCACCGCCAAGATTCTAAATTGAGGTCGTATTATTTTAAGCAGCGTTAGGATGCTGATACTACCATATATCAATTGCACACCTGTTAGGAATCGTCGGTAGAGTATAGCAATCATTACCTACTGCCGCATTGTACTTTATGGGCCATGCGATGATAACCAGAAGGTTCAGTAACATTTCAGTGCGGACCTTTCACCGTTATTTTCCAGTTTGTGTGGGGTTCCTCCAGGTACTCTTAATTCCCTCCCAATGCACGGTGGGATGATAACCTCCCTATGCCATGCGGGCCGTAAGAGATATGTTGAGCTTACTTTAGAAAGCTGCTCGTTGGGGGAGAGCATTACTGCACTGCCCTCTACTGCCCATAATGCCTAATAACGCTTGAGATTGCTGTAGTCGCTTACTCCAGCACTATCTGTTGAGATCGGGTGAATTCCAGGTGATTTGATTATAGGTCACTTGTAAGTGTGGGTTGTCTCATGGTACACAAGACAAGCAAACTCACCTGGCTTTCGTTGCCCAGGTCGGTTGGTTCGTACAAGTCGCTCACCGACACAAACCTGCAGACACAGGAGTATTTATCAGTTCAAATATAATCTAGCTGGCAAGCCAGTCCTTCCAGGGAGCCTCAATTTTAATACGGGATTTAACTGTACAAAGCGTGTGTGGATATAGGTGGTAGAGCTTTTGTGAAACATCGGTTTACAAGACACAGAGTTATGAGTAGCCATACTGCAAGTATGTCGACACAAATTGTGTTTTATTCTCATTCTGTTTTTAGGTTTATATTACACACCGTATTCAGTAAACAGGGGCATCATCAGATCATGCAAAAACTATTATTAGACAACTATGAAAGATGGTGACGTACGTGTCGGCATATTCCTTAGACAGCAAACGGGTTAACAGCACGATAGACAATCTGACTGAAAGATGGACAAATAGATTGCCGCGTCGGCCATTCCTCCTGTCCTCCACACGTTGGAGGCATCAACAGGTTTCTGAATCCTGACGCCTCCAACGTGGCCTCTGAAGCCCAACGATGCCTCCAACGTGGGAGGAGAAACATCGCAAAGGAGAGTAGCAGTGCTCGATACGGCTATCCCGGGAAAGAGCAGCTCTTGATATCTACCGTCATACATCGAGTTGTGAAAACCTTACATCAATACAAGTAGACTGACAGACAGACGGACGGACTGGCTGACAAACTGACAGACGGACGGACTGGCTGACAAACGGGACACACAGCGCAGTTGGCTGGGCACTCACTTCTGGTCGATGGGGTCGAGCTGTTCAAGCCCCGGCTGGATCTCGGCCTCGGGATTGCTCGTCTCCACCGTGGTGCTCACGATGGCGATGTACTTGCCGGCACTGGCCACGTTGTGGTCGAACGACACCATACACACGTAGATGTCTGTCGTCGGGACGGAGAGGACGTCGGCCATTGTCACACATCGCAACCGCAGTGGAAGAGTGCGGTCGATAGCAGCCACCAACCGAGTAGGCGTTTTACCGAATGTCTGGAGGCAACTCACAGAGTAGTACTATGGAGATTTTCACGATTGTGCCGCGTAAATCTCTGGTGTGTTTTGAGGTTGTAACTGAATTGATTTCCTTAAAAAGCTTCCAACACTTGGCGCAAAACGTCGAACAACGAACCGAACCACACGGTTCAACCCGAAACACATCAGACAGCAAGACTTGCTGACATGGATAGCATAATGTATACTAGGAATAAAATAATTAACCAAAAGTAAAGCTTATGTTGATGTTATTGTCAGTGGTGGCTCGATGCCATATTGCTACCCTAACTATTCGCAGTTACCATGCGTTAGCTACAGTAGATAATGGATTGCAATCCCCTCTCTCACTGATGAAACTCGGATGCTGCAGTGGCAAAAAAAATAAACAGAATATCCTGGCACAGCAGTTTTAACAATGGAAACGTTTTTTATAAATCACCCCAGCCGTCAACCCTGCAGTAAAAATGAGCACAACTGTTAATCAATCACAGATCACGTGTGCTGGGTAGAGCGTGGGTATTTCCCACCTCTGTCAAAACATGTGGCTACCGAGGAAGAGTAGGCCAAGTATCTTCTTATAGAGGCTTTATAGAACTCCCTGTGGTTGAAGTCCTTCTGCTAGCAGTGGTGTGATCAAGCACTTTCGGGGCTGAACATATACCTTTTCTGAATCTGCAGACATTACCGTCATCTTCTCTCGGTGAAGTGCACAGGACGAACGCCACGATTTGTACCGTACGTGTCATGTGGGCTGTGTGTGCACAGGACTCACCAGACTTCCTGTTGACTTGGTTCTGTGGAATGATGATCTGGCAGGACTTTGCATTGTTGGTGTTCTTGATGGGGTGGCTCATGATGCAGATGGCGCGGATGACCTTGCCAACTTTCTTAACGCGGTCCGGCGCGTAGCTCGGGTCGCAGATCACCTGCTTGCAGCGAGCCACCTGACCAGCGGCAATCAAAACAGTATTTAATTACATCCAAGCTGGTCGTAGGCTGAGGCGGTTTGGGCGTGTGGAAAGAAAGGCGGAGGACTATTGTGTGAAGAGATGCACTAATGGAGGTGAGGGGGACTAGGCCCAGAGGGAGATCAAAAAAGATGTGGGTGGAGGTGGTGGAGGATGATATGAAAATAATGGGTGCAATGCCCGAGAATGCCCAGGATTGAGATAGGTGGAGGAAGGGGATTTGGGGGGCAACCGGCCAACCCAGGTGAACCAGGATTATGGCCGTTAAACCGGTTGTTTGTGTATGTATCCAACCTGGTGCTAGATTTCATGTGCACGTGCTTTGGGGCATTATGTCTGTGCCCAGATTTCGCAGTAAAAGCCTTCAGTAAGAACTTGATGCAAGGTTTAAGTGGAAACTGTGTGCAGTTTGTCACTGCAATAACGGAAGCGAGCAAGTCAACTTAGCTCAAATTAACATGCACTGCTGGCTTATCAAATCATTGCTTAAGATTGTAGTCGAACGAAAGGCACTTGAATAACAGACAGATGCCTTCCTGACACCAACCTCCTCTCGTCTGAGGGTTCTCGGATTACGCAAACTCCTCCAACACAACATGATTACGATCCATGGGAGGCTGTCCGTTAATGTTTTTGTCAGCGTCTTACCTCGCCCTCCGATTTCACGCCCACCACCTTCCCGTTCTCAATTACGATCTCCTCCACAGGCTTGTTGAGCATGTACGTCCCACCGTAGATGGCGCTCAGCCTGTGGCGGCGACGAGTGAACATCCGGTGGTTAGCGGTGCACACCCCATATGCCAACACCGGCTGTGAGCAGTGTTGGTTTATGTATATGAAATACGTAGGTGTATTCACTTGGTAAAAAATATCCTTGGGCCCATGAACTTCATTGACATTTTATCTTTTTACACGATCTGCATATTGGCAAAAAGGTACCCATATTTTTAACAGCTCGACCCGAGCTACTAATACATTGTCTTAAGCTGCTTGCCTTTTGGCAACACTTGGCTAACACTGACGAGACTACACTATTAAGAAAGCTGTTTCTGGTGTGGGCCAATCAGTTTCAAGGACAATGTGCATATTATCAAAGTATTTTGTTTGCACTTTTTCCACAAGCATGTGTGGATTTTTGCAAACTTGTTACTTCGTGAAACGTGTCTATTTGGTGTTTTAAGATCTTGTATTAATTTCCACAAATGGAAAACCTTTCATCTTTATCGTTTTCCATTACCTTAAGTGACAAAGCTGAGTGGTGCACGGAGCTCACCTGGCAAAGCCCTGGGGCAGTTCCCCAAGACCGTACAGCGGGTAGAGGTAGGGGCTCTTGCCGTACTTGGCCAGCGACTCGCTGTACAGCTTCATGCGGTTCAGTGCCTCCAGGCACGGCTTGTCAAGATAACTGTGGACACAGCAGAGGATTATTTTACGTGTGTGTGCGTGTATATATAGTGTTCGGCGTAACGAAGAGTGTTCGAATAACCCGCAGGAGCCATATGGCATGTGGCGGACCTCTCGCCCAACAGTTTATTGACGAAAGGGCTGTACATATGACCTAGTTTATAATTCCCAATTTACACCCTTGCAATTTAAGATGTACCGCAAATGTTTCTAGTAGAGTGAGCACTGTTTGTTTTGATATTATTTATTACATTTATTATTTATTACATTTTCTGTTTGACCCAGGTATTCCTTAAAGCAGTGAGACTTAGTCTCGGTGGACTCTCACCTGGCTTTAAATAAATTATAATGGGTTCTCCACAGTACGATCTGACGCATATCACGAGCATAAGAATGGATCAGACTAAATTTACACTTGCCTATTACTCTTAATCCTACCACAATTGTACTGCTGGAAATTCTTAATCTACCACCAAATTGTACCATAATATTTTTTCAGTACTCAGCGGCTGTGCCAACTTGGGCATGTGCGATTCTCATTGGCTCAGGATTGTCAATGCAAGCATAGCCCAATATTGACTTGAACACTGTGACGCACTGACTTTTTTCAAACTTGTCTAAAAAAGCCTCAAAGAGGCAGCAGTCAATACAACACTGTGCACTGGGCTTGCCCAAGTGAAACAGCCGTGCCTTGGTGCTTTGTGTAGTGTACATGGAAAATCCTGTGATCATACCAACATCACTTCTCCACTCCAAGTGTGTTACGCCTGTACATGGACCTCGGATTACCTTGGATCAGGCTTGATAGGCACGCGTGGCTGTGGTTGAATTGGCACGCCAATTTGGCACTGATTTGTTGCACACGCCACTCTTTCTACGTGCGATTACAAAGCTGCCCAAGAAACAGCAGTTTATACTGTCGAGGAATGCCTCTTAGGACAGCCGGAAACTGAAATGAAAATGTTGATCGAACTCGATGGCATAGGTAACTAAGTGGTTGTCAAGTGATTTAGATTAGCGGTTCCCAACCGGTGATCTGCGGACCACGAGTGGTCCGTGAGGGTCTTGTAGGTGGTCCGTGAAATGTTTTTCAAATAAAACATTTAAATAATAATTATAAAAACAACTATAGAATAGTAAACTATCAGAACTATTTGCGTTTTAATATTGTTGATATATAAGTTGACTCTCGTCAACCATAGGCTATGTAAAGTAAAAGATAAATTAAACGGCTTGCGTAAATTGTAGTCTGCAAAAGCTTGCGATGACGATCTAATGGTCCGCATAAGGAAAAATGTTGGTAACCAATGATTTAGATTATGGACCTGTTACAGTAAAGGGAACCTTGATACAACGGGTAACAGAACCCCAGTGTGTGGCTCGGGAAGCGCTTGAGCTTACTCGTCAGTGCGGTAGAGCGCAAGCGAGTGGCCGGTGAAGTCAATGACGTCCTGGCCCAGGTCGAACTTCTTGTAAACGTCACGCATCGTGGTCGCCTTGGGATCGACGCCCTGGTAGGTCTGCGGATCATTCTCCTCGAAGTTGGCGACAAACACCAGGAATTTCCTGAAGCGCCGCTTCTCGAACATGCCCATTAGACCTGCGATGGGGTAGAAGAGCGCAGCGCCGAGTGCGTTCACTTATAGGCAACGATGGTGAAGGATGAAGATCCCGTTTGAATGGAAAAGGCTGGATCACAATGACAAGACTTCGAGAGGATGTACAGTGAAAAAAAACAGGGCACGTCAAGCGACCCATTTCAATAACAGCACATGCGAATCTGCTACAAGGAAAATCCTAAGAATATTGTTTCAGAAGCTATTGTTTGAAAGTAAAATCAAAGCCACCTTATGAAATGTCAGTTTCAGGACTATTACATTACAAGAAACCTAAGATGTCACAATGAGGTGCATGTGCAGTAATGTCTATTCCCTGCTGGATGATGTCAATCCCACATCGTGCAGGTTTGTGAAGTTGCATGGAGCGTAGATTTGGGAGCACAGGAGTACGGCACAACAACGTAAGTTGCCGGACTGCCCTCTGCTGCCTGCCAGGTAGCCCTGATGGGCATCATTCCAAGCACTATTGGGGCTCAAAGCTACTTAGCTCCCAAGACCTGATGAGACTGGGCACATTCAAGGTGATTTGGCTTTCGGCTTCACGAATTTAAACGTACAAACCGATGTCCAAAAGCAATGCCAAAAAAATTCCACTGCACTTTAAGTTGGCGTCTGTCAGAGCAGATTAAATAACAAGGACCGATAAGTGGTTTGAAGGGCATCAGCAAGGCATCCTATCTAGGCACTCACCGGAGGCAAGAGCTTCCGTCTCCGTCGAAGGCACCTTGTGGATCTTGCCGCCCTTATACACGTAGCTCCCCTCCACCACTTTGAAGTCCAGGTAGCGAGTCACCTCAGTGTACAGCAGCATCTTCACTAGCTGGCCTATCGGGTGGACAATCGTGTCAGTACGTTTGTGAAAGCATTTACGTATTTTGCCTCTTTTGTCAATCCACAAATGGCTGAGAGTCTCCCCACTCTGATCATGGAGGTTATCTGAACATACTTCACCGTGCTGGTCAGTGTGGGTTGTGAAGGCGGGGAACATAGAATTACAGTAGAACAATGGATTTCGCTGCCAACCACGTATTGTGTGTGTTCTATACACAAAGATCACTCTTGAAGCCTACATAGACGGTTGGCGGTCAAGTGCTTTTAGAGCAGACCAATGATTGGCAGCACAGAGAGCGCAGGTGTGGGAATGTGGCATTATAGCACGATGGATTTTGCTACACTGTCCTTTGCTGACCACCGCGTAGCCCTGCAGCTGTATACTAAAACAGGTTTTTTATATACGCATCCAATCACTAGCCAGGTTCAACACAGCTTTTCTTTTCAGTCAGTGAGTCACTTTATTTTAGCTGGAAGGAACTGTTGAGCTTTGTAGCTATTTTTAACAGTTGCCCATCAGGGAGGGGTATCTCAGGGCAGCGGCAGTAATTTAGTAAGGACAATTAACCTAGGCAGCATGTTTTTGGACTTTTGAGATTGGATGAGATCAGGTGCATTTCAGGCTATTCATAACATACTGCAAATCAATATCAGGAGAGTGGTCTAGGAGGAGCCAGAAATTGTCGCTAGGTATGTGACTTTTACTCGTGAACCTGCGAATTGAGACTAAAAGCGTATTTTGTAATGGAGACTCGGTGTAAAATAACTACTGCGCAATGGTGAATTCCAGAAAGTACACTGAAATGACAAACATTATTTAAAGAGTTTACAACACAAATAATAATAATATGCAAAGATCGTTAGTAATCTATGATTAAGTTGAAAAATTAGAATGTGAAGTTTTCATAGATAATAATGGAAAGGCGAGGTTCTCAGGTGGACTGAGGTGATTGTACCGTTCGCCATCAGAAACTTGGGGATGAGATCCACGTTCCAGTCACGACCATTCCCCATGGAGGCTGGGGGTTCCCCGGGGATGTCAAACCGTTTGTAGAGCTGTGGAACAAAGCAGGTGATATCTTAAGCGTTATAGCTTCATAACAGGTGACTGACAATGTTAAACTACATCTGGAAAAGTGTACGGTCCTTTGCCAATCTACTACTGGATGAAGGCCACCTCACACAATGTTGATCATGTAAATTGTTTTACCACACTTCACCAATCAGGCCAGTGCTGGCCGGTGAAGTGGGGACCCAGCACCTGTTTATATACAACCTGCCACTGATGCTAGCTGTGGCCAGGTAGCTGGACCAAGTACAAGGCGCTAACAACTCTTCTTTAATGACCTTAAATATCCAAGTTGGGAGGATTTTCACCCTGGGTTTTGTCAACACAAGTGTGACAGCGCATACGGAGGCTTGGGTGATGGATTACTTTGGATAAGCCTCTTCCTAATTCACGGCAGACTAAGCCCTTTCACAAGAAGTAGAGATGTGCGAGCACGGAAGTACAGTGCAAGAAGAACATTTTTCTGCACTGCCCTGTGCTGCCCACCACGTCTTGATATGCGGCCACGTTTAAAACGCTGTATTGATTCGTGTGGTTTTACATTGAGCTTATGGCTGTATAGCTGGGCGTTGCGGTGGTAATGAAGACATCATACTGACATCTAGGAGGGGGGTGATGGATGAGCTCTCCCCGCCATAGTACGAGTTGCGGTCCATGTGCAGGACCTTCTTCCCATTCACCGACATGATGCCCGACAGGATACATTCCTGGACAGAAGAAGAACATGCACACGTGTGTACATTTGTGGTTAGTTATACAGTACAGCGTCGCAGATCCAACAGTCACATATCCGCTCCGAAGAATTAACTGTCTACACCCAATGCAGTATTTCTGCGCTTACAAATCCAACCATTTCACGTGCAGGAATGTATTTTTAAACTTGCACTCATTCACCTCCATTGTACAGTAAATAATTATCATCTTTAAAAGGAGTTTGCATTTTTTGTGTGTCCAGTAACCAATATGTACATGGTTTAACCATATTTATATAGATGTATACGAATCTGACCTTTTCCATCGCCGCACATGCCTTAGTTGAATAAAACATAAAAACACGCATGACAATGCAATATACAGGTATTTTAAGAGACTTTGATTGAGACGATAAGTGTCTTGCTGCGGTGTCACCCAATGAGAACGAGCCTCCAGTAGCTTGTGTATTGCTCATAGAAATAGTCAAACAGCACTGATGAGTGACTATCATTAGTCATCAGTGGCATACATAGCAACGTATGACATCTGATTTTTATTAAAAATTGCATTAGGTCATCATGCAGGTGAAAGTGACATCTTGTTGATTTGTGTGCATTTTAGTCCTATCTGAATAATGTTGAGATATAGCAATGGCAACTTAGGTTAATAATAAGCTTCAGCTGAATACAGGCAACCGCGACCCTGTACAGGATTAAGCGGTTTCTGAAAATGAATGAATGAATACAGGCAATGGAAGCCAACTGTTTGCAGGTGGACTTTGCAGCTTCTGTATCCCATGATCATCATCATGAAGCACAAACTGTTAAAAAGAATGCCAGTATTCAATATTAGCCTTTGAAACTTCCTTATTTCAGAGGGGGAAAAAAGCCCCGCATATTTAAATTGTTAAAACGACTAATAGGCGCAAAAACTGTCATCGTACCGGACAGCGTTGGAATACAATTTATTACCGTGTATTGTAAAATAACTTGAAACGAGGTGGTTAAAAACAGGGCTATTTCTTAATGCTCAATTTTTGACAATACACAAATTAACAATGTACTCCATCACCACCTGAAAAAAAACCCTCACACAAAAAACAAGCACCAGGAAACGGAAATTTACCAAAAAAAAGCCACCGAAAAGAATGCGTTGAAAAAAACACCGCACTCGGCTATATTTCTGATGAAATGTAATGCGTTTTGTGGGGATATCATGACTTAAAAGTGGTATTGAATTTAATGATAACGGTTAGGAAATTGCGCGAGCCGCAAACCCCTCAATGCGGAAAAACGCAATAGGCGAGGTTCTTCTGCATTTATATTCAACAAAAAGCAAAAGCGGCTTTATGATTAGGAGATAAAAAAAATTGGCCTACTAAAAGATGGGTTTACTACTAAACGGCTTTATTTTGCTCTCCACTAAAACAAATCTCAACGGTGCCCTTTGACACCGTCGTGTCACATGAGCACCCACTTGACGTTTCACAGTCGAGTACACAGCGAGCGCCCTTTGTCAATCGAATTCAGGATGAAGGCCTCTCCACGCTTTGGGGGTTATTTCACCATACTTCACCAAGGCTGGTCGCTGCGAGCTGTGAGCGGGCAGCAATCGAAACGTGGCAGCATTGAACTACAATGGATTCTGCTGGACCGCCGCCCGCCATGTAGGATCGCACCGCAGCACACCAAAGCAGCCTGTGACAAGCAAGCTTGGCATGTTGGTCGCCAACCAAAACACTATCCAGGCTCAACAAACCTGCTCATCTTCCGAGATGCGACTAAATTGGTCACATGCCAGGCGATTAGATCATACCAGGCCGCAGTACAGTACATCACTTAACGCCACACAGTATTCGCATATGCCACGAAACCAATGAAATACCCAGCAGAGCCTTTGGGAGTCACGCGACCAATGGCCTTTAAACAAAACCCACTAACACCACAACCAAAACACGAACACAATCAAACGAGGTCACAGTTACAAGCAACGCGTGAAAGATTCTGGGTTGAATTCCAGGAAGGCCTCTCTCTGACACGGGGCCCTGTTGGTGACAGGCAGCCTGTACGTTTCCGCCCTATACAATTACACACGCTTAATCAGCCAACGTGACTCGGTTCGCGCTTACAAGTCGTTCACAGTTAACGCAGCCGCAGTTTGTACGAATTACCTTGAGGCCCGTGCCCAGCACGATTATGTCGTAATCTTCGTTCATGGCTGTGTGCGCGGGATGGGGCCTCTCCCTCACGGCAAGTGTCTCTAATGGACGAGAACCACCCTCCACATTCCCTACCACGGATAAGCAGCCCCGGGGAGCGCTGCTAACCAATGGGAGAACCGCGCCTAGAGACTCGCGCGACGACGGCTTCAGCCAATCACGGACGAGCAGCGTCGCCTATCCGCTCTGTGAAATGCAACAGCGGCTCGGTCATTGCTGAGCGCGGGACCCCACCCCGCCAAACACCCCCCAATCCCCCACACCCACCTCGCAACCT
>JAZEWU010000025.1:3612055-3667362 GCA_036362915.1 Geotria australis | reverse complement strand
CCCCCCAAATCACCCATACCCCCCAAATCGCTCACACCACGCATCTGTATCGATATGTTTTCAAGGCGCGATGTACGAGGATCTCTTTTGGGATAGTCGTATCGATGCAGCAGGCGGGTGATGCCCCCTCAAACGTGGCAGGAGAAATGTCGAAAAGGCGAGGAGGAACGCTCGACACGGCTATCCCGTAAGAGCAGCTCTTGAGAGCATTTTTACGGGCATATCTCAACCGCACCCACTGCACAAATCATGCCAGAAAATGCGGGGGGGGGGTAATTTATGCACAAATGGAAATTTTCAAAACCTCTCCAGAGGCGGCGGGCGACTGTGGCGGTCACCCAAAACAGGCCATGGATCACACAAACATAACTGTGGACACCCAAAACAGACCATGGGAGCCTATCACGACTGAATGCCGAGTTCACAAATACGCCGCTACTTCTGAGCTAAATCACCTGGCTCAACCGGCACCTAAAGGTCTTCTTCTTCTTTGCGATTCTTCGAAGCGCGATGTTAAATTACAGTTTCCCATTTTCTTACACAGCCCCTTGCATTTTCATTGAACTCCGCAAGGTCTTTCGAGCTGCAGAGGTTGGGTAGTAGAGCACAGACAAGGCAATGTTCCATAGTATGGTCTGCTTCTCCACATTCACAGGTGGTTGGGCCGGTCTTGTAAGCCCCATCTGACCAAAGCATCTTTTGACCTAAAGGTACTACAGCATTATTGCAATTGTTGCCCAACACCTGCATCAGCCATACGAAAGAAGAAGACGCATTACGTCAACCTCAGAAGCTCAAACACGATTGGCCAGAACGTCAACAAGACTCGCTACTATTAGTCAAGGCATCCGCACCGCTCCAACGTCTTAAACATCCGGGTTAGTTGATCACTAGCAAGTACATAAATAAATAAACAAAGCGGCGAATTAGCTTATCCCCGATGGGTGCTGTACATTTCATAGCGCGGATAGGTTAAAAGCGCCGTCAGCGCGCGTCCCATTGGCTCGGCGACGTGGCGCGTGAGCTCGCCGACCAATGGTAACTCGCGACACGGAACGCGTCGCCTATACGGCGTAGGGAATTCGAGATAGAGCTTTAAATCCCCTCCTCCACTCGGGTGGCGGTGGACCTGGTGCAGACAGAAGCCGAGGGCGGCGGGCGGTGGAGCTGGCGAAGGTGTGTGTGGGTCTGTGTGACCATCTCGCGGCTTATTGTACAAATGTTCTAACACTCGGTGGTCGTCTAATTCAGTGGAGAGGTGCGTGTTTTGATGAGCGGTAGTTGCTTCAATTGTTGCGCGTGTTGTGCTAGTTGAGCTGTTGTGTTTATTTTACAAGCATTGTGCGTGGAGAAGGGAGTTGCCAAGGTCTGTGTTTGTACGAGAGACTCTGTGTGTGCGGATTGATTTGGTGTTATTAATTCTATTTTCCTTTTGTCCTTCTTGTTGCTATGGGTGTTTTCTAATTTGTAACTACAGTGCCGTTTATTAATAGTACTAAATTATTCACCCGTTAATATAATTAAGTTGGCTAGTGGACGGGCGTGTGGGGAGATTTTACCTAGCACAATCTGTAGGAATGTAAACTTGAAAGAAAGTCGTGTTCGTATTAACTCCACTCACACCGACTAAACTGAAACTAACAAAATAGTTTTTTTTGAATAAAATAGATTATCGACGTAAAGGGGAGTTATTTTATTTATTTTAAGTTGCACTTTGACACGCATTTCCACGTGTCTTAAACCGTGAAGCTATAAGATACAGGTGCGGGCCAAGCAAGAGGCGTATCTCGATTTAAAATTTAAACCTGAAAGCTAAAATATAGGGCACACAACTTTAAGAAGTAAGGAAGCACCTAAACAAGGCGACATTAATATTAAATGAGGCTCAAAGTTGAGGCCAGTGGTTTGGGCCATGAAGCGATTTCGATCTGCAGAGTTGGGCCACGGAGAGAGCTCTGGAGGCCCGAACCCGGTTGGCTCTGAGGCAGCAGCAGGTGGCTCAGTTGCAGCCGGTGGATCGGTTGCAGTCGGAGCTTCTGCTGCTGGAGGATCTGTGGCTCCTGGAGGCAAGGGAGCTGTTGCTGCTGCTGCTGGTGGTGGAGGAGGAGGAGGAGGCGGGCCTGCTGGAGGAACGCTGTTCGGCCAGGGCTTGAAGCAGCTGTTCCAGCCGCGGAGGCGCTCCAAGGACCGCGGGGTGACGGCAACTCAGGCGCCGATTCTGGTGACCCCGAGCCAGGCCCAGAGCCAAGCTACTGGCCCAGCTCCCGCCGAGGCTTCCCCTCTCACCCGCCGAGGGGTCGGGTTCGCCGCTGGACCCACCAGCAGCGACTCCCAGCAACACCCGCTGCTGCAGCAGCAGCAGCAGTCGGACTGCGATGAGTCCGACGAGAAGGACCGCGACGGCTCGGCTGCTCCGTCGGCTGCCGATGAAGAAACGACGGGTACCCAAGACCGGCAGACCACCTTCAACCGGGTTCTGCAGCAGATGAGGCCACGCAGCAGCGGCACCGGCAAGCGGGGCTCGGGGCCGACCCAGCTGGATCTCATGCCGCCACCACCACCACCGCCGCCGCCGCCACCGCTCAACGCAGCTACCGCCACCGCCACCACCACCACCGCTGCCGTCCTGGCCCAGACGACAGGGTCGGTGGCAAGACCGAGCCCGCAGCCGAACAGGAAGGCAGAATCTTTGCCGCGGGAGCAGAGCGGAGGTGTGGGGCTCAGGCCTCGCTCGGCGTCAGCCACGGAGTCGGCCTTCGCTCATCCTCCACCGGGACACGTGGATCCAGACGAAGCTGGTGGTGGCTTCGAGCAGGTAGGTCTATAAAGGATCGCTGTGTGTCGGTGGTGTGTTTTGAGTCGTTCTGCCATTGGGAATTGCTTGATCAAATTACGTGGAATATCACTGTCAGTAATGGATTTGCCTACGGTCCTATGGGCCAGAAAACGCTTGCTGTCGTCAGATTTCAGATGATAAGGTGAGTTTTGCTTGGATGGTACTTGGATGGATGACCATCATCTACAAACCGATATGACATGCCGTTCTCTCCGTGGCCCTTGTGCAGCGCTTTGTGACCTTCTGGTGAAAGGCGCTCTATAAAATGCTATTATTATCATAGCGCCTTTCACCCGAGGCTCCCAGGGTCTATGTGGTGGGGCAGCAGGGCAGTGTGTCAAAATCAGTTGTTGTACTGTACTTCTGTGCGCCTACGTCTCTGGCCGACTTCAACCACACCAACCAACGTGGTGAAGTATTGTCATGTAACCCCCACAGTGACTTGCAGAGTTTGGAGAGGTTGCCATTCAGCATTGGCATTTCAAATTGGCTGTACATGTATTATGTGTCTGGTTAATTGGCCATCTGGCCGTGAAAAAAAATGTCCCAATCCACCTACCATTTTCACAAATGTATATCATCGTGATTCCTGAAGGTCCGTAAAGAGAAACGTCGCAGTCTCCCTTTAAGTGACAGTAGCGCAAAGGCTGTTTTTGTTAATTCGTTATTTTATGAATAATTTGTATTTCTTGTATGGTTATTTGATTATTGCATCCATCTGAGTCATGCCCATCTGCTTATAAGCAATTAAGTAACCGGTGTCAGGAGTGCACCAGAATACATTTGAAACATCACTTTAATTAACACTTGTCTTACCACAGTAAAAATGGTACCGGCAAACATTTTTGACGATAAGCCTCCTTGTCAATCCAGTCTCTTTGCTACTGTTGTGTATAATATTCATGGAGAGATTCACGCTTAGAATTATGCTTAGAGACGGGAAGAGTGAGTACCTTCGACACTGAATGAATATGTGCGCGTTATAAATATAAAATTATTTTTATTATTAAGAGTAACATATGGTTCGGAGACCATATGCAAGTTACTGACATCACATTGGCTGTTAAGAAAAGTGGTCTTGCGTTGGTCACGTCGTTGGACAAGGCATGATTGCCGGTGGTCAGAATAACAAAGTGGCAGCCAGAGTGAGGAACATTTATTTTTGGTTGTCCACCACAAAGATGGAGTAATGAGAGCAGTTTGCGTGCAGGACCTGCACGATTATTGATTTTCAAGATAGATCGCGGATGCTTGGGGAGGCCTTCATCCAACAGTGGATAAGTGCACAGTCGATGATGAGGGGGCCTTGTGCCGATTAGTAACTTTGTGTTCATGCACGTTGTCCGTTAATTACAGGCTATATTGATGTATTCTGCAGTTTATGCTGTGTAATGGTGTTCCGATGTCTGCCTTTGCATAGGGCTGGAAACATTTTGTGTTATTTACTATCGGTTATTCCTTATGACTGTATTTTTTTAATCTGCACTTACCACCTCTATCTAGTTCACTCTGTATCGATTACCCTCCATCCAACATCCTGTGCTTAATTCGTGCCTTCATTATCATTACTGGCTTAATACTTCATGTAAATGTCTCGACTGTATTTCAATTATTCATCGTTCAGTCTAATTGCTCCTACACGTTAGCTATCTGCCCACCTGCCGGATAGCCTATTTCGCATTCCTGTGTACAACACTGTGTGCTTATTACATCCTGCACCACTATGATTGAAGCTCCAGGAATGCGTCCGATCTCTCCAGATCTCAGGAGCTAAGCAGGTTTGAGCCTGAATAGTGTTCTAAACAGGCGATGTGGCCTCCTGTCGGGCTACGTTAGCAGCAGTCAAGGTCAGTAACGAATATATAATCGTACTGTACTGTGTTCCAATGTCTTTGCTGTCCTCCTTTAGCAACCTGCACTGACCAGTTTGGTGAAGTGTGGTTAAACAACCACTAGGAACAGAAAATGGTATTTGGGGAAGCCACCCTCCCTCCCCCGTCCTGTAGTAGATATATGAAAAGGTCATACGTCTATGTTAATGTTGACGTATTTAGTCATCTAGGGGTGGGTGCTGATGGTGTGCGTTTCGTGCAAGTGTGGAACAGGCTGGGACACTGGTGGTTATCCATTATTCATGTCTACATTCATGTTATTTTACAAGTGAGATCGCCCAGGACCCCCATCTCATTCAGCAGGAACCCACTGTACCCTTGTACCTTAGAAGCAGTAGCACAATAGTCATAAACAGAACATTGCTGCGGGCACATAGGCTGGTTTGCTGTCCATTTATGCATATGCTTATACACCTGTGTTGACGCTTACTTGAAAAATTAAATAAAACAGCTTAGAGTTCTCTACCCACCAAACAGGAGGGATGGCTTGATGACTGGAAAGGGTGTAGTGTTACAGTATTTATGACGACCGGTTACTGTATCCGATGACCACAAAATTAATTGCGCGTTGCGATGAAGATGTCCATTAAGCCCTGGCGTTTAATTATTCTCTGCCATTCATCTTTAAAAAAACAACGTAGTACAGTGCATTGTTAGTTTGAAGGAGCCGTTTATTTGATGCTGCACTCTCATTTTGAGCGTTCACTTTGCAAATGAGACCCACATTTAACTTCAGTCATTTTTCATCGACAGTGCGCGGGATTATTTTTTTCCCATCTCATCCACATCGCGTTTTACAACCCAGCTTGCTGGCTGCCTGTCGGTCTGAATGTGTGTGTCCCCTTGCCCCAACAGTCTGTTAAGGCTATACGGGGATCTTTGTCTTTGTCCCCTTGCCCTGACGTGTCACTCCAGTGTTCGGCTTATCGGTGGTGGCAGTTGTATTTGTTAAATTGATCGTGCCGTGGCTGCTGGTGGTGCGATTGTCCACTGGAAACCGTGCGTTGTTGCACCGTGGTGGTGATTGCATCTCCACGGGTGCAGCATGTGCACTCGCGTAATTGGAATTCCAGTTTAAACGGCAACCTCTAACACCCCTGTTTAGTGCTGTCTCTCGCTGCCCTTTAAATGACGCCAGCTTTAACTTTGTAATCGCCCATATGCTGCGTTCAAGATACTGGATAGTGATTACTTCGGAATGACCGTATATTCACGAGACGTTGCTTTCATATGGAAAAAACAATGATGCTCTCGCATTTTCGCGCTCACGCGATTGATGACAGTTTTCCCATGTAATGCACATTGTAAAGTTCCAGGGTTTTTTCAAGGCTGAATATCCAACAAAGTTTTTCACCCTATCCATTAAAACTCATTAGCCAGCAAAAGCATTTATAGATGGTCCCTGTTGTTGAGTGTTGATTTTCCCAGCCAACTGAAAAGGGATGTCCTGATTCCTATTTATAGAGTGAGTGCTAGTAAGCAGGATTTCTGCTGAATTCACCTAATGGTGTACGGTCGAGCTGTCATTTCCTACAGAGCAAAGAGCCAGTGTGTTTTTGGTTATGAATATTTTATATTTCCTCGTTTTGAGTTTCAGCAGTCCTGTGCAGCCGTAATTCAAATTGTTAAAGTACTGTAATTGCAAACTTCGCCTTTGCCTAATAGGATGATGTCTAATGTTAGCTTGGCAGGTATGAAGATGCAATTTGCAGGATGTAAAAAAGATATGGCTTAAATGTGTAAAATCATCACTGATGTGACATTTGGCTCTATGATTTAAAGATAACTGCTCATTAGCTTAAATTGCATGCACCTCTCTGCTAATTTCAATTTGCTGAAGTAAAAGTGTGTCATAGCACACTATTGAGGAACTACTGCACCGAACCTTTGTCTTTATCCATACGTGTTAGTTTTTTTAAATGCCAGCCAAGTCAGCAGGTACAGGGCTTCACAGAGAAAACAACCGATGTTAGCTCACAGTCTTAACATTTCAACATCGATCCATTTACCTAGCCCTTCCTTTTGGTTACTTTATACTGCGTGTCACTACTTTGAACATTAAGTCAAACAAACTAGGCATGTAGTCAAATTGACCATGAAAAGGAATTTTGAAATTAAAGTTGCCCTGTAGCTCACGCTTAAAAAAAAAAAGCCCCTCGTGCTTGAATATCTAGTTACTTTGTATTCAGGCCCAAAAGGCAAGCTTACATCCATATCTCTACAACAGAAATGCACTTTGTCGCTGTGAGGTGTACTCGACAATATTTATTGTAAACTTGAAACGCGTGGGATTCGTTTGGGATTTGTTCACTTTAAACTTCTCGCGCGCACAAAAATGCGCCGCGAGGAAAGTAAGCCGCATTAAGCTGGTGCTGCCCCAAGCTGCCCACGCTTGGTTTGCGGATTCGTGGTGTGAGACACTGAGCCTTGCGCCCATTATAACCGGAAAGTCGTGCGGTACGGTTGTTATGACGCCGCAATAGGTGCCCTCACAGGGAAGGAGCGCGGTGTTTTTCCGGTAAGGCGATACGGCGCAAAATGTTACACGGCTTCGGTCTTGGGCAGGAAGAAATTGTTGTGATTTTACATTTGCGGGGGGATGTAATTTTTCGGTGGCTCTGTGGGAGTTTTGAGTAAATAGGTGTTTATTTTTTGTGAGCTTAAGACAATCTCCTAACCGAGCACTCATTGTACTGTCCAGAGAAACAATTTGCTATTTTTGGAACTTTGTACCCTGAAGGCTGTTGGCGAACCCAAAACATGGTCTTGCGTGCGCGGGGTACCGGTTTATCATACTTCTGACTTGTACATTGTGCACACGTCATCAGTTAGACGACCAGGAATGCGCTTGATCCTGTCAGATCTCGGACACTAAGCATAGTCGGGGTTGAGCCTGGACAGGGCTGATATGGGCAGCTACAATGCGTAGACGGGTATCCTAGGCTGCTGTGGGGCTAAGTTGTGAACGGCAGGGGTCAGTGCAGCGGAAATTATGTTTTGTACGGTATAACACTCCAACGTGACTGCTTCCTGTCTACACCAACCTGCACGGACCAGTGTGGAGAACTACGGTCAAATTAACCCTCTTGAGTGACATGGCAGTGGATGGACAAAAGGTGCTGTACACATGTACACAGTCAAAGAGAGTAATATTTGAGATTTCTATGAGTACTTTCTAAAACGCCCCCGGAAATTATTCCCCCCACACACCCGGTTGAAGGCATTGGTGCATTGTGTGTGCTTCTGCTGCTGTGGGCATTGCCCCACCACATAGCACGTACTCTCCAGGATATCTCATATGGTCTAGCGAGCCCAAGGAACACTGCCTCTTTGGTGTTGTGTGTATTTGTCACGCAGCGGCATTGCTCGCTTACGAGCGAAGGCTAGTTTTTCACCCCGACCTTGTCCGATGCGTTGCCTGCGCGTGTTTCCATACATTATTCATTGACTCCACAGTTGTTCCTGGGGTGGCTTTGTAAACCTATACCCTGTGCAGTCTGGAGTGTTCTCGCTTGCCGCGGAACGGTCCTTGCCAAACTCTCGGTGGCCAAATGTTGTCGCTCATGTATCTGCCTTTCTCTGAATCCAGCGCACAGGTAAGCGTGGAAGGACACGTTTCTCTTGTGAAGGAGGGACATGAAGTTTTTAAAGTATGTTTTGTTTGATTGTATGCCCATACCCTACGTTTTGAGCCGAGTCGGTACAAAGTATATTTTTACTGTAGGTAGTGCTTTTGGGCTGTGTTTAAGAAGAAGTTACTCATTAACCACTCATGCGTGCAAATATTACGATTTTCGTTCGTTTTTTGTCCTGGCAATACAGTTGATGCATTAAAGAGTGGTGTTTAAAGAGGCATGTTTACGTAAGTTAACCTAAGGCGTGCCCTTTTTAGTGATGTGTCTGCACCTGGTTGTCGGTGGATAGAGGTTGAATTTGAACGATTTAAACCATACAACCCTGAATTCAAGTGTACAGCTCACTAGGTCAACCCAGCAAGCGTAGATTCAAAATAAAGTATTTTTGTACGTGTTTTTGTACTGGCAGTGGTGCACAGGCACAATTAATCGTAATAATTCAGCACATTTGTCAATGGCACTGCTATAAATACAAAACAAAAATGTATAACGGGACGTTTCAGGGCATGGTGTTCGGTCAACTCTGCTATGACAAATGGCCACTGAATAACATCACCTGTTAAATTATTTAGCATCCCTTAAGGAAGTGTTTTTGACAAATGTGACTTTTGGAACTAGTTAATGGCCCCAACTAGTTGTGTACTAACCTAACCGGGCCCGGTACTGACGTACTGATAAAGGATACAGATTTGCATTTTACTGCGTATCGCACATTGATGTTGATACATCCGGAAGTGCGACTATTAATGCTCCTTTAGCAAACATTAGCTTGAAGCTGCATTGGATAGTGAACATTCACGAAGTCATGTACGGCTGTTTTGTCAATCCACTGTGCCGGTTATATGACCAAACTGCACCGTACTATCCTGTGCCATGTTATAAAGATGGGGGAGTACACTATAAACGATTGAGAACAGACTGGATTTTTCTGCACTGCTCTCTGCTGTCTACCACGTAGCACAGCCTCCCACAGCCCTATGACAACCTGGCAGGGACGGTGGTCGCCCATCCGATAACATCCTAATATATATGACGGAGTGTTTGGCGGGTTGGCACCGGCTGACTGCGAGGCTGCTTCCCCCCCACCTCTGTGGTTTCCTGCACCACCTTGGTACGTCTGGGTGAAAGGGCGCTACATATAACACATCATCATTATTATTATTAAGTTCCTGTCAGTTGACTCGAAAGGCACTCGCGTGGAAAAGACGCGCACTGTCGCATAGTGTTCTTTGCGCCACGTCGCAGCGTTTGTGTTGGGCGCTATTGCCGGCGGCTTTATCAGTGCAATGCGCCGTCACGTAATGTGTTCCACTTCAGTTCTCTTTACACGCTTGTGGCTTTTCTGCTTGGACCTTGGTCGCAACATGAGCTCAGCTCGGGGAGACCTTTTTGGCGGCCGTATAATGTGAACACGGCCACCTGATGCCTCCCCGAACGGTACTGCACACTTGCATGTAACATAAGCTGGCGCAGAATTTGTATTGATTATTTTCGCGCCGATTACAAAGAAAGGCGAAGCCACACAACACCCGGCAGCGTACGTGAGCACGCAACGTAACGCGAACTGCCCTATGTTTTCATAAAGTCATAAATACTTCACCACTCGTATTGTGTGCTCTGTAACTGGGAAGTGTGGATCACCAGAGAATTGTATTGCACTTCGAAGCTTCGAACGTTGGGTTGTACATTTTTTATTTTCGTTTCCCTTTTTGTCGCAAATTTTCCAACTCGTAGCACGTTTGACGCTGTACCACTCGGTGTCATGATGTCAGTCACCGCACTGGATTGGGTCGGTTTGCGATTTCAGACGTGGCAGACGGTGCTGCCTCAGGGTTAGAGCAAAGTCTGCTCATCAGAGGAATATTTTTTCCGGGCACGGAGCCATCCGAGGCGGCAGGTGTAAAAACTTCAAATTGCTCGTGAGTGATTGGGCGAGACGACTCTTAGAAGCCACAGTCTGCGTTGTGTTCAGCTGCTGGAATTTTGCCACCGAAATCGTCCCACTGGCAGTGGCCCGCCCGCCCTTTAGGCAATCATTTTTCAAGGGTGTAACACGTTCTTCTGACTTCTCCTGTTGATGTTTTCTGCTGACGTGACTACTCTGATCTGGATTTCTTACCTATGTCCCTTTGGGAATATTGCTGCTGGTTCTTTGAAGTTTCACGAGAGTGGTCAATAAGTGGGAAGTGTATCTGAAATAGGGTATAAAAGTCTCAGTGTTGTGCAGATAGAATTTACACTACACCTGGTATCCTCAATGCGGTCATACATCCATCAAACACTTTCTCCATAATATATAGAATAAAGATGACGACCTTTGCCGTCAGGGAAAGAGGCAGAACTCCACAAGAAGTGTGGTCTGAAGGAAATTACGGTGGGATTTTCAGCGATCTCCAGAGTTTTTGCAAATGATGGGCGGCAGGGTGATGCAGTGGAAAAATCCACGCCTCACGGAATGTCCTGCCCGAGGTGATTTGATTCCTGCCTCGGGCGCTTTTCTGAGTGGAGTTTGTGTTCTTGCCCTGTTCAGTGTGGGTTTCCTCCGGGTTCTCCGGTTATCGCCCACAACTAAAAAAACCCACTAATTAATTGTCCGATAACATCATAATATATAGGACACAGTCTCTCGCGGATAGGCGCTAGCTAACCGCGTGGCTGACCCCCCCCCCCCTATTGAGGTTTCCCTGCGCCTCTCAGTTCTCTCTCTGAATGAATGTCTTTGACACTGAACGAATTTACGCATGTTATAAATTGTAATTATTATAATTATAACTGGAGTGTTGGGTGTGTTCCCCAGCTCTCGTGTAGTTTTTGCCGCCTGTGTCTGGAATGCGGTGAGAGTGACAGGTGAGCAAAGACGATTTATTTTCACCGCAGCCACCGGCGCCACGCGAGTAGGACAGACATTGCGTACGGCCATTCTTTCGTTTAGCATTTTACGCGGTTGGAATGGTTGGTCTTGTGTACAGGTGTAGGTTTTCATGGCTCTATGTATGACAATTGATCTCCATAGCTGTTCTTTCCGGATAGCCCTGTCGAGTGTTCCTTCTCTCCCCCCTGATGATGCCTCCCACGTTGGAAGCATCATCAGGCGTTCAGAATTCTTGATGATGCCTCCAACGTGTTTTGTCAAATTGATGGCACGTCTGCCTAACAAGAGCTTCTTCCAAATTAGTGTCGCTTATGTCACCTCGAGTTGATGAAGACTGTGAGCAGACATGGGAGCACGGGAGTAGAGTACAACAATAGCCTTTGCTGCATAACCCTCTGCTACCCACCACATAGCCCCACAGCCTATGAGATAGGTCTGCTACTTATAATGGTCACCTATACAAATAGCGCTATCCAGGTTCAACCCTGCTCCAGTTTAGAGATCTGGCGATGAGGCACATGCTGTATGATTTGATAACGGGCATCACTAATCATTGATTAATGCCTTGGTGCTACACCATCGAATCGTGACATTGAAATAACCGCTTGATATTTAAGTGGGCTGGCCAAGTGGCCGCGTTTCTGACGGTGTAAATTATTTAAAATTAATTTCTCCCCTTGGACACCAGCGCGCTTCCGTGCGGGCCCACCGGGGTGTGGCCGAGTAAATTAAGGGATTCGTGGGTTCAACTCGGGCTGTAAAAATGCGTTCGCGAAATGAGCCATCTGGGTTCCTCCAGAGAGCCTCGCTTGGGTGCTGTTGACAGATTGCACGCGAATTGGACAGAGCCAACGATGCATTATTCACGTAAGTGAATGGGACATACCTGATGTGGCCAATCTGCAAAATAAACTGGACCGACTGCTCCTTGTGCTCTGCCCTTTACATTGAAACCGCTTGGTCGTTTTGCGAGTACAGTGGTGGTGTGCAGTCTTAAATGGTACTGTATTAACAGCTGACTTCTGGAATGGTTTAGCTGCCTAATTACTCTACAGGGTGGGTTTAGTCCTTGTTTTTACTACCCTGTAGACGATGAAACTACCCTGTAGAGTGTAGACCCTGTCCACGATGAAATGATGGGTCATATACTGATGTTGGTTTTCACGGCTCTATGTATGAGAATTGCTCTCCATAGCTGTTCTTTTGCGATAGCCATGTCGAGTGTTCCGTCTCTATCGTTCACGATGTTTTACCTCTCACGTAGGAGGCATCTTCGGGCGTTCAGAACGCCAGAACGAGGGCTATTCTTAGGAGGGCAGTTCTCAATGATGGCTCATGACCTTTGTAGAATAGATTTTCAGGTTGACTGGTAGTGTGGAAGCTACAAGGTGTCGCGAGCAGGAAAAAAAACAAAACCCGGTTGCATAATTGTTGGTCAACGATGTGCTGTTTGCCATAACATGTAAAAAATTAAGTTACTAGCATTTCTGTTTATACTTAACCTCTGTTCACACATCTCGGTGTTGTCAGGGCGCTGCCATGTAAAGTACGTTTGACCAAATTACCCGTAGGCTCGGCAGGATAGAGCCTGCATTGCGCTTGGATTGGTGATCAAGATGTTTGCCAGGTCGTACAGAATATGTAAATCCAGTGCGATTAATTTATAGACTCCCTACTGAAATTATGGGGAGAAATTAAGAGAGAACCTTTTATTTCAAAGTCTGTCCCTGGCTGCCACCGATTTCGAAACACTTGTCATATCCTTTACCCGCTCTCCTCTGTAAGATACGGTGTTGTCGCTTCTATGACATTCGATCAGCTGTTGTGAAGAATCTAAGTGGGTCATTGGATGTCAGGGTGGTATAAATAAGTGGATTACTCTGTGTAGAGGATATGCAGATCTTAATTTCAAATATAATCCCAATTGACTCTCTCTCTTTCTTTTCGGGCTTGCCACTTTGGTTATATGCGTGCTATAACTCCCGACACGTAAAGGGGAAGTATGGTTCTTTTTATTATCACCAACAGCACAGCACACTGCAACACCAGCTGACTCATGGAACTCCGGTTTCAACCTCCGCTCCCCCTCCCACACCACACACCTGGGTGACGTCACCCGGTGGTTGGGTGAGCAGGTGTGCCCCCGGCTTACGTGCACCCACACACCAGGCTGACGTCACGGTTCGATGACCTCATCGGTTGGTCAGGCGTTCAGGTGTAGGCACGTCCGTGTGTGTTCACCCGTCCTCACGTTGGTGACGTGTAGCTGAGTCAAGCTCTGTTATTATTTGCCCATTGGATTTACGCAAGGTCACTCTGAGCAACATGTAGTTAACTGACGCAGATATTATACGAAGTTTCTAAAACCGGCCAGGTAGCTCAGCAGTAGAGCGAGCGGCTCACATCCAGAAGGTTACAAGTTCAAATCATCTCGGCCCATCGTCCCTCTGGGTTGTTTACGAATCCAGACCACTTTTGTCGGGAAGTAAACATTGCGTGTCCATTACATATAATCGTTCGCGTCATAGAACCGTGTAATCGTCGGACTGACTCACGGCTGTAAACAGGAAACGAGCACTGACGCGTTGCTCGTTTTAAGTTGAAACCCCACTTTGACTTTGAACCTCGAGTGAGACTGCAGAGGCTGTAAGCACCAGCAGATGGAGACACACTCAAGAGGGCAGCCCTATGCTTGCACTGCAAGCCACAGAGCTCCCCTGCCGGCTAAAAAAATCCCTCGTAAACCTATTCAAGAGAAACCCCTTGTGCATTTCGAGTGCGACGTAACCCCACAGATGGTATTGAAAATCTCAATGCATCTGCTTTCCCCTACATGCTGTGAGAGCATGCACACCATATCTTTACAGTACTGCAGGTAGTGTTTGGTGATGCGGCGAATGTAAATATTGTTTTACATTTCCTTCCCACAAAAGAGCAATGTTTATTTTGCAAGACAATGCGTGTGACGATTGTGAATTTCTGTTTCGTGTGATTCGGCTGCTTTGTTTACACGCACATCCCTGATGTATGTCCTCTGGTGGATAAGGGCCTACCTTTGGCTTCGTCGGTCATGGGGCTTTTGCTTGACTGTATTTTGCTGTGCAACTCGGTGCTAATTGGCGAAGGTGGGGAAATTATTGTACAGAACAGCAATGGATTTTTCTGCTGCGCTCAACGTAGCCTTCCCGCCGATAACGACACATTGCGCATGGTGATTATACAACAACTACCCACAGTCAACCCTGCTTAGATTACAAGATCCGAATTCCAGGTGATGTGGTACCAAGAGAACTGCTTATCACCTTACGGCAAATAACTGTAATAACGCATATACCTGTGGAAATGTAAACTGTGGTTTGCGGGTTACGCTGAGGTCAGTGCACTGTACACCAATAGGATCCTGTTCTCAAATCTAGATTTATGTTTTTTTCAGCCACGTATGAATAAACCCATGAGCGCTTTACAAAAATCACAATGAATATGGTTTTTCACTTAAATTTAGCTTAAGAATTAAAATTACAATTTGCCACGAGATGAACGTTTTTCTTTAGCATTGCTTTTTCGAAAAATGTGTTGATAAATTGAAGGTATCACAGACATTGTTGTCTGAAACTCCTTTTTTCCTGGTTATTCTCTAGCACAGCGGTCATCAACCTCTGGTCAATTGACCACTGGTCAATGGACGCATGTTTGTTGTGTCGCAGGAGTCCCGTAAAGGAGCTTGTAAGCTCACTGGGTATTTTTTTTTTCTGTAATAATAAACATCTACTACTGGTGGTCCACAAGAATACGGCATATGGTATGTAGAACCGCTGCAAGTATGATTGTTTCGAAACCCCATGTCTTTGTGCGGACATTTATTTGAGATTTGACCGTGTCACACGCGGGGCCAGAGAGGTCGGGGAGCCCGCTGCGGAAACACACGGCCGGGGGTTGTGCCACGTTGGGAGTTTGTGGCGCTCTCGAGAGTTCCGCTCGGAATGATTGCGGTGCACCATTGCCATGGGGCCTGATAGCACAACTGGAATAAAATTGCGGGGGTGGAAGGGGGGGGGTGAAGACAAAAAAATAACAAACATCTGTGGTGTTTAAATGTCAGGCTCACTCCTCGTGTGCGGTAAGGTTACAGCTGGGAAGGCAATTAGGAAAGGAAGGAAAAACACCTTGACAAGTGAGTCACTGCCTTGAGCTGCTGAGTCACTGCCTTGAGCTGCTGTTCAGGCAGAGTGGACGCGTCTGGCACGGCGCTCGCGGACGGAGTGCGCGAACGAGCGTCGCCGTGATCAGCGCTTAGAGAGGGGAGAACCCGTTGCAAGCTACCGCGGAATATCAACCCACATTTTCGCGACAGAGGGGGCCCAGTAGCGAAGCGGCGAGTGGCCTGCCAAGGCGACGATGGGAAAATGTTGCACGCTTGTTTTGATAGTTACATAATTGATTTGCATATAGCGTGTTGGGACCCATTCATAGCGAAGTCGAGCTTTGTGGTTTAGTTTATTTATTTGAATCTCATGGGTGAGGTGATTAACATTCTAGTTGGCACAACCGTCAGGTGACATGGTTCATCATATCGGCTTGAAAAGGTAGTTCTTACAAGTAAGTGTTGTGGGCTCGTTCGCTCTCCAACATACCGACGGGTTTACGACACTTACACACTTTTCACGTGACCTAACTCATAAAAGGAGCTAGACTATGGATAACATTGGTCATGAAAGCCTTCGTGTTAAATCTTACAAGTAGCGTGAATAATCAATAGTGTAGCTATTTTCATGAGTTTAGGTCACGTGAAAAGTTATGCAAGTGTTGTGCACCCGTCGATGTGTTGGAAAAAACGACTACACATACAGCACTTACCTTTAAAGATGTTATTGACGTTTCGCTGGAAATTGCTTCCAACTTCATCAGGAATAATCGTTGACCAAGTTTAATTTGTAAGTTTCCCAGATTCACACTTTTACAATCAATCACGCTTTCGTTTTCACGTTAAAACGGTTGCAAGGAAAGCTGCACATAACACTTTTGGATCTGTTAGTTGGCTTTAAATGCATGTTATAACACTGGATAATGCTTTGTTAAAGGTTATACCAGTGTTATACTACTGCCTTGATAACATGTCTAAGGTTTCAAGCCATTACATTTAAAGCACAGTTGTTTGTATACTTCTCAACGTTATTTTTATTATTATTATCATCCAAAAGCCCTTGTGAAACACATTACCTTATTTAATAGTACAGCGTAATGATTTTTGTTCCACCCATTATCAAATGCTACCATTGCTGCTTTACCAATCAATACTTCCATTATATTACGTGCCGTGCATTTTGGAACCCGTTAAAAGTGTAGTGATAGCTCATGCACGTGAGTTTTATTTATTATATTTATGGCCTTTGCTGTATACACAATTCATGACGAATGCAACCTTGGGATCCGAGTACAAATTATCGAACACTACTGGTTTTATTGAACAAGTGAGAATTGTACGTGAACTCTGTCGCTCTACTTCTAATCGGCCCCTTAATTGAATTGTTGCAGATAGACCCGAGAACACTGCCTTCTCAATCTACGCCGTGGTGTGTGTTGCGTACGTTTCAGCTGACTCACGTATGTCCTCCCTCCCACTTGCTGAGCAAATAGGACTTGGAAATTACAATGTAATTGCTTTGGTCAATTTCCTATAAACCACTGCTGATGACCTCAGTGCTTGAAGCTCGCCATGATTAAGTTGCACGTTTTGATAGACCCCCAACTGATCGTTTTAAAGCAGCCTCTCGTTCCGGTCGAACGTTTTTCGCCCGCTCGCCTGGGAACGATGTATTGGGGAAAATCCGCGGGGACTTTGACCAGCAAACCAGAGATGTTCCCATCTGATAAAGGCCACATTACGGATGAGCACGTGCTCCCATTACTTATTTTGTAGCACGCAGGACATATTGTGGGAAGATCGCCGAGGACACAATTGCGTAAACTTTTAACTGCGGCGCGTGCTCATTAGCGGAGATGCCTCGGTGGCCGTGCGGAATTTTAACGAGCGCGTTTTGTCAGATTTTGTCAACAAGCTAAATGCCATCGTGCGACCAAATGATGGTCTGGTAATGTTGTTGTCGCTCTCACAAAATATTTGAGTCTTTTTGTGCCCGAGTGCGCACGCGTGCGCGTGAATGTTGCTGAAGAATAGAATCTGTTGTGGGGGAAGGCTAACGGTGCCGGCCTAAATTGAAGTGGTGCAGAGTTGAGCCGCCGATTGATGTTTGTTCGAGTAGTCGCTCCAGACAAAATGCAGCACTGGGTGAGGTTAAAGGATTTTTATCAAGGCAATGCTTACCAGTCGGCATGTGCGAGGTGACCAAGTGTCTCATAAATCAGAGTGCTAGGGGCACCTTTGAAGGCAGATGCCAGTTGTTTTGTTTTGAACTGATGTTTGTTATTAGCAGAAAATATCCATTGAGCTTGCAACCTGTGGAAGCGGGATTCTTGTGATACAACAAGCGTACGAACTAACCAACACCAACAATATATAAAATACACGATCTCTGCCCGATCGCCAATGACTGCAAAAACAAATCCTATACATTTATTGTGTTATTGCACCTAAATGTGGATTGCTGCACTCAGAATTCAAATTGGTTTCCCTGTCGTGAACATGCATCTGTGCCGTAGGGCATATGGGAAAAATGCTGTCCCCCCTCGCCGATATTGACCAGACGTCTCTCGAAGGATTCTTTGATGTAGCTCCATAAGATCCACTCTCCTGGGCCACTCTAACTCGAAGTGTTGTGCACAATCTCTTCGCGGCCCTTGTGCAGCGCTTTGTGACCCTCGGGTGAAAGGCGCTATATAAAACGCTATTATTATTATTAATAGCTGTTCTTTCAGGACAAACATGCCGAGTGTTCCTGTTATCTCCTTCACGACGTTTTGCCTCCCACGCTGGAGGCATCATCGGGCTTCCGATGATGCCGATGTTCCTGATGATGCCTTCAAAGTGAAACGTCACTTAAGAGAGAGAGAGAGAGCAGGAACTTTCGACACGGCTTTCCCAAAAGTATAACTTATGGAGAGCAAGTCTGAATCAATGATTATCGTTACTTATTTCGCTTCACAATCCGTGCACTGAATGGTGTGTCTGAATTTATTATAGGAGAACCTCACCGACAGCGTCTTTCCCATTCGCAGACTTGCATTAGCTCGCGTATTTGTCAGCCCGGTTTTCCAGGAATGCAACCCTCGTGATGAGCGACGCCCCCCCCCCCTGTGTTTCAAATTATTTTATATTGTCGTAATTTTCACTTAAACCATGAAGCCACTTGGGGCCCGATATTAACTACAATGTGGGGAGAGAGACAATTTTAATTAAATTCAGTTGTGACCAATAGAAGCCATTAATTCGTAAGGAATGGAGGGAGCAGTAGGCCCCCTCTACTCCAGGTCCTCTGGAACAAATTGGCATTGACTCTTTAAAAACAAACCCAACATCTTTGGTATAATATTATGACTGTCGCTAATGATCACGGTTGTGCAATGATGGTACAATCATTCTATTTCTGAGCTGAGTGTTCAAACCTGTCTGCCTGCGTGAACTGGTGTGCTCAGTGAGTCACAAGTTATCGCCAAACTACACTTTGAAGACACCCAGCAATCGTTAGGCACGTAATGCTGCATCGATTCATCTTGTAAAATGCATACCTACGCTCACGATAACATAGCATCGAGTTGTTTCCACGAGAATCGACTATTTATGTATTATGTGAAAGTCACATTGAGGTTAATGCCGCAAAAGGAAATTACTTTGCCAATCAACAACCAATAAATTGTGTGCGTAAGATGGTGAAAATTAGACTAATTAGTTCCTTGAATTGAATTGGCAGAATCTTGAAGATGCTTTGAATATACGTTGTACCAAATATATTGCAAATGTCACTATCTGATATAATTGGTGAGATAATTGAGAAATTAATAGAGCTCATTATTGGTGTTGGATGACAAACTTGATTAATCATGACTGGTATATTAAAAAATTATGGGATCAAAATGTAAGTCGCGCATTTAAACTATCAGTTTTAAAACGTCTGTAAACGTAACTGAAAATGGAAAGAAATCGTCCTGTTTTAAATGTATTTTGCTGCTGTGCGGCCGAGGTTCAATTTACGGAAATATCGTGGGGCTTTTAAACGAAACAACTTGGGCTTGAATTTATTTTTTTAACACAAAAACAAGTTCACGTTTGTCTTCCACATACCCCAACCATGCCAGATGACTGTCAACAGGAAGTTCGTAAAATTCTGCTAACATACGGCTAGCGGTTTGCGTAACCTAACGATAAAACTTTGAGGGCGTGCCTTAATGTGGCGAGTAAGACCGGAGATATCGTGTACAACAGACAGAAATATCATTTGCGTGGGCATACTGATTAGGCAATTATAGCGTGTTTGTTTGTGATGGCACATTCACAGGGAGGCTTGTCAGAATTTGACACTTCCTTCTTGCGAACATAACATTGGCATCGCTTTTTGTTTATTTGAAACATCCAGTATGTGGCGCGTTCATATCGAAGTGACGAGGTCCTGTTGTCGTAAATACCATCCCTGTCCTCAGTTGTACAGTATGAAAATATAAGAGCAATACAATTTATAACGCGCGCAAATTTCTCACCTGGCCATGGACGAGACACGGATAGGGAGGTGCAAGGAAACCGCTAAGAAGGGGGGCGTCAGCCAGGGGGTCAACCCGACACACTGTTTTCCTATACATTATTATGTTCTCCGCCAATGAATTATTATTTTTTTAGTTGCGGAAGAAAACTGGAGAACCCGGAGGAAACCCTCGCAGAACAGGGGGAGAACGCACAAACTCCACACAGAAAGGCACCCCAAGGCTGGAATCGAACTGGCTTGAGCAGGATTCGCTTTCTGTGAGGTGCAGATATCACCACTGCGCCACCGTGTGCTGCCCAGTAAGGATCATTGTGTTTGCATTCATTTCAACAGTGTCCGCCTCTGTTCCGCTCTGCCCCACAACTCATGCCGCGGCATTTTTTGCGCAGTGTGTCTGCCTTGCGCGTGGGTTCGTCACGCGGAGCTTTTTGTGCTCGGTCCCTTTAGGAATCGGTCAGAGCAATCCTCCAAAAGACTGTTGTGTTAACAGAGTGAAATAATGAACTGACAACCTGGACTGTAAATCAAATGCCACAGCGCCCAGCAGGCAAAATGGCCTTGCTCACTGTGTCTACACCCAATGGGGGTGTTCATATTCCAGCCAAGAACTGAGTCAGGTCATATATATCTTGGGTATAAGTGTACTCTAAAATATTAATCCCTTGGTTTTTTTTTCAAAATCAATCATTTGTGCCTTTTAATGCTTCCTCGTTTATAGGCCAAGTTTGAGCAGAGGTGCGGCGCATGTTAAAATCTGCACAGCTGGCAGTGTCATGGCCCGTCCAACTCCTTCCCTCCACCCACCACCCATCTCCATCCCCCCCTCCACACCCCCTATGGGTTATGAGAAAATGGTACAGTCTGCAGGGTTGTAGAAAATCACCAGCGGGGCAGGTTTACACATCAGGTGAAGCCCCAGGGCTCACACAACCAGTCCGCTCGCTTCTCTCCACGACCGCCACCGCGGCAGCTTCTTCTCCTCCTTACAGTAGTCGTCGTGTCTTTTTTTTTCTTTCTGCAAGCGCCTCGGTCACACGCTCACACGCGGGGAATGTGGCGGCTGACAAGAGCGTCTTCTGAGCGGCTCTCCGGAGGAGTCGTCCCGTGAGCCGGAGCTTTGAAACATTTTTGTTGTTGTTGCAAATATATTCCTCAGTTGAAGCACCAGCGGCCGAGAGCACATTGATCATGCTAACCAGCGAGTTGGCAATGGGGTCAGTGGATCGCCTAACTGTGCCGACAGCCCTGGACCATCGCATCACGCATAGGCGCAGCAAATCGGTCAGTGGTCTCCGCTTGGATGTGTTTTTTTTTTCCTCGTTGTGTTTCGCGAGCGGCGTGTGATTGTGCGCGATTATTATACGGCGGAAAAGCCAGCTTTGGATGCTTCGGCGGTCAGCTTAGTGAGTGAGTGAGCGAGTGAGCGAGCAGGCTTGGGAACGGTGGGGGGGGCTGAACAAACAAAATAACCCTTGTTCCGTCGTGATGGTTCGATTTGACAGTGCTAACATCATGCGGTGATCGGGACAAGTGCTGTCTTTTGTGCGTGGTTAAAACACAGAAGATGGGGGGAGCCCCCTCTGACTTATTTATTAATTAGGGTAACAGGAGGTTTCGGTTGCGTGTTGTGGGTGAGAATTTAAAACCACGGACACGGTCACGCCTTCTCCACCTCGCAAAGCCAGCTTTTATTTCATAGCGGTGACACGTTTGCGCACTTCATCTGACATTTGGAAGCGAGCGAAGGGGGGGGGCAATGAAGTTTCTCACATCGAGTTAAAGTTCGGACACCATCGACTTTTTTGCCCTTGGCGCATAACTGATAACGTTGAGCGTTGCGTGCAGTTGCAAAATTAACTATGGCTGTACTTCATCCTGAAACTTTGTTCGATGCAATAAAAGCCATGTGGGTTTGACTAAACGAAGGGCTCGTTGCTATAAAAGTTTACAACTCTAAACACAGACAGGGGTTTTACCGCAGTTGTTTTTCAGCAGGATGGGGAACTCGTGTAAAATCGCGCTTTGCCGATGTTAGTCAGCTCACCTGTTGTGCAAGTTTTAGATTCACTTTGAAGGCACTTGGATGTCAAATTGATAACCTGAGTGATGGGATGGCAACAAACACTGCCTTCAAAGAAAAGTATATTATAGGCGACCGTTCAGGCACTGACTTTTTCATAACGCATATTAAGAATAGTCATTGCCTGAAAAGTCACATGTTATATATTTTTGTCTTTTAATGCAGTGTTAGTGACGAATGAGGCTGTTTTTGTTACGCGTGCTTGTGCACAAGTGCCATCGACAGAGCATCGCGAACATATTTATTTAATTTGCGAGACCAAATACTCGTCGGTTCTTAGTTGTGCACCCGTTTGGATGATTATTTGGCTGCAGCATCCAGAAACGTGTATTGCTGGTGGCCCTGCAGCAGTGACGACGCTTCGTGATTACAACTTAAATAGGAGATAACAGAATCTTGAGAAACACTGTCGGCATATCACGAATGTTTGCGTTGCGTGCGCTTTAAACAACCAGGCCACACCTGTGATACGGGCTCTGTCATACCTCGTTGGACCAGTTAGCCGGGTGAACCAGCATTTAAATTGAATTACTCTTAATTCTAAAAATTCTCCTGTCTGTATTTTGATTCCTACCTTTGCCAACCCTTGTGCCGCCTTTGCCAAGTATTGGGAGCCTATCACAACACGTATGTGAAATGCTGAATGTTGTGATCAAAGTAATAATGTGGCTCCTTGTAACACCGTATGAATTCCCCACTGTAAGAGTAAATTACCCACTGTCACGTTACGTTTTCATATGTTTTTGCTAATGAAAAATGTCTTTTCATAATGGAATGTGCTTCATTATGGTGATTTGCTTTTGTTGGAAGTAGGCACACGGAGATTTTCCAATGTTAATTCTAAGCATTTGATGATGCGCTTAAGTAAATGTTGATAGTCAACCTCTTAAATGCATTCCCAAGAATTGCTGCCGCACGCGATGAGATTAAATTATGGTTCCAGCAGCGTATACGTGGGCACCTTGACTACGATGATTTAGGTGTTCAATCAATGTTCATTTATCTTTTTTTCTGAAGTGCATTTTTGGGAGGCTGAACTTGCTCATGAAAAGCAACGTGACTTATTGTGTTTGAATTAGTGCGTATTGCTGTTCTTGACGTCGTTCAGAAATACGGAAACTCACAAAGTATATGGAACAAAACCACAGAAGTACACAAAGAAGGACTGAGAAATGTACGTTTGGCATTACACTATAACGGATTAACACATGGACTGGAGCAGGGGTTCTCAACTTTTTGCACCTCAAGGCCCACTTGGGTCTGGTCTCAAAGCGCCACTTGGTCGTGTTCGCGGCCCACCGGTGGGTCGTGACCCCACCGGTTGAGACTGGGTTGAGACTGGCGGGATTAGAGAACATACCCAGATTAAAGATCTAATCTTGACTGTTAACAAAAGTAAGTCGGTTTGGGCAGGACACGTTGCTGGAGGGGATGGTGGCCTATGGTAGGTGAGAATATCTAGCTTGAGTGGCAGCCCAACGACGCAGTGCAACCAAAGAGGACGTTCACTGCTAGAGATGGCGAGCTCGCGTGCACGTGCTTGGTGGATCGTTGCATTGCAGCGCTTTGTGACCCTCGGGTGAAAGGCGCTCTATAAATGCTATTATTATTATTGTAATACTAAATAATACATGATTTACATTTATAACGCGCACATATTCATTCAATGTCGAAGATATTCATTCGACGAGAGAACGACTCAGAGGCGCGAGGAAAGCGCAGAGAGGCGGGGGAGGCAGCCAGGCGGTTTGCTGGCGCCATATTGCCACCACACTGCTTCCTATATATTATGATGTTATCGGCCACCCTGCCGGATGGCGATGACTTATGGAGGCCTTCATCCAACAGTAGATTGCTTAGGGCTGATGGAAATATTGCTGCTTACTTGTGTGTGTGTGTGCTACTGTGCCAGGAGCACGTGAACAATTAGAACCTTAAATGATGTCGACTTTATACCAAAACTCTGCCGTATTTGATATTATATCATACATGACGCTAGGGCTTTACAGACGTATTAGCAAAATTCGGCTCTTCCTACCAAATGTAAAACGCTGCACGTTGGTAGCATTAGACTAAATACACAAACACGTGATTTGTCAAACATCGGATTGGGGATTTTGGCATTAGTTCCCTGAAAGCGCTGCCGTTCATCAATGTGCAGTACAGTGTCATTAATTTCCTGAATCTCCCTGTTGGGCCCAGAATATCCATAGCCAGATTAAACCAGCTCTCATGGGGTTTGTATTGTCAAATGGTAAAGAGCTAAATATGTAAATATTAGATATCTGGGCTGCTGGGCTAGCATGGTGGCGGGCGTTTTTTCCACACCGTCAGTTTTGTGGAGAGTCTACGGTTCCATTCCATGCAAGCTCCCGCAAATTTCAACGAGTTTGAAATTGCTGTGTTGCTGTGAAATGGACAATATACAATCTGACGTAGTCGGCAATATCCGACCATTGCATAACCATGTTGTTATAGGCCAAATCCTAAGCTTTCGAATTGCCTTCAACCAAGCTGCAACTAATTAACAATTGTGCAATCATAAATAATTGGCCTGTAATGATTCACCATCTTTGTGAATTGATGAAATGCCACAATTCTGGGTTATTGTCCAATGCGTGAATCTACGCTTATATTTAAACATTGTGGCTAATGCGACATCCCTACATGTGTCTGCAGGTGTCTCGTGAAACGAATTACACACACCGTACGCGCATCAAACGTAGTAGTTTTTTTCATGCAAGGTTCGATGCGCTTATCGCGAGCATAATAATTCGTTGTAATTGACGACGCCGTCCTTTGTTAAACACCTAAATAAGTAAGGTTGAACGAGGCGGCGTCGCTTAAGAGCTGGGGAATCACGTTGGACTGTTTCTGTTGCATGGCTCTTGTGTTTATTGCATGTGTTTTCTCTGGGCACGGTCTTACACTTGGGTCAATTTGCTCGCGGTATTAACACGTGACCTGCGCCGTTTGGACATCAAGCTGTGTTCGGAGTAGCTGGCTAGACCATGTGCACTTGCCCGATAACCTCCACTCGGGGATATTGGAGAGGTAGAGGAGACGTGAAGCCATTTTCGCGTTTATCGACTTATGCTTTCGGTTAGCCGGCGACCAAATCACCGCGAGTGTGGCCGATCTCATCAGACTTTTTCAGAAAGTAAGCAGGGCTGAGCCTTCGTAGGTGCTTGGATGGGCGACATGCCATGCATAAAACAGGTGTTGTCGGCTGCTGTGGGGCCACGCTGTCGCCAAAGGGCAGCACGGCAAAATCCATTGCAGTGGAATTCTGTGCTCCCACGATTATGCTTCCAATCCTCAACAGACAGCACCGTCTGATCAGCTTGGTGTCTTGTAGGAAAATAATCCCCCACGACACACACGATGTATAGAGGCGTAACGGAACAGTGCCTTGACAGAAAGGGGTTGTAAATGTACATTTTGGTTAGAATAAAATAAACAAACCGCAAAGACAGCCGTAAAAAAAATAACCTCGCATGGCCTTACTCACTACGCCCACCGTTCCTGGAGGATGATCTGGTTGTGCAGCAGTGCAACGTTCTCCCTCTAATGTTTGTTATATTTTACGTCACTCCGCTATCGCTGGGAAGCTGCTGCTGGTGTATGTTACGACGTGGCGATGTCTCGCGCCTTTCCTTCCCTCCTTGAGTTATATGTTTCAGTAGCTACCGCAGAGCAACAGCCTTTGTAATGCGTTCCTTATCGCTAATCCGCTGCCGAGCGTGTACTGTGCACACATCCTATTTTTTTGTCGCCAGATGCCGACACCCACCTTCACTATCCAAATGCCAACCGAGCGTGTCCGGCAGCCTACGGCACAGATTTGAATATCCCTAAATTGCAAAAGTGAGTTTTTTTCGAAGTCACTTAGTTTGGAAAACAGTGGAATGAAACACTTCCTTATGTCTTCCCGTTTTTGTTTGAAAGTGTACAGCGATTTGAGGTGGCTGGGAGTAGTCTGCCTGGCTGGGATTTTGGTTTCAAATCCGGCTTTCATTCACCTGTGACTCACCTTGGTTCTCAAGTTTAGTGACTTGATGCTGTCATACCAGTCAGCAATGACCACACGCAAAGTAACACTAGTAAATTTATTGTTGCACTTAATGAAGCACATTTCATGTTCTGGGTATTAAAATTGTAGCTTTTACTGCCACGCAATAGTCCCATCTCTCCGTAGCAGGGCGAGTAAGAAACTAGATAGATAGATGTTTATTATTACAGCAGTAAAATACCCAGTGAGCTTTGCAAGCTATTTGCAGGCTTCCTGCGACACAACAAACATGCACTTTGGCCCAAATGCACTTTGCTGCCCTCGAATGTGGCTAACGGGTCACTTAAAGAGATTTCATAAGCACGTCACCTTCCGTGGATCATTCTCTAAAAGGGGTGATACACTGCTGCCCGAGATTCTCCGGTAGAGTCTTAATTTTTGCGACGTGATGCCGAACGCACAATCGGAATCAAATGTGGGGAAAAATCAGAAAACCAAAGCTTTCGGAAGAACTGCAGCTAATATTTTACCACTTTACCGTGTATGCCGACAGCACGTGTAACTACCCTCATCGGTACGATTGTAAAAAAAAAAAATCACACGGCCACCACCGTTACTTCCCCCGTGCCCGCACGACCCGCTGGGTCCATAAGGTCGGCAGTTTGTAATCGTTGCGTCTATTGATTAATTCGCGAAAGCTCCGGCAACTGCTCGCGCCGGTAAGCGGAATGAGCGGCTGAGAGGCGCGCTCCGCAGCGTGCGTTTGATTTTCGTGATTTAAGGCCGAGTATATCGACAGCGGCACCGCGGTGATGCGCCGCGTTTTATTGCGCCATCAATCCCGTAGCTTGTGAGATGGGTCCTCGGGAATTTGTTGAACTTTGCTGAAGCCTTTATCATATTCTTTCTCCGGGGGGGGGGGATGGGAGAGTCGGGAATTGTATCTTTGCCTCGGCCTGTAATGCGGTCGTACCTGTGCATGAGCGCGTGATTCCCATCTTTAGTTTCTTCGAGGTGACAGATGTGCAGTGACGTAGCTCGTAGTCCGTAGGGCGTGAGAACGCGCACTGTACGATTTTTTACATCTCCAATGTTAACATTTTGCTCCTTTCGCTATTTTAGCGTGCAGCTGCTCCATTGTATGGCAACCGTTGCCAGGTGACTAGTCCAGTGTGGTTAGATTACTGACCTTGCATCTCCGAGGCTACGTTTAGGGAACTGTTATTTGACGCCATTATCATGTTTGATCCAGTTCGTCTTGGTCATTATTTTTGTCCAGGTTGTCTGTTTTTTTGTCTTTCTGTGTGCATTTTATTCGAAAATAGGTGAAAATGTTAAATGCCACCAATAGACGTTTTTGGAAATCGTTCGTGGTACCCTTAGATATCAAAAGGAAGTCGAATCTGCGCCTGGTAAATTGTTATACAAACTATTTAAAAGATCCATCAAGGTACAGACTGTCATGAATCAGTCATTATTCCTGTTGTCTTTGTTTATCTACCTGGATCACAGTCGACAGTCTTTGTTTTCACTCAATAATCCCTGCGTTTTCAGCGTTGACATGCTGGGACCGTAGCAATTTGTTTTTGACGTCAGAAATGAATATTACAACACTATGTTGAGTAAGACTGATGGGCATTGCGCTCTGTAGGTATTTGACCTGCCTCAGCAACGCTGTAACGGTTAGCACAGTGGACTCACCGGTTTGATTTCCCAGTGCAACGTTTCTAACGAAGGGCAGGTTTATTTAATCCCTCCGCCTTTGTCACACCAATCAGTATAAATGGGTATCCCACATTCGATCACCCGGCTGTCTGTAGAGGTGGTAAGGTGTCGATCCTCTCACCTCTTGCAAGACGTCTGGCCAGCGTGGAATAGTAATTTGCAATACCCTCTAGAGGGGCACTTTAGAGCTGCCATTCTCAACCGGTGTATCGCGACCCATCAGTGGGCCACGAGCGCCACCTTGTGGTCCGTGAAGACCATACCCAAGTGGGCCTTGAGGCGCAAGAGGTTGAGAACCCCTGCTCCAGTGTGCTCTTTAACAGGGGCCCTTCCGCCAACAGTGGTGTGAGCCCAACATACGTATTTAAGCAATTGCAGGACTGCACCTATACCAAGTTTGAGAGTGCAATGGTGACATTCGGAACGTTAGACTTTTATAGAGTGAAACCGGGTGAGAAAAAAAAAATCACCTCCTTTTAAAATCCCATTATTTTTTAAATTTAGCATCTGCGGATTTGTTGTAAAGTTCCATCCAACCCAAGGCGTCGTCATCACCAGTGTTGAGTGCTTGAAGGCCACCAGGGAGCAGAGTTAATGCGCACGAAGGAACAACACGGGACAGAGTTTGGTGTTGTCTACAAGAGCGTTTGTCACCGTCCTGAAGGTGCTAATTGGAAGCACTTTGTCCTTGTCCAGTTTGAAAACGGGTGAAGAGTACCCAGTAATGGTGTCAGAGCCAGTGTGAGGCTGACACAACTAGTAAATGCATTTAAGGAATAAATAACTCTTACAGGCACAGGCATTGTAACATTCGCAGTTAGTTGAATGTGCACACAGGAAGTTAAGTAATGTCTATTATTAAAAATCACGAAAGCTGCTTTACTTCCTTTGGTTAATGGTGTGTACTGTTTGGCACAATCTCTGGGAAAATTTTAGATGTGAAAAGGCTCACAGGAAAACCTGTTGCAGCAGAGTGCGTTGATCTAGTGTGTTGACCTTTTAAGAGAGAGAACCTTACTAGAGAGGCAACACGTGTAGTAGCTAATGCCACCTCTAACGGCTATTCTTAACCTCAATTCCTGAAGGGCAGCGGCAGGAAAACACAGGAGAGCGTAATTACCGAATTAACTCAAGCCAGCATGATTTTCATGCTAGTTTATTTCTCGCGGTGGAGTGGTGGTACAGCAATGAGGCACACCGAGTTCAATTTTTGACCATCGTTAACTTTCGTGAGCAGTAGGTAGCTGAACCTGTCAAGGAGCACCCTCCCCCCTACTTCCTTTCACCACCCCTCTCTTGCTACCCAGCTTGAACAAGCAGGACTGAATGTCGTGGTGATGGTTGGTAACAACCTCCACGAAGAAGAAGCCATGGGGAGGCATTCATCAAGCAGTGGATTGACAAAACTTGACAAGGCAAAGTGAGGAGCATTGCTTTCCAATGCTGTTCTCTCAGGATGGCCGTGTTGAGCATTCCCCCTGTCACCAGCGCCATGTATCGTCTCCCACGTTGGAGGCACCTTCAGGCATTCCTGAAGAGAGGGAACGCTCGACACGGCTGTCCCGAAAGAACAGCTTTGGAAAGCAATTCTCATACATCGAGCTGTGAAAACCTACATCAGTACAAAACAAAGTGATGTCCTGATAAACTAAGCATTGAGGCTGAACTCGTCTCATCCTTACAGCCCTGAGTCAGTGGTGGTAATTCCACATTCTTATGGCAGCAGCGAGTTTATCCATAGTAAAAAGCCACTGTTGATGTCCCGACAAACTGGTACTAATTTTATTGACCCTGGAGAGATGATGGGCCAAGTTGGCCCTTCCAACTAGGATTTAAACTCGAGTGGATTGGCAAAGGCTGTGAATTATTGTATTGTTCATAGTCATCCACTGCCAGAACTAAAATATCACCGTCACACAGTGTTGTAAATACCATTATTCCAATGGAGTAATGAACACAGGTGAAGGTAGTTACTGTTTTACTCATTTCGTTTTTTTTCGCCCCCACACATTAAATCACATTTCCGACAACAGCTTTCTAATTACATTACCACATTGATTTTTGTAATTATGCTTTTTTAATCAAATAAGATGGGAGCTAACTGTTGCCCGTTTAGTAAGTTATTATCTCATTTACGTTTGTTTAAGTTTAATTGGAATGTGTGTGTTTTAAAGCAGAGCTAGCATAGCGGGTATGGCGTTCCACTATCCACCCGAGGACCTGAGTTCAATTTCCGCTCACGGCCACTAACACCAGTGACGATTATCTGAGCTGGTCCCGGGCCTCCCCTAGGTCGACTCAACCTCAAATTATTACCTGGTGCCGTGTGTAAACATCGTCACTGGGGAGACAAAGGCCGTCGGGTTTGGTGGTGGCATTCATAGGTGCGCTTTGTGACCCTCGGGTGAAAGGCGCTATACAAATGCTATTATTAACATTATAACACCACTTGCCCCAATAGACGCTTAAGGCTATAAGGGGGATATTTGTGTTTTAAAACGTTACCAGGTTTTGCACAGGTTTGTTTTAAGCCCCGGCTTAAACCTCTCGAGCATTCCTGCTCGATGGATTTGACCACTGGTTTTTACTTACATTTCAATGCAGTGAAGGAACGGAGTGGAGACTTATTGGCATTGCGAGAACTTCCTTTGTAAAGTACTCTGCAAACTTATCTAGCAAGCCAGTCTAATAAGGGAGCCTCCGAATTGTTTAGATAATTCTTAGCTTATGTCCGTATATGTGAAAATGTTCAGGCACAAGGTTACCTCGAATGGAGAGACCTTTATATACAGCAGTGGATCGACAAAAGGGTGCAATGACTGAATTAATTATGAAATGTGAGGAGCATAGAAATCCGGGAGAACCTCAGTAGAGTCGCTGCTCCTTCGGATTGAGAGGAGCCAGTTGAGGTGGTTCAGGCATCTGGTAAGGATGCCCCCTGGAGCGCTCCAACTGGAAGTCGTCTACCAGGCACGGCCCACTGGGCGGGGACTTAGAGGCCAACATACTGGATTGATTACATTCTTCGGCTGGCCTGGGAACGCCTGGGAATCCCCCAGGAAAAGCCGGAATCTGTTGCTGAGGAAAGGGATGTCTGGTCCACTCTCCTTGGACTGCTGCCACCGCGACCCTCACCAGGACAAGCGATTTAGACAATGGATGGATGGATGGAATGTAGCAACGTTTTAGCATTTTCCTAAACATTGTGGGGTTGGCTGCACGGATGCAAACGCACACAGACAGATGGACCCAGTCGCTCATGCATACATGCCATGCATACACACATCTCACAAGACATATACTTATACAGTCCACATACATGTGCCCATACATAGGGGATGAGCTATAAAGTATTTACCTTTTGATGTACCGAATATTCAGTCCTCACATATAAGACAAATATCCCTCGCATAGCTTTAACAGATTGTAGGGTCCCGAGCTGTTAGCCGCACCATGTATGTGCGTAATGCATACTGCTCAAGACCAACCCCTCCCGTGGAATGTGCTGCCCAAGCCTGCTTACCTTTCTTATCATTCAATATATACCTTTTGCATATTTTCTATAATCCACGTCTTTCTCTTTCAGCTAGCAGCATAATCCAAGCACGCATATGTCCATGCTTCTTTGCTTACCCTTATTACATTTCATGTTGCAATGTCCTTTTTAAACCGAGAGATATACATGAGGTAAGCTGCTTCTTCTTGGTACGTTGCTCTTAATTCTTAGGCTCAGTTTTTGAAAAGCAATCCAACCCGGCTGTTGTCCACTTCTGTTTGTTATCACGGTCATCCTTCAATAACAGAACTAGACATACATACTCTGTTCTGTATCCAATTCGCGTTTCCCTTTCAGATGTCTTCAACTGATTAGCAAACTTGCAGTACCTGACTTATTCTTTACACATATTCACCTTAAGCGGCATGGTGGTTGAGTGAGTAGTGCTGCCACCTCGCAGCAAGAAGGTTCCGGGTTTGATTCCCGCCTTGGGTGCCTTTCTGTCTGGCGTTTGTATGTTCTCCCCGTGTACGCATGGGTTTTAACCGGGTACTCTGGTTTCCTCCCACAATCCAAAGACATGCTGCCTAAGTTAATTGGCCTGACTAAGCACTGCCTGACAAGCCCCACAACATTGCAGTCTTTTAAATACATTTCATCTCGGTCATTTTTCTGTCATGAACGTCTATTTGGTAATACTTCCTACATGTAGAATTATGCCGGTATGTCTTCAATCGCTTTTTCAGACAACGTATTCTAATGTTGCTGTGATTCATTGCGACAAAGGGCATCTCTATTTTCCCTTACAATGTGTGTTTGTTGTTTTGTCCGTGCACTCTCGGTGTTCCTGCGTCATCTTTGTAGACGTTTTGTAGTATTTGTGATTTATTTTCAAAGTATTCACAACCGTGAAAAGCCAGGAGATGAAATGGCCACATTAAGGTTTGAATTGCCACCAGTACTGCAGCTTTTGTATTATCCACACGTGAAGCAAAGCTGTTGAATAACAAATATAGTAAATGCATTAATGCTTCTATCAATAATTTAGTGAAAGCAGCTCGGTGAAATATGTGTATACATATTTGCACATTGTATCCTAAACGTCACATTGCACTACTGATATCGGGTTACAATTATAGATGCCACCATGCTCTGGGTCTCGTATTGCATTCTGGTCACCAGCTTGAACTTCTGGCTGCCACATTCACGTCAGAGAACCACGTTGCATTCTGGGAACTGCATTTCGTTTTAAATGTCGCTGTGCATTATTGGTATAACATTGAATTTTGGGGGAGCCTCATTTCATACGTGCTGTCCTTTAATTATACAGGACCCATTGCATTTTGGGAGTCGCCTATTATATGCGACATCTTCTAAATTGCTCATCACCGATGCCGCAATTGTGTTGTATTTACTATACGGTGTGCATCTTTGTTGCACATTGTATTGGTAAGAATAATGCCAGTTTCATTCCACCAGTTGGGAGCTTCTGCAAGAACTGAACTCGTTTATATACTCTGTGTATCCTATATATAATCATCTGGATAATATGGTATATTATTGAGGAAGAAAGCAAGCTTCTGAATTCAATTTCTAAAAAAGCTCGTTGGGCAAAACGTCGGACATCGCAGCGAACAACACGCCACACAACCCATTAACACTCAGGAGAGCTATTCGGCTCAACCGCAAAAACCTACGCAGCAGTAAGAATTTCTCAACGCATTCGTCAATACAACTGCGGCACGCCGGGCAATGGCCTTTCTTCATCCATGTGTTACGAAGAAGGGCAATTGCCCGAAACATCACCCCTTCTGCTTTTTCCTCCTCGTGCAGTGGCAGTGACGAATTAGTTTTTTTTATTACTACTGCCAACGCAGCAGCCAGTAACATTTTACGTAAAGAGAATTGCTCTCAAGAGCTGCCCTGTCAGGATAGCCGTGTTGAGCATTCCTCCTGTCTCATTAACATTATACTTAACGAGAATTGCGCACGAGCTGCTTTTTTGGGGGTTACCCGTTTCGAGCGTTCCTCTTCCACCCATGGCGACATTTCGCCTCCCACGACGGGCGCAACATCGGTGGCAGGGTGGCGCAGTGGTAACATCCGCGCCTCACAGGAGGAATGGTCTTGCCCAAGGCGGTTCGATTCCTGCCTTGGGCACCTTTCTGTGTAGAGTTTGTGTGTTCTCCCCCTGCTCTGCGTGGTTTCTTCCCACAACAAAAAAAACATTCCTTAATTAGTTGGCTGATATATAGGAAATAATATATAGGAAACAGTTTGTTGCAATATGGCGCTGGCAAACGGCCTGGCTGCCTCCTCCACCTCTCTGCGCTTTCCTTGCTACGCCTCCGAGTCCTTCTCTCGTCGGATGAACATCTTCGACATTGAATTAATATGTGCGTTATAAATGTAAAATTATTATCATTATCTGACTCGACCTCCGCCGCCCCGTCGTCCTCCCCCCCCCCACCTCAGCACGAGCGGCTGGACGCGAGCTCGCTGGCGCTGCCCATGGTGCAGGTGGCGTCGGCTGGCTCGGACGTGAGCGTGGCGAGCGACACGCCCGACGGCCTCCTCTTGAGCGGCGCCGGCGGGGGGCCCCCCGACCCGCAGAAGACGCGCGCGACCATCGAGTCGCTGCAGCAGAAGATCCTGCGCATCACGGAGCAGATCCGCGTGGAGCAGCAGCTGTGCGACGAGAATGTCGCCGAGTACCTCAAGGTGCCCCCGCGCGCTTCCTCCTCTCCTGCAAACATGTCATCACATGTTTTTTTAAATCATAATTAATCTATAATCTACCTTCCTGAGAACATTGTTGGACCTCACGTAACCAAATTTGCGTTGGGCTTGCTCTTCATCTCTTACCATTGATTTGGGATCCGATAATTTCTGAAACTTTCATTTCCGCTTGATCCTTTTCAAGAGAGACTCGAGCCAAATATACCTGGTACACGCATTTCCTCCCTGAGTGACCTGGGCTCTGACACAGGTTTGATGTTTTTTTTTTACGTAAAAAAAAATGTTAACGTTACGGTCAAGTGTGTAATGGCACTCGAGTGATGTCACCGCGACATAATTCCCGTGCGTTACGTTAAAGCGGTCAAGTCGGTGTACTGGAGTGAATAACTGTCGTTAAGCCCGTGTGTCTTATCACGATGGAACGTGTAGCACGTGCCGAACTGGAGTCAACGCGCTCAGTGCATTTTATTGATCACATAAAGCTGCAGTTCCCTTGCACTTCTTAAAACTTTCACGCACGTAACGCTACTTGTGCTGCCAACGTTTTGCATTCTGCTGCAGTGCCGCGTTCAAAAAGGATTGATCCTTTTTGTGGTTGCTTTTGTCATGGCTCAACCCTCGCATTAGCGCTACAGTACAGAGCATGCATGGCAGACTGGGATTTCATTTTGTGGAGCTGTAATAGATTCCAAGTGCTTGTTTATTTCCATAAGCACTTTTACCCATGGGTGGATGGACGGTTTATCCAATGCGGTCGTGCATTTTATTTCCGTTACCGTCGTTTGCGTTTGTGTGTGCGTGCATATAAAACTCAGTGAGTTTGCACGGTTGGGAGCACAGGTGGTGCCCCGGCCATTCATCTCAGTCAGTCAGCCTCTGGCATCTCAGTCTGTCCCATGACCTGTCAGCGAGCCTTTGACATGTCACATGGCTTGAAAGTGCACCTGGCCTGGCACAGGCGCCGTGGGGACATCACCTCCGTTTAGTGGTGAACGGCGGTTGTTGTTGTGTTAACAAGTTTCTGCTGCGACACAGGGGGACTGCATTTGATGAAATGTGGCATAATTTAAATGACAATAAACGTCCCAATTTGAAATTGGTTGGCTGCATCAGCAAAAAAGTATACGTTGAAATAACAGAAGATTACATCTTTATAAGAACTAGTTTCAGTCTGCCCTGTACGCTCTGTACTGTAGCTCCAATGTAACTGGGGACTGGGACAAAAGCCGTCACAAAAAAGGATCAATCAATCCTTTTGAAACACAGCACTGCCACGGAATGTTAAACTTCGGCTGGACAAGTAGCTTATGAAGCGTGGAGGCTATAACAAGCGTGCAAGAAGGACGCTATATTATACACGAGAGTAAATTAACCAAAGTGATCACAACAAAGCCGGTTATATCTTCTGGCATTGCGTGTCATTCATGACGTGATGAACAGTTTAGGAGATTTTGTTTGTTTGGGAAAAGGCACACGTGAGTCCATGTGACATTCACACGAAACTGCTTTGGTTTTTATTAGTTGTTGTTTTCTGTCATTGTTGACATGCCGTTCTCTCCGCGGCCCTTGTGCAGCGCTTTGTGACCCTCGGGTGAAAGGTGCTCTATAAAATGCTATTTTTATTATTACACATTGCGATAATATTGGTCGGGTCTGCCTTTCTTCTTCATCCTTTTTCTCCACTCATTCCTGTCCCGGGTGATCTCCGCATCTTCTTGACAATATTTCATGAAATGGTTCACCGTGTCAAAACAAATCTTTTTAAGCTTGTAGCCCAGCCTTCACCCTGGTGCTTCCACTCAATTTACCTTTCCGCATGTGTGGGTTTTCCTGTCTTCGTACGGCATTTCAGTTCAATTCAACTTTATTGTAAATTCTGCCATATGTACGGGACACGTGGAGGATCAAAATGCCGTTTCTCTCAGACCCCGGTGTCGGCATCTGAGTTCACTTGCTCTTAGCTTCGAGAACAAACGGCGTTCCGCCTGCCTTCCGCGTGTTGCAGCTCGCCTCGAACACGGACCGGCAGCAGGCCCTGCGCATCAAGGCGGTGTTTGAGAAGAAAAATCAGAAGTCGCTGAACACCATCTTGCAGCTGCAGCGCAAGCTGGAGCAGTACCACCGGCGGCTGCGCGAGGCCGAGCAGAACGGCGTGGCCCGGCAGCCCAAGGACGTGCTGCGCGACGTCCAGCAGGGCCTGCGCGACGTCTCGGCGAACGTGCGCGCCGGCATCAGCGGCTTTGGCGGCGGCGTGGTGGACCGCGCGCGGGGCCTGTCCAAGCCGCCACGGGAGATCGCGACGATCTTCCGCAACAAGTTTGGCAGCGCCGACAACATCGCCACACTCAAGGTAGCCGGCGCCGGTGGCTGGAAATGTCCCTCCTCCCACGCCCTTCCCTGCCGCACGTGGTTGTTGAGCTGTAGTTTTTGTTTTGATTTTTGCGATGCGTTTTGTCGAGGTGCAGAAATCCGGGAGAACCTCAGAGTAGAGTCGCTGCTCCTTCGGATTGAGAGGAGCCAGTTGAGGTGGTTCGGGCATCTAGTAAGGATGCCCCTTGGAAGGCTCCCCTGGGAAGTTTACCAGGCACGGCCCACTGTGTGGAGACCAAGAGGCCGACACAGGACACGCTGGAGGGATTATATCCTTCGGCTGGCCTGGGAACGCCTGGGAATCCCCCGGGAAGAGCTGGAATGTGTTGCTGAGGAAAGGGATGTCTGGTCCACTCTCCTTGGACTGCTGCCACCCCGACCCTCACCAGGACAAGAGGTTTAGAAAATGGATGGATGGATGGATTTTGTCGGGTTGTACCCACGTGCTTTTTGAGCACCTCGCTACTCAAGGGAGAGATGGAGGGCGGCCGTCAACTTTCAGTAGATTGATTGTGGCTGACGGTATTGCACATTGGGGGAATGAGCCACTGCCTGACATGCAGAGGACAGTGTTATCGTAAACCAAACTCGAGCATGTGCTCTGTAGTTTTGCAGCCGAATGCACTTTTTTTGGCACATATGTTCAATAAGCCATGTCCGCTCAGATGGAGCAAATTAAGTGCGAATGCGATCATTAGTTACAGGGCTGATGCTGGTAACCCATTACAGTTTGGAATGACGTTTAATCTGTGGGTGTCAGGCTGAATTTGAACTACAAATCTCAGCAGTGTTGGCTTGTTGCTGTGATGCGGATGTTATTCTTTTAAACCGCGTATACAAAGATGATGTGAAACAATTATTTTAAAAATAGTCTAACTAAATCTAATCTTGCGGGGGAAAAATGGGGTTTTGCTCGTGTTTTATGTTTTTTAAACTCATACGAATGTTGTTATTTAACATTTGAATTATTATCCTCCCAAACATTCGTAAGTTTTTCACAAAAAGGTGGCAGTTTTCTGCTGCATTCTTAACAGCCATACAGTGCTGGCGTTGTGTAATGGTAACCACACTGGACTAGCAGGCCAGAGGGCATCGGTTCAATCTTCTGGTGTGGCAGTTGAAATAATGGGAAAACTATTAAAACCTTCCTCCACCTCTGTCCGCCTAGCAGCGTGAATGGGTGCACCAGAGTTAATCGACTGGTATGTCGCGTCCAGTAGGCTAAAGCGTGGGTACTGGTACCTTTCCCAAGACATCTTGGCGGCAGGGTGGCGCAGTGGTAAAATCGGCACCTTGCAGAAAGAAAGCCCTGCCCGAGGAACCTAGATCCCCACCTCAGGCGCCTTTCTGTGTAGAGTTTGTGTGTTCGCCCCCTGTTCTACGTGGGTTTCCACCGGGTTCCCGGTGAGCCCACCACATCGAGCGTGGTGCTGTGTGTTCGGATTATTCTCCAGGGCAAAAAAATAGTCCACTAATAAATTATGAGTCCCGTTCCCTATCCTGCTTATATATTTTTTTATCGGCTGTAAAAATGTGACCAGCCTCTATTACCCACTTAAGTGTATTACAAATTCTCTTTGGCATTTCTAAAGAATTGTTAAGTGATGACAAGGTAAAAGCACTGCGGGGCTATGAAATGCTTTTTAAAACAATTTCACGCACAAATAGCATTAAACCATGTTTTCAGACGAACAAAGATGAGAGCACATGGAGGGGGAGAAGCTCCCATTTTCATCCAGAACCAACCTCTGCTTAGTGGTAGACTGAAAAACAACTTTGAAAAGCAACCATTACGAATTGAGCCGTGAAAACATACATTAGTGGTAGACTATTGTTTCGCTGCAACTTCTTCTTTGCGATTCTTCGAAGCGCGATGTTAAATTACAGTTTCCCATTTTCTTACACAGCCCCTTGCATTTTCATTGAACTCCGCAAGGTCTTTTGAGCTGCAGAGGTTGGGTAGTAGAGCACAGACAAGTCAGTGTTCCATAGTATGGTCTGCTTCTCCACATTCACAGGTGGTTGGGCCGGTCTTGTAGCCCCATCTGACCAAAGCATCTTTTGATCGTCCCGTTCTAGTTCTCAGGCAGTTGAGTGTCTTCCACTGAATCCATGGTGCATCTGAGCCAGGAGGGAAGTCTTGAGCAGGTGGGATTCCCATGCCAGTTGCAGGAGGGTCACTCTCAAGCTTTTCCGTCCAGAGCTGGAGTCTGGCTTCCCCTCGAGATGTTGTTAGGGGCTGCACATGGCTGAGGAAGCTTCTTCTTGACTTCAGTCGTTGGACCGGGGGTTGACGTCCATGAAGGAGGTGGCGTTCATCGCTAGTAGCCTTTGTCATCTCGACTCGACTGGCCACTTCCCGTCTGATATCAGCAGGGGCAATGCCAGCGAGGAGGTACAGGTTGTTTGTGTGTGTGGGTTTCAAGCAGCCAGTGATCAGGCGGCAGGTGTTGTTCAATGCCGGGTCAAGTTTCTTGGCATGGGTTGACCTCTCCCAGACAGGACATGCATACTCCGCAGAGGAATAGCACAAGGCCAGAGCAGTAGATCTTAATGTGTGTGCTGTGGCTCCCCATTTGGAGTTGACCAGTTTTCGTAGGATGTTGTTTCAGGAACCGACTTTCAATTTGGTGTTTTTGACGTGCTCCTTAAAGGAGAGAGTGCGGTCCAGGGTTACTCCAAGGTAGACATGGTGCTTACGGTGCTCAAGTGGTGTTCCAGACCATTTGATGTTAAGAGGTCGGTTGACTTCACGATTCCTGAGATGGAAAGAGCAGACTTGAGTCTTCGCTGGGTTGGCATGTAGGTGGTTGCGCTCATAGTAGAGGCGTAGCTCATCTAGGGCTGAGGTGAGATTTGCTTCCACTGCTTCAAACGTACTCTCTTGGGATGTTACGCAGAGGTCGTCGGCAACTGTGGCTGCATTATCTGAAATTCCCTCCTGCCAGTTGAATGTGACGTTCTCTCACAAAGGCTTACACTGCTGATCAAGCGTTGTGGTGGCAATAGATGAAGAAAGAAAATAGGGATACGTAATAATAATAATTACAATTTATAACGTGCCACGCATATTTGTTCAATGTCGACGGTATTCAGTCAAAGAGAGAACAATTCAGAGACAAGAGCAAACCGCAGAGAGTCGGGGAGGGGGGAAGGCCGCCACGCGGTTAGCCAGCGCCAGCATGTTCCAGACACCGCGTCCTATATATTACACCTTTATCGGCCAATCAATTAATCCGTTTTTTTTAGCTTTTAAGTGACACGGTCCCGTCGGACCGCAGTCCGTAAACTTCCGCCCGCGCTTCGTCGCGAAGTCTCGCTCGGGGGGCGCGCGCGTATTTTTGTCCGTTGCGTCCAGGAGCACGCGGAGCAGAACCGCTCGGTGGAGGCGTCGCGCGCGCTCAGCGGCAGCGCCACCCTCGTCTCGTGCCCCAAGTACAGCGACGACGACGACTGTTCGAGCGGCGGCACGTCGGGCGCCGGCTCGGCGCTCGGCCTCGCCATCATCTCCACGTCGCTGGGGCACAACCTCGCGGGATCCTCGTCCGTCGCCGCGGTGACGACGACGACGGGGGGCAACGGCGGCGGGCACGGCGGCAAAAACGGCGGCGGCAACGGGGCGACGGAGATGGGCAGCCCGCGTTCGGCGTCGTACGAGGGGCTCGGCGTGGAGGTGATCCGCCGGGAGCTGCACGCCATCCGCAGCACGCACGCGCGCCTCGAGGGCATGGTGCAGGAGATGGGCACGCAGTTCCAGACGGAGGTCGCCAACTTCAAGGAGTCGCTGATAGAGGAGAGATTCAGGTAAGCGGAGAGCGACGGTTTATTTGATTTTTTGTGTTGTTATTCCCCCCCCCCCCACCGCTGTTGTCTTGATTGTGCCATTGCCGTGATGTAATGAGAATGCATTTTAATTTCTCGCGGAGCAGTAGTAGCCTTCATGTTAAGAGAATGTCCCGCAGAAGCACCTATCACAGAGCTATATTTCAGATCGCTTAAAGTCAACCGGTCCACCCGGCACAGATAGATGGGTAGATAGATGTTTATTATTACAGCAGATAAATACCCAGTGGGCTTGCAAGCTCTTTACGGGACTCCTGCGACACAACAAACATTCGAATTCCTGATAATAATTAAAATATATACATGATTAATATATAACCAAAATTCTCGACTCGCATGTGTCAGCCTCTGGCAACATTTCAACGGCGAGAGTAAAGTTCATCCCATGACCGACGGTCAAATTTTAAAACCTTTGCAGAACCGGAATTTAGCCAAATTAAGCGCAGAATCACAGTTCGGCTGGAGGGTTTTTTTCGTTGTTGCAGTCATTGGTGGCCAGGCTTTGAGCATCGACTCTGTCACCGTCGACGAAGTTCTACGACTCGCGGGGGGTGCGAGGTTCAGTCGGAATAATTTGGACCCGGGATTCTCCAGCTGATTGGCACCATGCATTATAACCGCATTACGCATCACGCCATATTTCTTAATTACGGTAATCGTGCCAGTGTTGTTATGATCTCCCTGTGGATTGTGCTATTGCACTGAATGCATCAAAGACATTATTCCAGAGACAGTGATTGTATATATATTTTTAGCTTTATACTATGCCAGCCATCATGTGAGTCATTCAATTAGTTAACGAAAAACAATGCAAGAAAACCCCTCAGTTCATCCCCATTATGAATCGTTGGCATTAAGATCTATCCTTGCTGTTGAAATATTGCCAGAGGCTAACAGATGTGAGTCGAGAATTTCATGGCCGTGGGCCCAACGCGTCGCAATCCCATCCCCACAATTACTCCATGCACACTCGCCTTCGTAAAGGCTGTCAGACAAAAACGTGCCTGCGGGGGACACCTATTGTGGGACGCAAACGCGAAGCCATCCCTGTAAGACTCAGGGATTTATTGTAATAAATACTTTATTAATATTATCGCAAGCCCAAGCGAGGCTGGGGGTTCTGGACGGTCTAACTCCTTCCGGGGAGACTGTTCAAGGCCGGCTCGCATTTGCCGCATGCGGCGATTCGAGCTGGCGTTTGAGCCGATAGGTTCACCCGTGCGGGGGAGTTCAAGGCCTGCAAATCCATCAAGGCACAGCTCAGGACCGCAAAAGCCACGCAGGCCGCAGCATACTGTGACTGATCTTTTGTGAGTAAAATAAATAAATAAATAATAGAAGATTTGTTTCACTGTTTTTTTATATTGGAGGCAGGAGGGTTTATCTTTGTAATACTGCACGGATCAGAGAGCTGGACCCTAACGAAGCAGCTCAAAGTTGTTAGCGTTTGAGCATGGGAGTCTGAATTTCATGGCAAGACAGGAGGATAAGCATTGGTAGGCAGTGCGAAAGTGCAACAGAGAACATAGCAGATAAGTGCTGTAGATATCATTTGGTAAAAAACACCCTGTTGCGCTGGGTAGTGCCGCGCATGTGTGCAGGATGAGGTAGGGCCGATCCAATTACCGAGACACGAACTGGAATGGACTTTCACAGGTCTGGCTACCAAGGAGAGGGCCTTGGAGCAGATGGTGGGATTCTGAGAGAGCTGCTCTTTCGGGATTGCCAAGTCGGCCATTTCTCCTCTTCTGCTATCCCACTATCGCAGCTCTTAAAAGCGATTTTTGCACATCAAGCCGTGAAAATGTTCAACAGTACATTGGTGGGATCTTATTAGAGCTGGTCGTGGCGGTTATGTGCCGATGGTGCAGCAGCACATGCTGAACTTAGCAGAGGGTACAAAGTGTTGGCAGGGTCTGGTGGCCGTGACGACATCTGGATGTTTTTATCGGGTTTTATGTTTAATTCAGTTAAGTGAATACAAATTAAATGTTCCCAAAGTGCATCCTTCAATTTGCAACTGGGGCTGGGTGCAGTTATTCATTCATGGAGGTTCGAATTGAGATGCGCATATCTTGTTGTTGCTGGTGTGCAGTCCCCTGGAGGGCTTGGTTTCAATTACAATTCAGTTGTGTAACAGGAAGTTGGGGAGGAAAGTGGTCCGTGGGGTTTCTATGTTTATACATTGGGTTTCTAAAAAAGATTGTCACGAGATCCGTTAAAGTGTTGCTGACTTACAGTCCCAAGCTTTTAGGGCCAGTAATCAATTCTCACAGAGTAGAAGAACTGGATATAGATTTCAGAAAGTTTAGACTTGTATTGCCTTTGGCCATCTCGTCAGATCTCGGAGACTTAGCAGGGTTCATCCTGCATCGTGCTTGAATGCGTGAAGACCATGTGCAAAAGATGGGTTAAGTAGTAGGTATTGTGGGCTGTCCATAGCCACGCAGCAAAACACATTTTTGTTTTCCACTCGTACACATCGTTTATGTTCCTGCTCCAATGTCTGCGTTCCCCACCTTCACCAACCCACAATGCCCCCATTGCGAGGGTGTATGGTCAAATAACCCCGCCGTGACCTACGTGGCATTGGTAGGTGTTCATCCGGAAGAGGACTTTCCCAAAACGAGTGTATAGGCCCTATAGATGCCACGGCTGTGTATTTTTTGAGTCGCATACAGATGGTCCGCCCACGTGCGCATGGGGTTAATGTGAGCGTGTTGGGGCTTGACTGTGGCACGCGTGCAAAGCACTGCACTGTTGAGAAACACGAAAACACCCATGAATAGAAGCTCTTATTGGATTCACTGGTAATAGAAGGTTATGCGTTGTTTACAGTGCCAATCATAGTTGTCATCACCATCCATTAACAAGTGTTTCAGCGCTGCTTTTACTGTATAGGCAAGGTATTAAAAGGGTAGATATTTATTATTACAGCAGAACAGTACCCAGTGAGCTTGCAAGCTCTCAATCACTAACCCTCCCTCTCTCTCCCCTTTCCCCCCCTCTCACACTCCCCCACTCTCTCCATTCTCTCCCCTGTCTTGTATGTAAATAAAAATCTATTTCTCCACCTCTTACCTAGGAAGTGAGGGCCATCTTAGGGGACGCTGGCAGATTTTTGCCGCTCTTAAGATTGCCAGTTTCACGACCTTTCAGTATAATCGAAGCAGCCTTAATCATTTAATTAGTTTTGTTCCTTTGGTTTTATTTATTTATTTTCCATTGTTGACATGCCGTTCTCTTCGCGGCCCTTGTGCAGCGCTTTGTGACCCTCGGGTGAAAGGCGCTATATAAAACGCTATTATAAAAACGCTATTATTATTATTATGATTGGAAGATTGTGGAAAGCATTGGTGAAGTGTGGTGGCATTAACAGCTTTGGCCGTGTTGACATCTTGATTTGAAATAACACTTGGTACACTTGGTCTTTGCGAAAAGGTCAAAGTAGTGCTTGGGTGGGTGACCACCATGCATAATACAGGTGTCATAGGTGGCTGTGGGGCTACGTTGTGGGCAGCAGAGGGCAGTGCAGAAAAATCCATTGCTGTGCTGTGCTATATGCAGAGCTGAAAATAGTCCCGCACAAGCGTACCGGTAAGAAAGTGGCCAAAGCATTCACTACAGTACAGGTGGGAAAGGGGGGGGATTGCAATGTGACCATACCGGTAAGAAATGTAAGCTACTGTCACCCCTGGCTCTACATAAAGGCTCCCCACGTTCACTCTCTCACACTGACAGGCATGGATAGGTATGGTCAAATAAATTCCACAACCCACATAGCATGAATATCGCCCTTATACATCCGTGGGCTTGGTAAAAGTATTGTGCCGTGGACATGCATACACAACATTGGACACTGTTATAGAAGGCATTCTTATGCCTGGTTACAACCTTACAGTGGATTCCATGCAAAGGCATCGCTCCCATCTCAGCAGAGGCACACCTAGTCCCAGAAAGCATTGTGGAGAGGACAGTTTGGTAATCTCATAGTTGCTGGCATTTGCTAAAATGTGGTCATGATACTGGTAAACAGTGCGAGCCCTTGGGAGCAATATTTTAGCGGTTCATTATATCCGAGCCTGATGTGGCGGACTGTGCTTATTTAATGATGTCCCGTTGGTGCACTAGGAAGCACAAGTTAGGGTTGAACCGATGACCCCTAGACCCAGGAGCGGTAGTTGTAATTACGGGGGCCACCCGTGTGTCACAAAAACGGGAAATGTAATGCGATATGGAAAATAGATTGCACATTTTAATAGAATTTTTTACGTGTGACATTGATATAGTGCCGTTCACCCAGAGGCCTCAAAATTATGCAGAAAATAAAGGTGGGGGGGAAAGCAGCCACTCTGACAGCCGGCGCCAACCCACCAGACACTGCGTCCCTGTATATTATGATTGTATTGGCCAATTATTAATGAGTGTTTTTTTAGTTGTGGGAGGATACCGGAGAAACCGGGGGAAACCCCACGCAGAACAGGGGGAGAGAACTCACAAACTCTGCGAAGAAAGGTGTCCGAGGTGGGAATCGAACCGTCTCGAGCAAGAGCTTCTTCCTGTGAGGTGCAGATGTTACCACTGTTGCCACCATGCTGCCCGTATATGTTTCTGGGTTGGGCTAATTGTTGAGCATTTCTCTTTTCAAGCTTTTTCCACGCAACGTTGCCGGTATCTTCAGGAAATATTGGATACCCGCAGCAGCGTGAAGGGTTAGCTTGAGAGACAAGACACTCAACACGCAGTGCAACCTACAAAACCGTGCGGTTGATTTGCAAGCGGCTGAGAACACCTACGCGTGCTACGATTCTGCGTTTCGTTCGCGGATTCTCCCGATTTTCTCACTGCTTGTCGCCGCGCGCCTCCAGGTTCAGACGTCTGGAGGATCAGCTGAACGACCTGACGGAACTGCACCAGAACGAGATGTCCAACCTGAAGCAGGAGCTGGCGAGCATGGAGGAGAAGGTGGCATACCAGTCGTACGAGAGGGCGCGCGACGTGCAGGTGATTGGCGCCTCGGCGGGACGCGCTGCGGTGTGATGTCAGGAAACAAAAATGTTGATGGCTCCGTACCATAATTTGGCGTCGCTTACCCTCGCGCTTATTTCGCGCCGACGCTAAAACGATCCTGCGATGTGATGTCATCGGCCAGGGCAGGGCAATCTACGTTGTGGTGAGGCAGCGGCTATTGAAATATAAGCTAACCCCTTCGAAAACGGAGCGAAATGTGTTTAGATGTGCGTTTTCACGGCTCGATATGAGAATTGCTTTCCAAAGCTGTTCTTTCACGATTGCCGGGTTGAGCGCTCCCCTTCTCTCCTTCGCGACGTTTTGCCTCCCACGTTGGAGTCATCCTCAGGCGTACGGAGACTTGGAGGGGGAGCGCTCGACACGGCTATCCTGAAAGAAAGCAGTTGTCAAATGTGTTTAGCTCGGTGAGTTTACTCCGTGAGTAAGATTTCGAATGGGTTAATGCGTAGTTCCCTCTGACTATCACCAGGAATGCCCCCTGATCTCATTGTATCTCAGAAGCGCGCCAATGGGGTAACCACAATACATAAGAGGTTTTTCCGGCTGCTGCATAGCCCATGTCAGCAGGGCAGTGCAGCAAAATCTATTGTTGTGATAGATTATCATCAGTGCATGCACTTGACCAGTGTGGTGCAGTATGGTCAAGGTCAAGTAAGTTCAATTAACTACTACAGCCTGCATAGCATGTGGAGTTGACAAATGGGCTGTGTTTATTGAGTCAGTTTTTATTAATTGTTGTTTTTTTTTATAATTTTGTTTCGTCACCTGAAAGAAATATAAAATAATTCGCCAAATTTAGCTGTGCAGATGTCGCCAAATGTCCGTGCTGTCAAAAAACATCTTCGTCCGTTGAAAGAATATGCACATTCGCTTAATTATTTTTTTTAGTGAAACATTGCCACACACCCCGTATATCTTATGTTATTGTTCGGTCACACTTGAAATGTATATTCGTATAAATATTAATGCCGGCTCTAGCCGGCTGCACAAGGGGAATTAAAGTGATGGTGTCGCGTTGCCATCAGAATGCATGCAAGTGGAAGAAAACGTAATGAAATAAAATAACAGCCAATTCACAAGGGTGCCAAAGCTCAAAAAGGGTTGCGTCATATCTCCGTATAGCCGACTTTTCTCCTTGGACGACAGAGAAAAATCCTATTATTTATACCCACTGAAATGACAGGCTTAGCAGCATGTATATGAAGTGGCAGACAGGTGCTGTATATTCCCAGCATGGGCGCCTTCCAGGGTCACTGCGAGCAGAGCCCCCGCTGCGCTACAGCACATTGATTTTTGGATTCTCCATTTGATTTTCGAGCGCCAAAAATTGTCGGTATGTCATTGAGCCGGTGCGTAGGTCATTTTGCCGACCTGTTCAGAGCGCTCCTTTGCCGCTCGCCCCAAACCTGTTCCCTGCCCTTTCCTCTCGGCGACGGCTCGTTGGCCGCGGTGTGCGGTTTAGCGGCATGCTGTCATGCTGATAGGAATCTGTAAATGGCATTGTTAGTTGCCGTGTTTTGGTACAGTGTACGCTCCGGCGACATTGTTTTCACAAAAAAAGCCTGTGCGGCGATTCGTTGTTGTTGAATGGGCCTTGGTCGCGCACTGTGCGGTTAGCCCAGCGAACCGAATGCGCCCAGGGTGGCCACAGTTCACATCAGTGGCCAGTTATATTCGAACCGGTCCTGAGTGTATCCCCCTCCCTTCAGCGGCTGCACTGATGAACTTGCTGAAGTTTCGTGAGACAACCCCCCACGCTGACAGTTTGGAGAGGCCTTGCTCCAGCAGTGGATTGGCAAAATCCTGTAATCTCTGTATATTTTGTATTAATTTATGCTATTTTCCATTGGAAATAACTCGTTTAATTCATGTCATAGCTTCCACCTGACGTGCACACACTGAGAAGCTCAGAGAAATAATAACAACTTTCTTCCTAATGTCTGACAGAAACAAAAATATTGTTTTAATGGTTTTTTTAACTCCTTATATATTGATGTTTTACCAACCAACTTATACTTTGCTTTGTGCTTGTCTTGCATATAGAAAGTACCATTTTTGGATGTAAAAAATGTTTAGAAAGCACATGCAGGGACTAACGTGGCCACTGTAATTTACGTTTTTTGTTGTTGAAAATTATTCTGGTGCCCCCTTGTGGCTTGCAGGAAAGTCTAGTGTGAGGACTCGAGTCATGCAGTGTCGAGTGTTATGAACCATTTCCACAGGGCTCAGTGTCGCTAGGGCAGTCTGGCAAAAATCTTTTCAGGTGTATAGACTCATAGCTATAAGTGTAAATAGAGGTACGTAGTTCCTCACTTGGTCAATTGTACGTACGGTTATGTACATTTCAAACATTTTAGAGATGTGGATAATCATGAGTACAGTATAATCATTAAGTGGCTTTTTAATCGGTTACATTTTGCCGACAAATTCGTATGGACAAATTCATATGACTGCGATTCATATGGAATCATGTTTTTCCCCTATATTTATCTCAGAGAAATGCTCATAAAATACCCCACGGTGCTGGATGCACTCGGATCAAGCGATTTCCTTATCCACTCGGGGAAGAGCGATGGTCCGTTCATTTTCATCTGCGCGTCAAGCCGTTGACATCTTCCATAAATAAGTCACGTTTTTTAGAGCTTTAGATTAAAACCCGCACAGCGATGTCCCGTTTGTGCATTATTTGTATGATTTTGCTGTGTCAACTGTCAGGTTGTTTTTGCAGACCTGCTCACATATTTTCAAAGTGGAATGTGAGGAGGGGCCGTCCCGTGGTAGCTCAGGCACCTCGGGGTCAAAACTTGAGGCAACCTCGGCGAGGCGTAGGCAAGGGGCAGATACCAAATGCCACTGGTTGAAATAAAACTCGATTGCTTTGGCAGCGGTGTACGGTGGTAGGCCAAAACAACACTCCCCACTGTCGTCATAGTGCCTTGTAACATAATGATAGGACTGTCATGTATCGGCAGAAGATCCACCTTCTGCGAGTGCGTCTGAAGAATGCTACCGAACGGGGCACGCCTGCTGTGTCTTTTTCTGTCGTAAGGCATTGTTAGTGGCAACGGTCATGAAATGTGGGCAGTTTTTATCACCGCTGTTGCGCTTGGTCAGGAATTGAGCCTGGATCACGGGGATTTTAGCATGATGCGTCTGTCACAGCACCAAGCTTACATGTAACAACACGGACACATAGCATGACCATGAAAGCAGGTAGCATTGGCAGCTGTGTGTTTAATGAAATGCCCCGAGTGTCCATTAAAGGGATCTCGGTAGTGTCTCTGTCAAAGCACCTTCCAGAGGCCATTCTCTGACAGGGTGATGGGACACCGCTTTCTGCAAGGGTTTTGAATGAGAATGTCTTGTAAGATGACGACAATAGTCACAAGTGGACTGGGATTGTGAGGGATCGGTTCGCATGCAGGTGCTAGGTGGATTGTTACATCGCAGGAAAATGAGAAAGGTCAACGACTTGGGGGTGCGGGGGAGACCTTAACCCAACTGTGGCCTGAGCATTGCTGATGTTAAGGGTGATGATTGGGATTGTGGCAACGTACAACACGCGGTGCCAACCTTGCACGTAAAACCAAAGACAGAGATCCCGTATAGCGTTAACCGACTGTTGAGTCAATGCTGTTAGCGAGCACGTATAAAGGCCAGCATGGCACACCGCGAGGTGGGTGGCCAGCATCTAGGGGAGGTTCATAAAATCGTCACTGGTGTTGGCCGTGAACGGCAATCAAACTCAGGTCGCCGGATTCACAGCGCAGCGCCCAAACCGCTACACCGTCGTCACCACCGCTCGCGTAAAAACCACAAACGCGGGGGTAGCGACGATCACTCCGCTGACCTGTCGTCGCCTTTGTGTTCATTTTGCCGCCGGTCAGGAAGCACTGGAGGGATGCCAGACGCGCATCTCCAAACTTGAGCTCCAGCAACAACAGCAGCAGGTGGTGCAGCGGGAGGGACTGGAGAACGCCAACGCGCGCGCCCTCCTCGGCAAGCTCATCAGCGTGCTGCTGGCGCTCATGACCGTCTTGCTGGTGTTCGTGTCGACCACCGCCAACTTCATCACGCCGCTGGTGCGCACGCGCAACCGCATCCTGGCGACGGCGCTGCTCATTTTCACGCTCGCGTACCTCTGGAAGAACTGGGACGGGCTGCCCGGCCTCCGGACTAGCGCCCCCCCCAACCACTCGCAAGAAGCACCGTCGCTGTGACGCGAGCGCTGCCCGGTCCGTTTCTCGTCTCGCGTATTTTCGTTCTGAGCCGCCAGCCCAAGAGGGGCTCTCCACGCAAGCTCTTCTCTCTCGTCTCTTTCCTGCGGTTCTGGACGGGATAAAAATAAATTGGCGGTTTTTACCAAAAAAAAATAATCTAGCGGAGAGGACCTTTTTAATCACCCATCTGGGAGATTGGTACCTGCCTGTAATTGGGCGAGGGTTGATTGTGGTAGGTGTTTTCTCTTCGACTAATCGTTTTCCCAGTAGTACAGTCATTCTCACCGATGCAGGGATATGCATGGAGAGTATCGCTTCCTATGCAAGTCTCCTGCCGTCTTTGGGCCCCACACGACTGACGTTCGTTTTTACGTGAGAAAAAAATCGTTAACGAGCTTTGCGTTTTTGAAGTGAAGTGCCCACAATCTACAGCACTCGAGGCAACGCGACGATACGTTTTGCACTTCATTTTACTCTGCATGAAACAGAGCGCACATAGCATTGCCTTTTACTACGTAACGTTTTGGAATGTTTTTTAAACATGTTTTCAGAGAAAAGAAAAAGCTGGAAAAAATGTAAGTACTTTAGTTAACTATGGGCTGCGGTGTTATTATATAACCTGCCGGCGGTTGGGCAATGTAGAATTTAATTTAAGTTTACCGTTTACAGCGTCAACATTTCAACCAAACTTTGCGTTATTTTTGATCATTAAACCGGCCAATGATTTGGTCAGTATTCGTTAGAAATGTTTTGCGGTTCACATCTTATCCGTAATTTTTACGACCAGTTATTTCACCATCATATCACTAAAGCATTATTGCCTCAGATCACTTCGCTGTTGACCTACTGTAAGCTGTTAGGATGCCATAATCAAGCTGCCAGTTGCATGTTCAGTGCATTTATATCCGGGGTTTTAAATTGTGAATAATAATGAAATGATGGCATCTACTTTGAAATGAATGTCACACTTCCAGTATGTGCCCTATAAGTATGGCTCATAATTTTACAACATTTAATAGGAATTTGCCTTGGACTACATGGGTGTCATATTGAAGTATTTTTCGAGCATGTTATTGAATAGATTATTACCACTATCAGCCATAAACACTTTAGGTATAAAACACGTGGTGTTGTGAAGGTGTGAAAAATCTTACGATTTAAGCAGCTGTACCTGTCATCAACAGGAACAACCACAGGGTTTCTGCAGTTATACCGTGTAATTGGATTGACCCTGCTTTTAGCACAATTTGATAATACACCAGTGGTGAGCTTGGGCATACTTGTTGTGATGTAAGAGTACAGTACAGCAATAATGCCAGTGGCAGCAGCGACGGCTGGTGCAATACTCAAGGCAGGGATGACACCAGTGCAGGTTTACAACAGAGATGCCCCGCCTTCTCTGATATCAACGAATTACGATAGTTTGTCAATCCCCTGCTTGATGAAGGTATCTTTTTTTGGCCATTTTTTCACCACACTGCGCAGCGCAAATTGGTGAATGTGGGGGTGAAGCCAGGAACGATTCGGATATCACTCGCCACTGATGTTAGCCACGGCCGGGAATTGAACTCGGGTCGCTGGGTTTATACTGCAGTGCGCGAACCACTGCGTCCAACCCTCACCTTTGCTGGTGCGCCAAACAGTTCAGCTATGCTGTTGGCATTACCATATCCTCGAATTGCAGTGGTGATATGTCAGTGGAAGCCGAGGGCTGACTGGCACAGGGACCAAGGGGGAGGGATAGAAATTCGCTATCAAGTTGAATCGTCGCCTTGATTGATTTATTGAAAGACTGTATTTAACTTAGAGTCGAGCATGTTGGTGAAGTCCGCATTGAGTGAAATTATATCTTAATTTCAGGTGCTGTGAAGTCAAACTGGTTGACTATTTGTAATAAGAGATGAAATATTCAGTGGCTTCAACTGGGCTTGGCCATATTATTCATGCCATTCTGAAGTGTTGAGCAGCTGTGCTTCAGTGCAGAGCTGCCACTTAATTTGCAGTGTCATTAAAGTAACGATAACGCCGATTAACGCTAAAGTTAACTTTACTCCTGTGTTACATTAGCTCGGACCAAATGTTTTATCAGCCCTGTCACAATGCTTCTGAAAGCCATGTTTCGGAATGCCCAGATTACCTGGAAGTAATGGGAATAATCTGAATACTGTACGGACAAAAACGAATTAGACTGAAAAAGCACGCACTCCTTTTTGACACTTGATGTATGAACACTACAGACTTCATACATAGCTCAAGTTTTTACAACTCTATTATACTCCATAAAGAATGGTGTGCTTTTCTTGCTGCTGGCAATGTTTGGCTTAGGCGTTGGCAGAGACGAAGCCATGTGAATTATACTGGAAGGTCTCGTTATTCCTAATCCTGTTAACGCTCATGTTACTCTTTGGCCTGAAGAGAGGGCTGTTTTATAAGCAGTGTGTAGTAACCAAAGGACAGTGCATCACGGTCTTGGACTATATTCTGCAGCTCCTCACATTCTGGTTTGGCTAGATTATCCCAGTTTTAAGAAGGCTTTCCCCAGTCTCCCTAATCATTTGTAGCATATGGGATTTTGTCCCGGGTTAACATTAACTGGTCTCGTGCTGGAATTTTGATTGACAAAGGGGCGGAACTACCCGAGTAGTGGGTGGGTCCGATAAACAGTGGGTGGGGTTATTGCAAAGTGGGTGTGATTTAAAGAGGCGGAGGGGCTGCCAGCGTACCGTGTCTCCCCGTTGAGCCTCCAGAAAATAAGTATATGCATGCCGGTTCAACAGATCGAGAATAATCGGACCGATTTTGTCTTGGGGCTGGCTTCTGGTGCTTTTTGAACTCCGGTCTTAAAGGCATATATTTTTTATTGAACCTCGCCAATAGGTACATGCATTGTCATAAGGGAGCGCGATACCAATTGGCGCACAGCCTACAATTTGGCCACTTGCCGAACTGCTATTCTGTTGTCGGCTTAATGCACAATCGAGGTGGCGACAAGGGCATATTCTTGGCTGCTCACTGTGGAACACAACATTCCTACAAAGTTGTTGCAGCTGTCACATTAAATTCACATATTTCCAGTTTGTTTCCGTTCCCGAAGCTCATGTTTGCACAATGTTTTTGTTGTTATTGTGCGACCGCTAATGTTCCATCACCGATTTTATCTTATCTCTTGTTATTTTTTAAAGATGTTTACAAAAAATGTCCTGAGTTGTGTGTGTATGTACATATGTGCATTTACTACTGATTTGTTTGTTGGATGCAGACACAATTATAATACATGAATAAAGGAATAAACTTTGTATACACTGGAGCCTCAGAATAAAAGCTGAGCTGTCTGACTTTTTGTCAATTTTTGTAGAAAAAATACTCTTTCTCTATTGAAAAGGCCGCTAACTGTACTCTACATTCTTTGTACACAATGGCCTGTTTTAAACCACTATTTCATTGATAAATATATATTAATATATAAATTAAACGAACAGAATTGTCCATTGTTTTATTTTACAAGTGAACTTGCTGATGGGTGGTGGTGACAGGCGGTAGGTTAAACTGTCTATAATCACAGCCCTCTAATTGTTGAAATATTAGAGTACAGTACTTTATTAATGAATACTGACAAAAAAATCAAACAAGTGAGCTATCGACAGCTTCGAGATATGAACAAGATTTGTTGGGCAGTGTGCTAACCACTGTTTGGTCACGAACACAGGATCATGTGTATGGCCTTGAACAGAGTGTTGGCGTAAATGCTGTTTGTGAGCACCTATGTCCTATAAAAACCGGGACGGTCCACGAGGGCGTGATGCGGCCAACACCATACCTGACTGCCTGTGTCTCCCCAGTGCTGGCGTTTGCACACTGCACCAGGTACTCTTCTCGTTTCAGGCCGAGTTGACCGAGGGGAGGGCCCACGACCGGTTCAGCTATTCAGTAATTATTGGGCGTGAGCCGGAATCGAATTCGGGACTGTTCTAACCACTACTCAACCGCTCCCCACAACAACACACACTGCTTTTAATAAACAAATGGAGAAGGTGGGTGTCTGCTAGGAACCACGAAGATGAAAGACGGCTAGGAGATGGGGATAGTGAAGTGGTTCGCCGCGTGCTGTTGTAGAATGGATACGTTGTAAAGTGCATGGGGTAGGGGGTAAATTAATAAGAAGCCGAGAACACAGCAGTGTCGGATGGGAATGCTGCTGTGTGAAACGACACGGAAAGCCTTTGCTGGCGGGAGCTCACTGATTGAAGTGACGGCTGATAACTCAAGTTCGTCGTCGACACGGGTCTTAAAAGGAAAATAAATAATAGGTGACGTTTCGAGCAATGGCTCTTCACAGCACGAGAGGATTGGGGTTCGTTCAAAGCAGATCTTCAATGTGCTATGAAGAAGGGCAATTATCCGAAACATTGCCTATTATATATATATTTAAGACAGTGTCATTGATGAATGAGTTGTGTGTCGTTTGCGCTCACCCCCCCCCCAACCTATTTTCATTGTGTCCGATTATAGTCAAGTCATTGAACCGATAATATATAATTTATTCCTTAAATAATGATGGGGGCGAGGGGGTACCTAAACTAATCATTCGAAATTTCACATTCATATCCAATTTTGGATCCATCCAAAAACATCTACAACACTTCCCTGCAATATACGAAGACCGTGTACCTTCAACAAGAGCCGGTCTCTCCTATTGTGATTTTTAATGAGCGGAGTAGAACGGCTGCACCGGACCGAGATCACAGGTGGCGGCATCCCGGCGGAGAAGAAGACGGAACCGCGCAGCCCTCCCTCGCACCCGATCACTTCCTAGGGTCGCCTTTGATTATCTTCCCCAAGCCTTGTCAGTAATGAGGGATGTTTGTTACTCTACCGGGGGACTTCTTTGTGGGTCCGTGATGGTGTTTTGGGGTCGGGCAGGCCAGGCCCGACATCGTACATCACTCGTGACTTTCAAATTATTTATTTGAAGGTCCGTTCCCCCCACCCCCCCAACGTCCAGAGAGTCCAAAGACATACTGCTGGATAGGCAGCCGGTTCATCAAGCCGGTACGGTCGGGTATGGCGTAGAGGTAAATGGTCGAAAGATTCAGTACGGTACAGGTGGGAAGCGGAGTTGCGATTCAAGCGTCCCGGTAATACATTTAGGTTACATTCACCCCTGTGCCTAGGTTAATTGGCCTCGGTGTCCTGCGATGAACTGGCGTCCAATCGTGGGTACAGCCCTACCTTACAAGATTAAGCGGGGACTGATCATGAATGAATGAAATTCTATCAATGATGTGGTTTACAACGGCGACACTGGCTCTGTGCAGAAGCGCCGTGTTGATCAAGCACGGAGCGTGCACGTCTGGGATCACCCTGCCACCGTCCTAGAAACTGACCCAAATTCGGACAAACGGCTGGCGAACAGAGTTGAACAACGTGGACGTCCATAATAAACACCTCATTCGAGACACAAACATACTCATTAAGTTCAACAATGGCATGAAGGTCCAAAACTCTGGGCGACATGTTCCATACGTTATTTTTGAATCCAAAGAAAAAATAACCAACCCCCCCGCGGGAGATCCCGCCCGGCTGCTACAACTGGGGCGACGGGTTTTACGACCCGGCGACCCGCGTCATCTCTGACTACACGCACGTGTTCCTCCGCAACGCAGGTACGAGCCTCGCGTCCGCATTCTCATCATAATCCATCCATTTTCAGAAACCGCTTAATCCTGTACAGGGTCGAGGTGAGCCGGAGCCTATCCCGGCAGACACAGGGCGCAAGGCAGGGGAACACCGCGGATGGGACGCCAGTCCATCGCAGGGCATCCCATCATAATCATTTGACTAATCTTACATTTATAACGCGCGCGGCACTGTGAAGCCCTGGGTTCAAATCCAGGTTTTTTTTCAC
>JAZEWU010000025.1:3590232-3606124 GCA_036362915.1 Geotria australis | reverse complement strand
GCGATCCCTGTCAGGTAATACTTGGTATTGCCTGAGAATTCTACCAAACACTTCGAGGCCGAGCTGAAAGAAAACGATGTCCAGAAGCTGACCATCGTGCTTCGAAGAATCGCAAAGAAAAAGACGGGACACCTGCCTTGCGCCCTGTGTCTGCCGGGATAGGCTCTGGCTTACCGCGAGCGTGTACAAGATTAAGCGGTTTCTGACAATGGATGGATTATTATTATTGGAGGATTTGCCTGTTACTCAATAAGCGAATTATAAAGTAACTGTTAATATGCCGATTTAAAACAAAATTCTTTCATCGGGAAATTAATATCATACCTCCGTGGCGTTAACAAGTGCGGTACCCAACACATGAAGGGGCATTGCTCGAAACGTCGCCTCATATATTTCCCCTTTAAGGACGCGGTGCTCTTGACTTGTGTGGAATTGTTCTTATCACAAGAGTCCCCACTGTCACCGCGTGATCATGCTCAATGCAGCCACACGCCGGCGGATCAATGTCATTGCATTTCCTGACATAATACCGATCTGTTCACATTCATGCAATATCCTCCCCTATATCTTTTAATTATTTATTGAATTAACATTTTAATTACTAAATTATGATCTCAAGCCAGACATAATCTGCCCGAGCCGACAAGCCGTACAGTGAATTGATTGTGTGACAATCTCATCTCATTGTCAGAAACCGCTTAATCCTGCACAGAGTTGCGGTGAGCCTATCCGAGCAGACACAGGGCGCAAGGCAGAGCTATGCCGATAACGCGACGCCAGTACACCGCAGGGCAGCGCTGTCAATTTACTCAGCAGGCCAATTAAACCTGCTGCTCTTTCGGGATAATCACGCCGAACGTTCCTCCTCTCACCTTCGCGACGTTTCGCCTCCCACGTTGGAGGCAGCGTCAGGATCCAACTCTCGACACGGTTATCACGAAAGAACAAAGATCCACCCCTCGCGTTTAACCTTAAACTATCGGCTCAAGTGCAACCACCACCACCAACAACAACGCACACCTGTAAACACCCCACCACAATTTATACCCCTTACCAACATGGCGGCCGGGAAGCGCGTGTCGCACGCCGGGGTGACGTCGCGGTAAACACGTGCGTCTCCGTGAACACTGCTGATCGCCCCCGCGTCCTGTCATGGCTGCCACTCGGTACCGTCTCTTCCTGCGTCTCTGCGAAGAGTGGCCGGTGGACGCCAGCAAGCGAGGCCGGGACCTGGGCGAGCACCTGAGGGCGAGGGTGGCCGTGGGTTTCCGGGAGGGCGAGCACACCCAGGTATGGTGGGTGGTTGTGGGCCTGGTTGGTTGTGTTGTTGTGTAACCTCTGGGGGTGGTGGGGATCTACCGGGGGCTTGATGTAAGAAGTGGGCACGAATAGTTGCCACCTGTCATTGGGGGGGTTACCGGGATCGCTCTCATTGAATGAGAGAAATCTGTAAGCTGTCACGGAGTAAGTTATCCAAAGGCTGGCGTTGTGTACAGGCCTCGGGCTGGCTTAATCTGTTTAGCCGCCACGGTATGTCCAGGGTTGTTTGTGCTTCCGAGTGGCAACCCCTAAGTGTCGCCTCGTCACTTCACGGGATCGTGGCTGGCATGGTCACAGCTCGGCGGTTACGCGTGGGTAAGCCCGGTTAATGCTTTGCTGGGCGACCACAGGCCAAGGTGTTCTATGCGATAAACACGTGTATTGTGGGAATGCAGCGGTGAAGTTCGTTCAGGTTCATGTGTCATGTCCCTAGGCTTGGGAAGGGCATCTTCCAGCAGTGGATAGATCACGGCTGATGATGACACTTGAGTGAAATTGTCCGATTGCTGATAGTTTTGTTTTCACAGATCGCCGACCCTGAAAAATGTGACCAAAAGTATGAGAGTCTGGTGCGAATCAACACAAGCCACTACCAGAAGAAGGTGACACGCTGCATTACCGCCAAGGGGCGCCACACGACAGCAGTAGGGCCACGTGTATTGCGTACACTGCTAATGGTGAAATCACGGGGAATTCACTCAAACGACTTCAAAACTCAGAAGCTATCAGTGTGTCTGAGCATTTAATTACTCAACCGATTAAAAGTTGGATATTAATGTAGGTTTTGATGGCTAGATTCATGATGGTTGTGCTTCAGAGCAACCGTCCTGAATCGCCGCGTCGCTCCGCTTCTCTCCACAAAACACTTGTCATCAACGACACAGTATTTTAAGGGTGCAGCATATCAGCAGACTTTGTTCAACACAAGCAAACTCTGGACCATTTTAGACGAAATAAAGTAGTTGGTTACAATTGTGTGTTTGTTAATCAACGTAACCGTCCGATTGTCCCAGTTCAAATCGCCATGTACCTTTCTATTGAGCACCATCCTAAACTGTGAGCAATCGAATAAAAATGCATTCACACAGTGCAGACATACCAGACAGACCATTGTAGTAACGGTACCCATCCGCCGTGTGAAGCAGGCTGATGTACAATTCGCACTTATCCAAATCCTGGGTTTAGCGCCGTCAATCACCGGCAGAATTCACCGTGTTCTCAGTTTTTGATTTGTGTCCGGCGCGGCTTCACGACGAATCGCTCTCGACGTTTTGTTTACAACCCGTGCAGTACCCTCGCCGACAAAACACCAACTTCACCGGGATGACAGCTGAAGACTGCAGCGTCATCCTGTCCACAGGTAACGCTGTCGCCTGTAACACACGCCACGGACTCGCGTTCGTCATTTAATACAATGCAGGGTGGCGCTGTGGTAACATCTCCGCAGTGGTAACATCTGCGCCGGACAAAATCCTGCCCGAGGCAGTTATATTCCTGTCTCGATCGCCTTTCTGTGTGAAGTCTGTGTGTTTCTCCTCCCATTCTGCGTGGGTTTACTCTGTGTTCTCCGATTTCCTTCCACGAAAAAAACGCTCATTAGTTAATTGGCCGATAACATCATAATATATAGGACAGTGTCTGGCAAATGTTGGCGCTGCTTGGCTGCCTTCTCCCGCCTCTGTGATTCCTCGCGCCTCCCTATCAGTCTCTCATGCATGGACAGGCGTGGCATTTGCGCGCGTTACAAATTGTATCATTATTATGGATACAACCAGTGACACGTGGGCATGGCAGGGAAACGAGACACGTGTATCTATATTACACACGCATATCTCTACTCCCCGCACTGGGCAGCATGGCGACGTTCGGTCAGTAACTCCCCACGATGTCGGAGGCGGAGGCCCTCATCCAGCAGCGGAAATCTTCCGAAATCCTCGCGGCGCAAGCGTCGTTAACCACGCTGTCGCGTTTCCTTTGCAGACAACCTGGAGGCGATGGAGGACATGAACAAAAGTATCTTCAAGAAGCTTTTCGCGATGTTCGCGAATAAAAATACGGAGGAGCAGGGCAAGCTGCAGCCGTAGGTTTGGAGATCGTTGTTTAAGTGGCGCCAGGCCCCGGAGGTGGTAAACGAGGCGGGGAATCGTGGCGCGTGTGTCGGCGTCTCTCTGTGTGTCGGGGTGCTGGGCACCTAGTGGTTCACACGCTCGGCAATGCACCTCGCCGCGTCAGATTTCTAATCACGAACAACATCCGTGGAGAATGTCTGAGTCATTCCCGGGCCTCCCCTAGGTCGACTCAGATTTAAACGAGTACTTGGTGCCGTGTGTAAACATCAGCACTGGGGGGGGGACAAAGGTTGTTCGACGTGGTTCTGGCCACACCACGACTCTCCATGCACCCTTGCTGCTTAAACGGGTGCTGCCTGATGGCACTTACCCCAATGGTTTGTATTGGCTACACGTTATATGTTTGTGTAAGCTACATGTTATTTGATGAAAGAACTATGTAATCCAATGCAGGGATGAAATAAAATCTATTTCACTATGGTATTTTCTGACTTTTTCAATGTGTCCTGTGGGGGGGGTGGCGGGTTCAATCCAAGTCTCATCCACTCCAAGACACAAGTGACGGGTGCATTACAAAAGTAAAGCACATTTTTGTAATAATGCGGGTCTCAAGTTGCTTTCTGGGGGGGGGTTCTCAAAATGTAAACAAATTGAACATTTTTTCCACGAACCTTTCAACAAAATATGCGGTGTATATTGTCAATACTGTTTGAAATGTCATCCTGCGGTTGGTGAAATGGTTGTGTAGTTTGGTGAATGCCACGGACTCGGAACGATCTCACGGGGAATCACAGTGTACGGTACTCGCGGTTAAGGCCAGGCTGTGATCTTTACGGCTGCCAATTGAAAATATGCACAGAGCAATCCCATAACAGACCCAAAGTCTTCCTAGAGTACCATGTCCTAAGCAAATTATCCCATGCAACTCCCTACCCCACAAGTACGGCAAGGAAGGGTTTAGGCCCTCCGACCAATCACACCCTCACACAACAATAAAATCAGTGCAGCGTATGCAGGGGTGAAAATAACTTGCATCTTTTACTCGGGTGAAAGGGGCTATATTAAACGCTATTATTTTATTACATGGAGCAGGCGTCGCGACACCTCCTCACCGGCCCGGGGCGGTGAGGAGGCGGTTCGTGCTATCATCTACCACGAGGATGACCTGCGTAAGGATGGATGGACGTTTATTATTATTAAAGCAGAAAAATACCCAGTCAGCTTGCAAGCTCTTTACGGGACTCCTGTATTGACACAACACTGGCTCCTATCTCTAAGACTAGATAGCTGGATGTGTTATTATTACAGCAGAAAAATACCCAGTGAGCTTGCAAGCTCTTTACGGGATTCCTGCATTGACACAACAACAAACATGCGAGTTGGTGACGATAAACTATATATATAAAATCAAGTTGAGTTTGTTTGCTTGCTTGCTTGATCACGATGCACTCCGCCAAATCGCAATCAAATCGCGCGGGAACCTTCGCACAGCGACGCCACTCGGTCCCAGAGGACTCATTGGTGTGTTGGCGCACGACCACGGGCCTTCTTCCCTGGGACGGCCTCGTCTCTGAAAGTCTGAGCTCCCTTCGAGTCGTCCTGACTCACAGGGCATCAGGTGGCGGCGTCCCACGCGAGCGGCTGGAAGTGGACCCCCTTTTGGGGGGCCCGAGGTTGGACTCCCAGTTGGGAGGGGGCCCATGCGCGCCTTGCGCAGTGACGCTGAATCCTGGGCCACGCGCACGCCGCGACTCCCACGCGGTTGGCTGCAGAAAACCCACTAGGCGTCATCCCAAGAGCTTCGAACGTGAATTTCTAAAGCTAGCATTATATATGCAAATCTTAAAAACAACGACCTTTTCAAATTACAATGTCATCCATGTACATTAACGTCTGTTCAGATCTTAATAGTTCTACCGAGTTACATTATTACCCACTGGGTAAACGTAGATCATTATAATAGTTTAATAAAGAGCTGGTATTTCCAGAAAACCAATCAACACGGGGTATCATACTGTGCAGTGCATCTTAGCGTCTTACAATCCACTCCTTAAACGCCTTCACAACTCACTACTCATCTGAACTAACATGGCATAATTTCCCAAGTAATAATCATAACTGACATTTTAAAAACGCTTTTCACCCCAAGGTCGAAATTCCCGACTGTGTGTGTGTAGGGTAGCTCTGGTTAGTGCAATGGGCTCCAAACCAGTTCGAATCCCGCTCACGGCCAACACCAGTGACGATTTTATGAACCGGTCCTGGACCTCCCCTAGATCGACTCAGCCTCAAATGAGTACCGAGTGCAGTGTGTAAACATTGCCACTATTGAGATAAAGGCGGCCGGCCGTGGTGCTGGTCACCTACCTCCTCATGTGCCGTGTTGACTTTCGTAGGTGCGGCTCGCCAGCGGCACTTGACCCTACAGTCTGTTAAGGCTATACGGGGCATCTTTGTCTTTGGTAAACATCTATGTCGATTCTCGTTTCCTTCCAGCGTGGGTTTCGTCCAAACGAGCACAAGCGCCGCTTCACACCAGATATCTGCTTCACACATCCGCGCTAACACACCCAGAACCTCGGCTTTATATAGCCAGCATGCCGACTGTTGCCAGGCTTCCACCCTAATTAAATCATTCAATCGAGGTGTCTTCCCATGCTTCCCCAATTAAGCTATACCAATGATCATGCCGAGCGGCAACGTGGCGCGGTGAGTAGCTCTGCCGCCTGGCAGCAAGAAGGTCCTGTATTCGATTCCCAGCTCGGGTGCCCTTTCTGTGTGGAGTTGCCATGTTCTCCCCGAGTTCGCGTGGGTTTTCGATGGGTACTCCTCCGGTTTCTTCGCACAGTCGAAATACATGCAGTCTCGACTAATTGGCCAGACTAAATTTCCCCCGGTGCTGTGTGATGGACTGGTGTCGCATCCTGGGGATAGCCCCGACTTGCATCCTGCGTCTGCCGGGATAGGCTCTGGCTCACGACCCTCTAAAGGACTAAGCTTAATCCTGTACTGGGTCGCGGTGAGCCGGAGCCCATCCCGGCAGACACAGTTTGGGGCAAATTAAACAAGCCGGGTCATTGAGTCCCCAGTCAGGGCCCGATTAATTAAAAAATAGGACAAGCATGCCCGAGTGCTTTCATTCAGTAGCCCTGTCAGCTCAGTGACAGCTGTGATAAGACCATCTCCGTGTGTGAGACCAAATCCATCTCGTGCCAAGTGGCGGTCAGTACATTTGTGAAAAGCTACCCGAATGTTTTGTCTTCGTTATAAGAGTAAAATTGGAGTATTGTGTTGCGTAATTGATAAAAAAAAAGCAATAACATTATAGTTTTCAGGTAGTAGCAAAGTAAATGAGACTGAAAATACATCTCTTGTAGTGTTGGACTATAACCTATGGTGGTTGGTATTTATATATTTATTCCACACAAAAGACCAAAAAATGTCTGTCTTTTTCTAAAAACGGAACATGAACCTATGTCGCATATATTGCAACATCTTTTTATCATAAGGGAAAGGGTGACAGCGTCGTGCACATTGTGCTATGAACCCAGTGACCCGAGTTCATGTTCGCACAAGCGCTGAGCGATATCTGAATTGCTCACCGCTCCGTCAAATCCACATTGACCCTGCTCGATTATACACGGTCATACGGCCGCGTGACTGACAGGGTGAGAAACAGCTGACACCCGGGTGGGGGATTGACAAAGGTTATGTCGATTATTCAAACGAATACGCGGGGTGGTTTTGTGAAATGTTGCGTGCGATTTGTATGTTTTTTACAAAGCAAATGTGAATTTAGATTTTTATATCGAAGACAAACACATTTTTCCGTGCAAAAAGTAACACAATTGTAACTCATCAAATGAGAGTTTCTCTCCATAGATGTTCTTTCGAGTGTTCCTTCTCCTTCGCGACGTGTGGAGTTTGTGTGTTCTCCCTGTGTTCTGCGTGGGTTTCCTCCGGGTTCTCCGATTTCCTCCCACAACTAAAAAACACTCATTAATTAATTGGCTGATAACATCGTAATATTTAGGATGCAGGTTCTAGTGGCGGGTTGACTCCCCCCTCTCTGCACGCTACCTCGCGTATTATAAATTATATTAATCAACATTAGAACAGTCGACACGGCTATCCAGAAAGAACAGCGCAATTCTCACACGTCGAGCCTTGACAACCCGACATCAGCACCCGTCGAGTGTCACACAGCGGCGGCGAATCAGCGACAAAAAACACCGGCCGTTAGAAAACGTTGACTTTTATTCGTCGGTTGTGTTATAGGGGTCACGTTGTCGCTCGCGCGTCGCTCTGTCGTGTACAGCAAGTCGCAAGTCCACCTTCCCTCTCATGTCGTCGGCTGGCTGAGAGGGTCACGAAGGGTGAGGGTAACCCACGGTCTCGTCGAGAGAACGTCACGGAGGAAATTCCTACACGGGCTTCGGGAGAGCCCGCTCTAAGGCACCATAACGACACGGAGTGACTGACAGCGGCGTGGGCAGCTCAAAACAAACAGGCCATGTCTGTTACGATACATGTTACCACGTACAGGCAAAGTACCAGCTATTCATAAAGACAAAGATTGCCCCCTCCCCTCCACCCCGTATAACCTTAACAGACTAGAGGGGTCAAGTGCTGTTAGCAAGCACCTATGAAGGCCAGCACGGCGCATGAGGGGGTGGGTGGCCAGCACCACGCCCGGCCGCCTTCGTCTGCCCAGCGGCGATGTTTACACACCGCAACCATGTACTCATTCGAGGCTGAGTCGACCTAGGGGAGGCCCCGGCACCGGTTCAAGTCATCGCCACTGTTTATCGGTCGTGAGCGGGAATCGAACTCCGGTCGCCGGGTTTGTAGTGCTGCGCGCTAACCGCCTCGCTACCTCTCTCCCCATTATTCATATACATATGTACACACGCCACGCAAATCTATTATCATAATTATCACCGCCATCGTCGTAGTCGTCACCGCCGCCGCCGCAGCGCGTCACTTTGCAAAGTCAAAGTGCGTCGCTTTACGCGAAATAAAATCTAAAGGTGCGTTCAGAATTGTGCAATTCCAGTACAAAGTCAAAACGAGTCACCGCGAGTGCCTCCCGTGTTCGAGCGAGCGCCGGGAGGCGCTCGTCACCGTCGGTCGTCATCGGTCACCATCGTCAGTCATCACTGGAAATGCTTAGGCAGCGGTAGGATGTGCCACAGGGGATCTATGCCATCGAGCAGTCCGTTCGTAAGCAGAGAAACCACTCCCCCACCGATTAGTGCAGACTCACCGGGTGGTACTCAATTTATCCACCCTGGAGGGATCACGACGACTGATGATGACGATCAACCGATGACGGAGACGGAAGGTGACACGACCACAATTTGAACTTGGCAGTCCCAGAAATGGCAGCCCTAGAGGCCATGATGCGTCTCGAGAATTTCGGGCCAATTGTTGTCACTAATTTCCATGGGAACACGACTACTGTGAGAAACTATGACATGGTATTGGCATAGGGTGGCAGCGTTCCGTCCCGCCAATAAAAAAGCGCGTTTGATTCGCAGTCTACGAGAGCGCTCTATCTCGGGCCGCCGTGTTGCCACCGCCTGCGATCCTCACTGAACGTTTCCATCCCAGTTGCAACCCCACTCGCGCACTTTGGGTGGCATCGATCTACATTAATATATATTACATTAAAATATATTATTTTTTCACGAGAGAAAAATGCGGCGCAACCGTCGCCGGTGACAATCGCCCAAAACTGCATCGTGACTTTTCGCGCCGAATTACCAAACGACAAATCGACCCCGGCCAATTTTACGAACGCACGCGTTTACAAAAACAGCAGCGTCAGCAGCAGCTATACGCGTATTTACGTACGTGCCAATGTAATATTCAACTTGCGCTATGGAAATCAGTGCTCGCTTGCCTGGACCAGCCTTGGCTACTACACAGCAATGAGCCACGCACACAGCATCTATTCACAAACGCTCAGCATCTAGCCACACACACACACACAATAATGCCCATCGCTCCAAGTAACTATGCAGTGTCGATTGCGACGGCACTGCGCGTCTACACAAAATATATTACGTATTGCCGCACGGACAAGCCCGTGCACGGGCTGAGTTATAATATACCACGACCGTGTGCTTAATGGTGCAAATGTAAAAGTCCACTTCGGGAGAATCGGAACCGTGGCCGTTGATCGATCGATGTGATTTGTCAGTGAAGGCAACGGCAACAGTATCCTCCACGCTTGACCGCCGACTCACTCGTGCCACAATTGAGTTGTTTGTCCTGTATACGTGTGTGTATATAGTGTTGTATATTTATATATGTTTTGTCTATCCAAGTGTCCATGACTCCCTCTGCTTGCTCCACCACTTCCCACTGATGTTTCAGAAACGTTCCCGCTAAAATGTGCGAGGTCAAAGTTCAGAGACGGCATGGCTGGGTTAAAAAGTGCCCACCTTCGATTAAACTGGGTTCTCGACTGGAGCGGGAGCTGGTCGTCTCAAACAAAGTCGCCAATTTAGATCTTCCAATTAATTTGGCGGAATAATACCTCCGGAAAAATAACTGTCGTTTGAACATTTCATAGTGGAGTGGGGTGGTGCGTCCCCTGCAATGTAAAGAAATAAAAAGGCCACTCGATTGAATCGTTTTTGCGAGAGATCTCAGCGGTAAATCTGGCACGGCCGTTCTCCGACACACCGCCGCATGCCACCCCTAAGACATTTCTGCATGCGCAAGCGGAGAATAAAAAAAAAAAAAGGCCAAATGAATTACAAATATACAAATCCCCATACACGGCAGGCACGCGTGCACAGGTGGAAAGACCGTGAAGCGAGCGATGCTGTTTTTACGGCACGCACCGCTGTGATTTGTTTACGCAATGTGCGCGTCTCACGTTCCGCCCGCTGTCGGCGGAGAGGGGGTGCTTGTGCGTGCCTGCGTGACCGTGCGTGCGTGCGGGCGGGCGCGTGTTTTGAGCGCGTGAAGCAATCCGAAGGCGTAGGGAGGTCGGCTTTTAGTATTCAGCGACGGGTGTTTGGTGCAGGAGCGTTACGTCGGTGTTACTGAATAGATCGGAGGGCCAGACTAAAAAAAAACACCAACCGGACGCCTTGAACGTGGAGGAAATCGGGAATTTCATGGCCGGATAGGAGGGGAAGCAACACGGACGTTCACAATCAAGAGCACGGCTATAAGGTTTAAATATTAGTTAATTAATAGTAAATGTCGTATTCGTGCCATTCTTATAACAACGATGCTATTTGCAGAGGCACTACGTGGCACAGAGGGATACGGTCTGCCAGTAGGGGGCGACGTCACTGTGGAGATTTGCAGGCGACGTTTGACGAGCGTGCTGTAGGTGTAGTTGTGAATAGAATGCTACCACAGGTGGGTTACGGGCACAGACTAGAGAAGGGGCAGGTTACCCAGCCATACGACCTCCTGACCTTGACCCCAGTGTGCATCTGTTCGACGGCATGCATGCTAACGTGCACGTACGTTCGATATGTTATTGACCCACGCGTCGCTTCATCACTCGGAGGCGGGAGAGGGAGTCATAGCCACCGTCATTATCGGAATGAACTTGGCGTTATCGCCGAGCGCTGCGCGCGCACACGCGCGATGTATTGCCGTTTCTTAATCGACGTCGGAGAATTCTCTTCGTCGTCCCGCTTCTCCGGGCCTGGGCGTGGCCGCGGGCCTCGACGTCCGTTATGACGCAGGGGGGGTGGAGGAGAACCATACAAAAGTGTTTTCGGGAGCTGGGGGGTGGCAACCCCGCGGAAGTGTTCGCGACCTGGCGAAGGCCCCGCTCATTCGTCCCGGCGCGGCGAGACGGGCCTCGGCGGCGTCGACCCGCACCCCTCCGCCCTCGCCGCCGCCGCCGCCGCCTGCTGCTGCTGCTGGTGCAGCCCGGGCCCGTACGCGAAGGGGAACGGCTGCGCCGGCCACGGATAGTCGTGCAGGCCGCTCTTCTCGCGCAGCAGCTGCAGGTAGGCCGCCGACGGAGGCAGCAGGTAGAAGGGCAGGCACAGCGCCGGGTGCGGCGGCGGCGGCGGCGGCGGCCCTCCGCGAGGCGCGGCGCCCGGCCGTTCCGTCGGGGGGCTCGACGCCCGCGCCCGCTTGGCCGCGCAGGGCGGCGTCGCGCCCGCGTCGGCCTCCCGCTTGATTCGCAGCGTCGTCGTCGGCGTCGGCGGCGGCGGCTGCTGCGGCGCGCGCGCTCCGCCCGCCGGCTCCCCCGGGCCGGTGGCCTCGCCGGGGGCCGCGCCGGCCTCCCGCTTGCCGTCGCGCTCGCCCTCCCCGCCGTATCCGCTGTCCGTGTCGGTGTCGTCGCTGCCGCTCGCGTCGCCCGCGGCGTTGGCGCACGCGCGCTGGATCACCGGCACGCAGTTGCGCCGGGGGGCCGCCGCGGAATCGTCGTCGCCGGATGCTTTTGCGCCGCCGCCGGCGCCGGCGGCGGAGAAGTGCGGCTGCTGCGGCCTCTGAGGCTGGTGCTTGTCGGCGGGCGCGACGGCGTCGATCTCGACGCGGCCGACCGCGCGCTGCAGGTGGCCGAGCAGCCAGGGTCCCGGCGCGCGCTCCGCACGGCCCAGGTACGACATCACCTCGCGGGCGCACGACTCGTAGCCGGCGCTGTACGAGAGCGACGACGGGACGGCGGGCGACGGGGGCGACGGAGGCGACGATGCGGGAGGCGAGCCCGTGGCGGAGCCCGCTTCACCTGTGGCGGAGACACGAGGCACGGAGCGGGAAACGTCAATGCGGGCGCCACGGCACGTACATGGGCAGTTTTTAAATCGTTCCCGTGCACGCGCACGCGCGTGTGTGTGTGTGTTTGGTACGAGAGCGCTATGATGGGAAGGGGAAAAGGCTTTGCCCTTTCAGGCGATAATACAGGTGTTAAGATGTTCCACCACCGAATAGACTCTTTTCACAAGGGTTGCAGTAACCGCACATACGCGTGGGTAATGCGTGAAAACAAATATGCTTTCAAAACGTGTGCATTGTCCTTGAAACTGATTGGCCTACACCAGACAGCCTTCTTTCTGGCCTTGCCTCACCAGTGTTTGATCAAATGATGTCAAAAAGCGAACCGCACAAGGACAAATCAACACGCGACCGCTGTGCTCATCGACCGCGTCGCACGGTACCGCATGTGATCAATATCCAACATTAGTATGGTCACAACTATGGGATGGAGTGCTGGCTCCATGAGTTTGATTCCCGGTCCTTGCCAACAACATCAACATATCATTGGCAAGTGTTATCTAAACCATTCATTGAACCACAATGACCAATGTGGTGAAGTATGGTCAAACATCTCCCATGACCAATGTGACGTGTGGAGGCATTAATCTAATAGTGGATTGAAAAGGAGGGTGTGAATATTTTTGTTTAACTATCATTTAACACAACTACGGGACACAAAATCAGTGGTCGGGATAAATAATGGTTTGTGATTTATGGCAGCGGTAAGGGCCTGACGAGGGAACATCTATTGTGGAGCGAAACCTTGTTCTCGGTATTAGCAGCGAAAATCTCAACATAAAATGGTCTAACAGGCACCCTCGTGTGCCTGCCGTAAACCCACTCGCAGCTCTGGTTTTATGGGTTGAACACCCACTGCTTGGGACATTCCTAACCCCCCCAGCCTCTCGCATTTCATGGGGTTAACGTTCCAGCCCAAGATTTTGAAGCGTGATTAACAGTCACAAATCTGGGTCACGATTCTATTTGGGTTTTTTAAACTCTCATGTTTGAATCTAATTTGTGTTGTTTATAAGTTGGGTTTATTAAAATCTCATTTGCACAGCTGTGTCTGTTACATTCTTATGAATGTATCATCAAGTTGTTAAGAGCATATGATTCTCATTACTCATACACAATCACAAAGAGACTGTAGGGTCAGGTGCTGTTAGCGAGCTCCTATGCCGACTGGCACGGCACACAGGGGGGATGCGTGACCCACTCCACGCCCGGCCGCCTTTGTCTCCCTAGTGGCGATGTTTACACACCGCAGCATGTACTGATATGAGACCGAGTCGACCCGGGGGGAGGTCTAGGACCAGTTCAGTAAAATCCTCAGCGGTATTGGCCGTGAGCGGGAATCGAACTCGGGCCGGTGGGTTCGTAGCTCGCCGGCCCGCATCGGTGACGATCGCACGTTAATCCCGAGGTCGGAGCCGCGACACGAAAACGACAACAGCAACGTGCCGACCTCACTCGTCTCCCCCGGTGCCCAGGAGTGCAAGTCACCGCGACGAGGCTATTCGCGGCCCCGCACGAGGGCCCGACCCGTATATTGTAATCCTATGAGGGCGACCCATCGACGAAGTATGCTCACCGCACGCGAGCCGAACAGAAATAATAAAGAGTCAGCGTGCCCCCGCGTTTATAATTAGCGGCGGGCGCCGCTCAGCCACGCCGGCAGCGGTCTCGAGTCGGCGGTGGAAATTCCCCTTTCGTGTGACGAGGACCGGAGCACGTAGCGCGACCACCGCGACCCACGCGGTGTCGCCTTGCCGGGTTGCTGTGAGCGCGACGGTGCCAACGACGATGGTGATAGGGCAGAGCTGACCGCGGTCGGGGCTTTAACTTATGTCCTGATTAGTGGCTGCTAGCGGAGCTCTGTGCTCGGCCTCTAGGCTTGAGCGTCATTGTGTTATTGGACGATGGTTCAATCTCAGTTACCCGCTTAATCTTGTAGAGGGTCGCGGTGAACCGGAGCCCATCCAGGCAGACACGGGGCGCAAGACAGGGCTATATCCAGGATGTGACACGAATCCATCGGAGGGTCGCCGGAGGGCAATTGAGTCCGCTGGACAATTACAGCAGGCCAATTAACTTAGGCAGCAGTGCGTCTTTGGAACCGTCGAGAAACCCGCGCGGACACGGGGCGCGGACACGGGGCGCGAACAAACCCCCGACGGAAAGGCGACACCCGAGCCGGGGAATCGAACCCGGGGACGCTTGTCGCTCCGAGGCGGTGGCGACGTTAACCACCGCGCCGCCGCCGCCGCTCGTCGCATAACGAGCAGCGTCGCGTCGGATGTCGGGCAGCCGTTCCGTCCGAGCGGCGTCCCCTGCGCGGCGCTTTGTTATTGTGACGCACGGCCGTCGCCGTGACATCACGCCAGACACGAGACGCTGAAAATGCCGACACGGCTCGCGGGACATCCGGACGGACCGGAAAACCGACATGCCTCCCGACTACTGAACCTCGAGAGGAGTCGCGTAACCGTTGGGCCTAAACGCGTGCTTGTATTTCCATCGGAAGCGCGCGATGCGAGTTAGCTGGCGGCTTGTGCGCACGCCATATTTATTGCGGGTTTAAACAAACCAAAAAAAAATCCGAGTTAATGAGGGCAATTGGCCAAAAGCTTTGATGCTTCGGCCACTTTCTCACCGGTACGACGTACTGGACCGTACCAGCGTACGCTAACCTCTGTCCATCACACGCCTCCCTACCATCATAATTCCATCGCTGCGTCTGTTCTCTCACGATCCAATCATCCGTCTGTCCATCCATCCATCCGTGCCTCTCTCTATAACCCTTTCTCCTCGGTCGCTCGCTCCCCTGCTTCCTCCCCTCCAACGCCTCAATTACAACGCCTCGTTTGCCCGGGAGGGCAATTAGTGACCGTGCACACTGTAAGAAATCCTGGCGTGAAATACGCGATATTCGTGATATTTACGTCCGTAATGTGTGGGCGGGCAGCGGCAGCCCGGACAGCCCTGGGATCGGCTTCACACGAGCCATGCGCGAAATCGGCATGGCATTCTACCGGGGGGGGGGGGGCACCCCCACCATTCCTCGTGCACCCCCACAACCCCCACAAACCCCCACCTCATTCCCTCGCCCCCCGCTCCACGCATCCCCCACAGTTCCGCGCGTACCCCGCAGCGCTGGCAGCGATGAATGTGCGATCTTCCCCTGATGTTAGATCCGGCAACTCCTCCTCCCTCTCTCCTCCATCTCTCCCACCTCACTCTCACACCTCCCGCCGTCTTCCTCTGCCCGGCGCAGCCTGAGTTCAATTCCCTGGCCACGGACTGATGGTGCTGCGCAGGTGACATCTGACCCGGGTGCTGGGCTGCATCCGTCATCGGCACGTGCTGACCAGTGCTGGGGAAGTATGGTCGAGCAGCGCCCGAGACTGACACGGTGCCGCGAGGCCTTCGTCCAGCAGTCGATTAATAAAGGAATGTGGAGAAAAGAGACGCAAGGCCATGCAGGCGTGGGACTGACGCGGCCAATGCTGGCCTTGGTCGAAGAGGCTTTTCCATTTAGCGCTGGGTTTTTTTTCAACACATACCAACTCTTGAGTAACACCCACAGCAGCTGCCACCGGTTTACAACCAACCTAAGTTGCTTGATTTATTGGCCAAAACCACCTCCAGGAAATAACTGGCATGGAAGGAGGTGCCTCCTTCGCAAAGATATCAGCCACCTTTCCAAGAATAGTTTCGGTATTTTCTATCAAGCTGCAACAGTGGACTTTGTGGGA
>JAZEWU010000025.1:3544684-3566855 GCA_036362915.1 Geotria australis | reverse complement strand
GGGGGAGGGGAAGAGGGGATGTGGTGGCGGCGGCAGAACTTTACAACCGAGCGATCAGCTGATCGCCGCGAGCTCAACGCGAGATGCAAAGTGACTGTGAGGAGTCACGCAATTTCCTCCACGTGTTCGCCCCGCCACAGGGGCGTGGGGCCAGCGTGTCGTTACCACAGAGTTGTCGATACCACAGCCCTTCCCTGACACACGCAAGCCACGCGTGTGGCTCCAGGGCCCCGGAGCTTCCGCCAGCCCGGGGTGGGAGACGAAGCGAAGTCGTCTCTTTCGCACGCATGCCGTGCGAAGCCTGGACGATGCTCATCTCATCTCGGTCAGAAACCGCCGAATCCTGTACAGGGTTGCGGTGAGCCGGAGCCCATCCCGGCAGACACAGGGCGCAAGGCAGGGATATGCCCGGGATGGCACGCCAGTCCATCACAGGGCACCGGAAGGAAATTTCAGTCAGCAGGCCAGTTGATTTATGCGGCAGCATGTCTTTAGACTGTGGGACGAAACCGGAGTGCCCGGCGAAAACCCACCCGGACACGGGGAGAACATGCAAAGTCCGCACAGAAAGGCACCCCCGAGCTGGCAATCGAACCCAGGAACCTTCTTGCTGTAAGGCAGCAACGCTACTCACCGCGCCACCCCGATAATCTATCGTGTTAATGTCTCCAAGCAAGGCGAAACGTTTGATACTTATTCTAAAGAATGTATTTACCCCAGGAAGGCCACAGTCGTAGGATTATTTTCCAGGAGGGGTCCTGCACCATTTTTAAAACACGTGCTCAGCCGGTCAATGATCAGTGCTGAAAACACGTGGGAGGAAACCGGAGCACCAGGATAAAAACCCACGCGAGCGAGGGAAGTGAGGCAACACCATCTCCGTACAGACGGAAACAGGTGGCAATTAGTCAATTTGCTGTCCTGCCCGTCCTTGGGGAGCCAGTGTATGGCACATTCACGACCCACAAAGAGGGAGTTTTACAGCATTAGCGCGATGATGCACGGCTGTGGGCTGCAGGCATCCACGTGCCTAGCCAGCACCACCCGGCATGATTGCAATAACTCTGTCCATCTGTGTGTGTCTGCAACATGGACTCACGATGATAATAGTACGAACGGGAGTAACTTATAAAGCGCCCATTCAGCACCGCTCCCCAACCGGTGCCGTACGTAATGAGTTCACGCGTCACGTTCGGTCAGTGGTCCCAAACCAGTCTTGACCAGTCGATCTCAACATTAAATACAACTATATAGAGAGTGGAATAAGTCGAGATTCTGTACGGTGCTTGTATTTAAAACTGGCTTCTGTGGGTCGCAAATGCAAGCTGCTGCACATAGCGTGCAAGCAACTCACGGACAGTGTGCAGCAAGCACAGGTGTCACACTGAGAATAGGTGAGTGTTAAGCATAGCGTGCATTTTGGGGGGGGGGGGTTAGTGAAGTGAAACTTGTACGAGTAGATGTGGTTGCATTTAGATTCTAAAAGTGGTCTGAAGTTTACAGACGTTGGAGACCAGTGTGGTATTAAATGGGTGGGGTTTAAAGTCGACTGCAGAAAATATACAGAGACCGAGAGTTCCTGACTCCACAAGGGAGGCCTCGTTGCAAAACAACGGTCCAGCAAACCTTAAAAAAGGTGACCCACCACAAATGAAACTTTAATATGAATCGGTGTTCCTCTGAGCGGCTTGCCCGATAGACAAAATCGGAGGAATTGTTGTGGCTGGACGCAGCGTCTGGGCACACAGGTGCATTCTGATGGCACAGATCCAGCGTGGCCGCTTGGTGCATTTTCAGGCTGCTGCATCGCGGGACCGCAAGAATTTCAAACAGCTTGTGGAGGCCTTCATCCAGCAGTGGATTGACCCTTAATCCATTCCTCGTGATTCCCTGCTTTGGTCCTGTATAGGGTCGCAGTGAGCACGGAGCTTATCCGGGTAGAGCGGACACAAGGCAGGGCTACGTCCAGGGTGGAACGCCAGTCCATCGCAGGGCACGGGGGGTGGGCAATTTAGTCAGCAGGCCAATTAACCTAGGCAGCAGCAGCGTGTTTTTTGGACTATGGGAGGAAACCTCAGTACAGTACCCGACAAAGACCGCGCCTGATGAAAATGTATCGACACGGTGTTTGAAAATCTCACCGAATAAAAGTAACCAGGGTGCAGCCACATTCCTGGCATTGCGATCTCCTCCACGTCACCGTGTTATGTTTGCATTTCGGAGGTGGTGACGGTGGTGGTGTGGGTGCGGTGCCGCGTGGCGGACGAGAGTCAAGCAGCCGTGGTCACAACCACGCAGCGACACGGACCCATGCGGTCGCCACCAAACACACGCGACACATTCTGACAGCCGTCAACCTCGCCTAGCCTCAAAGCTGGTTTGATCCTCTGAAATGCGCGTTTATATTTAGCGCCGTTTAGTTCCGCCATTCTCAACCGGTGGGTCGCGACCCATCAGTGGGCAACGAGCGCCGCCTAGTGGTCCGTAAAGACCAGACCCAAGTGGGCCTTGAAGGTGCTAAAGGTTGAGAAACCCTGAGCTACCCTATGCCAAAAGGCAGTCGGGTCAAATCTGGTCCATGGCTGGGTCATTTAAGATCCCCTTCCACACAACCATCCATCCATTGTCAGAACCCGCTTAATCTTCTGCAGGGTCGGGGTCAGCCGGAACCTATCCCGGCGGACACAGGGCGCTAGGCAGGGCTATACAAAGGATAGGACGCCAGTTCATCACAGGGCACCGGGGGGCAATTTAGTCAGCAGGCCATCCATTCAAGCAACATACAGCCCGCGTTAAGTTTGCATCGGCTAGGGTGTGCTCAGAGGAATGCCGCGACTCAGGAACACAGCAGACCGATGGCAACACCAGTGGACGGCGAGAGGGCCAGAGGGCGACTGATAACGCGGACCAATGGATGGGAGGCAGCGCCAAACGGGAGAGTGTAAGGACACGGAAATACCAGCACCAGATAATAACAATACTCACGACCGTTACACAGCAGCGCCTTTCACTCGGAGCTCCCTGGGGACTGTGGGAAACCGCAGAGAGGCGGAGGGGAGGCAGCCAGGCGGTCAGCTGGCACCAACCCGCCAGACACTGCGCCCTATACATCAGGGGTTGTCAAGCGTTTGCACCTCAAGGCCCGCTTGGGTGGTCTCCACGGACCAATAGGTGGCGCTGGTAGCCCACCGGTTGAGAATGGCAGCTATACTTCATGATGGTATCGGCCAATTAATTAACGAGTCTCGTTTAGTTGTGGGAGGAAACCGGAGAACCCGGAGGAAACCCACGCAGAACAGCGGGAGAGAACGCACAAACTCTACGCCGAAAGGCGCGCGAGGTGCGAATCGAACCGCGTCGGGTAGGACCCAGCCAGATGGTAAGATGATCGCCAGCAACAGTGGAGGCCAGCGGAACTTTATGGCGTACGCCGGCTCCCTCAAGATGTTGGGAGAGGAAGAGGGAGGCCTATAAATTCATAGGCGTGTGTTGGAATGCCCGCGTCGACATTTTCCACATAACACCAAGGCGGTGAATTATTTTAAGCAGGCGAGACGTTTAAAACACATTCAACTTCCTCGACAAGGGCAACTGGAAGTTCCTTATCTGCACCCACTAACTGCGCCTTCCGCGCCAATGACATCCATTCCATCTTCCCGTGGTGGGGGGGTGTTTCGCCAGGTCACCGGCATTGATTGAGACAATTATCGCTTGGCAAGAAACACAAGCGAAACGCTACTGAAAATATACATTAATTTATTTGGCGTTCGGCCGTTTCAATATATCACCAGTGTTACCGTGCTCTCCGTAGAGCGGACAGACCCGCGAGTACAAATATATATTATTATTACACACACGTCAAGTGACACACAACTCGGACAACGGATTTGGAAGATGAAGCCAGTAGCGCGGTTCCTACTCACGCAGGGCTCAGGGGGGGGGTCACGATGTTTTTAATAATAACGTTGTGATCGTATCGGCCTCTAGTGCCAGCCGGGGTCACGGGGACCGATTACAGTACAGTGGAAACCTCTATTCAACGGACTTTGGAAGCAACGGACGCTGACAGCCACTTCCGAGACAGCGGTCCGCATTGGAAAATAATATTTTGTGCGCGTTGTTGTTGCTGCTATTAGAAACACGCATCACTCTGCTTAATGGTGTTCGTTATAAGAAACGGTCATTAATCTGTTTATAAGCGCGCTGTATAAACATCCGGATACAACGGACTTTGAGGCACCCTTTCCCCCCCATTAGTCCATTAAACCGAGGTTGTACTGTACACACAAACGTGGACAAATAAGAAACACAAGGGATCGTTACTCGCACGATCCAACCTTCATTGAAACAAGAATATAATTTTAAACAGTGACGATTCCTTCCACCCTTAGTGTCGTGATGACAGCACTGATCACGGGACCCCGAAGCACAGCGAACAGCACCACGTGTCCGTTACCGGTTCACGCAAGCTATGAAGAAGTCGCGCCCGTCAATAAGCCGGGGAGGCTTACTAACGCGATGTTAAATATTGCACTGATTACATTCCTATCACCACTCTCCCACCCGGGTCCCAAACGCTTTACATCGACGCCGCACTCTGGGTCGGATACCCGGCGTGCCGTAGCTAAGTAAGATTCCGCGTCGCTCGTTACATAAATTATGAGCGGCTCGCTTAGCGAGCGAGTCGAGGTCTCTTACGCGTGATCCCCGTGAGGCTCCTGCGAGGTCAGAAATACGGGGTGTTGTCGATTCCATCGCGCATGGCGTGCGCTCTACAAAGGTTGCCTCCGCTCTCTAACACCAGCGGTTTAATTCTCATTTTCGAAAATAATCTGGAAACCAAAAATAACCCCCCAAGAGCAATTGTCCGTTTGGATTATTTATCGCTAAATATTCCAGAATAAAAAAAAAATTGGCGGTGCCGCGACGTATTGTTTTGCCGTGCGATTTTCAACCACTGTGCGCGGCGGTGAGACGGCTCGATAACCGCTCACCGCCTTCCCCGGCCCGCCTCCAGCTACGATCGACCTCTCTGCTATTCTGGCGGGGTCACGGGGTCGTTGAGAAATTCTTGCGGGCCAGCTATTGCCCAAAAGGCCATTGCTGCACAGCAACAGTTGCGACACCGGGGTGGAGGGGAGGTCTAGCCGGTCACGTTTCCATGCGTGACCGCGTGTACACACACACACCACTCCCATCCGCTGCCCCTTTAACACGAGATGGCCCATTTCTGGGTCTCTGCTGTGGCTTTATCAGAACGACGGGCCCGTCTGTCACATGTGGCGCCACGTGCGGTAACGGACGAGCGGCGCGGTGGGAGTTAAAGCCATCTGCGCATCCTGTGAATATCTGGGCGTAGCCGTGCAAGTGCTGTATTGTAGATGGGCAACACACCATGGTTACATTATTACGCCGTTTCTGGATTTTTTTAAAAGTCCAGTTGTCTTAATCTCTTTGGCACAAAACCGAGCGAGTCCAACCCTGCACCGTCACAATAATAAGGCATATTATACCAGAGACCAACATTGAGATAAGGATGGGATAATGTCATAATCTACAAGCGAGCCAAAAACAAACTAGTGTGCCCTCAAAGCCTCCTCGCACCAAGAAGGCACCGAAATGTTTCAATTATATCGTCTGGGCTGTAGGACGTTTCGCGTATTAAATATATAACTTACACAAGAGGCAGCAAGAGATGCGGCCCAATTGCTAACCCACAGCCTGCGTGTCGTCTCCATATATATACAGTAGAGGAAATGTCAACTTCTAAGCAGCATTTGTAATCAGCTGTCAAAAGATGACGCATGGGTTTAAAAAGGCCACCGGATTGTAAATAAAAGCAAAACCCGCCAGCAAACAGTTGTCAGACTGGCAGCTGCGTCACAACACGGCACACTAAAGTGCAGATCTTCAGTCTTCTCAACTTCCCCTCCCACCCAGCCCACCCTACCGCTTCAAAGTAGTGGAACCATTTTACTGCAAACAACCGTCGTGGGTAAATAAGTCACGCGAGCCGGTACGTACACACAAAGATGCCCCGTATAGCCTTGACAGACTGTAGGGTCAAGTGCGGTTAGCGAGCACGCAGACACGCGCACAGGCACGAGACAAAGCTTTCCATCAGTCTCACCAGACTGTAGGGTCAAGTGCTATTTAGAAAGCACGCATAAACACGCACGCCCATACACAGGCATGCACGCACACAGACACCTGCGAGATAAAGATTCCCCGTATAGTCTTAACAGACTGTCGGGTGAAGTGCCGCTGCACACGCACGCATGCCCGCAGCCGGTGCAGCGTGTCCGGTAACCACCGCCTCAAGGATGGATAAGTTCAGGGACAAAACTCAGTGGCCGCGGAAAAAGCCCAATCTTGCAACCAGCGGCTATAAGACACAGGACACCTGACGTCTTTTCTGAGTTGTTGCAGCGTGGAGCCTGCGCAGGCTCGAGTGCGTCAACACAGCAAGACCGCAGCATTCATTTGTGTTTTTTTTTTCCCAATCGCAAGAGAAGCAACACTTTTGAGAAGATTGCCGAAAATTACTTTCGCAAACCTGCGCGGGCGGCAAATCTCTGCAAGCGGGAGAGCTTCCTGCGATTTCTCTACCCCCCCCACCACAGCGCCCTGTGGGGTCTACGTGCTCACGACGGCAGAGGAGGCAAACGTGACTCACTGTTGTGGGCGAGAGCCGAGGGGGGTGTTTGTTGGGGGGAGGGAGTGTGGAGGGGGGGGGAGCCGTGGGCAGGACAGACGTGATGGAACTGCATGACGGCTGCAGGTTGGACGTGGGGGGGAGAGGGAAGGTGTGGGCGAAACGGGGGAATTTATTTTCGGTTAGTTGGCGGGCAATCAGATGTCTGGAAGGGGGCTGGAGGGGGGCGCGGTGATCGGTGGGTGGCGGAGGCTGTCTGGGAAGGGGGAGGCAGGAAAGGGGATATGGCTGGTGAGCGGTTGTGCGGTTGAAGGGGGAGGTGGTAAGCAAATTGTTGGGGGAATAAACAGGCAGAGGGTGGCGGGGAGGTGCGGTAGCAAGCGGGCCCCGTTTTATAAATAATCATCAACATGCATTACAACCTGCTGCTAAGCCCCTGACCTTTAGCCGGTCCCAATGAATCGTCATCGCTTACCATTGCTGTCACTCACCCGCAGAGCGCCCAGACTGTGTAACCAAACCATCGGCAGAAGCACACCGTGTGGACGAATAATAATAATAATAAATAAAAATTATTATAACAGACGCAGTGCTAACAATGAAAACAAAACAGCAAACAAACAAAACAGCAAACAAAAAAAACACCAGACCGGGCCGCAACACCAAAAGCAAATGCCGGCTCGCCGCCAGGTTAAAAGGACGCGCCGAGTGAGCGCAGAGAGATTGAGAAACGGAGGAAAGACGTAAGAGACGGGTGGGGTAGGCGAGTGTGGATGCTGGGTTGCACGGTACTCTCGGGTGGTTGGATGGGTACGTAGGTTAGAAGGTATATTGGTGGGTAGGTAGGTGAGCGAGCGCGTGGTGAGGTGGGGCGGGAGTGGAAAAGTAGGTGAAGGTTGGTGGGCAGCGGCAGTGTAGCAGTTAGCATGCTACAATACAAATCCGGTGATGCGACCTTCCCGCTCACGGCCAACACTAGCGACGGCTTTCCAAACCAAACCCGGTACTCCGCTAGGTCGACTCCGCCTGAAACGAATCGCCGGCGCGGTGTGTTCAAAACGTCGGGGAGACCAAGGCTGCCGGGCGCGACGCGGCGTTAGCGAATACAGGTCTGTTAAGGATATAAGGGCTATAAGGGTGATGGTGTCCTGGGGGTCGGCGCGGGGAGTGCGGGCGAGAGCTCAGCCAGTCGGAGTCGAGCGGCTCTGGGGACCCGGGCGAGAGCCGTGTCACGCGGCCGGTTGCTGCTGTTGCTGCGGAGCCGCGTTGCCGTGGGGCCCGGTGGAGAGGAGACCTTGCCTCTGCTTGTTTTTCCTTTGCTCCGTCATCTGCGCACGCGGGGATGGTCACACGGGGTCACACGGGGGAGCGGGCGGCGCCGTTAGTCTGCACGTCCAGCAGCCGCTCGGGGTCAGCTGGGGGAATCGCCCCGTCGCTGTTTGCGAGAGCCTCCATGGACTCGCTCTCTTCACCTCTTTTACTCCCGTTCTCTCGTCTCGCATCACTCTTCTCCCCCTCGGGTGCAGCAGCCTCCTGCCTAAATTCCTCAGTCAATCACTGCTCACAGAGAGGTTGCTCTTTCTCTGCCGATGTCCCTCTGGTCCAAAACAACTTCATCCCCCGGCTCTGTGGACTGCCGACACCACCCTAACCCCTGTTAATGCCTCAGTTTTAGACTTTCCCCGTTCGCCGCTTATGACTGAGAATGTGAGACAGGATTCGATCGGTCGTTACTGGGCACTCCTGAACCACCTCCGAACAGAGACGGTGAACTGTCTCCAACGTGCACCTTTGGGGTCTTCGGGATGATGACAAATGTCCGTGCGGACAAATAGATACTCCGTCCAGTGTTGTTGACTCGTGTGCCCATTAACGCTGCGGCCTGGTGACCTTCAAACTCTCAGCACTGGTGCTGATGGAACTCTCGGCCGAATCCGCATCAAATAAATAAAAACACGGAGAATATCTCCATTTCAGTGCCTCTATTCCCACATGCCGTGGACGTAGCCTTACCCCGATCCCAGATCCTGTCCTGCTTCTAAAATCAGTCCAGCTGCCTCGCACCTACAAAAATATCTCATAATCATCATCATCATCCCATTGGGAGGCACACGCCCATGAGATAGATGTGGCCACATCAAAGTGCTTTAAATATCCTAAATGGTATTGGCATTGTAAATCCTTCGGCAATACGACGACAACCTTGATGCACAAACCAGGAATAGAAGCCTGGCATTTGTTTTTGGTAAAGCGATTACATTGTTACCGCTTACCAGCAATCTTACACATTAATAACTTGAGTAAACACGTTTGTCTTCTTGTACAAAGGCATGTTGGATATTTGATTGAATGTACATGATTAACAGCTATGGTCAGTCACCAAAAATATCACGATCTACTTTTTCGCCCCTCTATGCAAAATATAAAACCCCCAAATGTTTGATTTTATTTAAAGCACGTTACTCTTATCTAGTAGACGGCAGTGAAGTACTGTATAGCCTTAATGGACTGTAGGGGGCAAGTGCCGTTAGCGAGCACCTATGAAGGACGGCACGGCACACGACTGAGTGGGTAGCTAGCACCACGCCCGGCCGCCTTTGTCTCTCTAGTGATTATGTTAACACCCCACACTAGGAACTCATTTGAGGCCGAGTCGACCTAGGGGAGGCCCAGGACCAGTTCATAAAATCGTCACTGGTGTTGGCCGTGAGTGGGATTCGAACTCGGGTCATAGCCAGGTTTGTAGCCCAGCACGCTCACCACTAATCTACCGCTTCGTATGTGTGTGCGTGGGTTCATAGGCGCTCGCTAACGGCACTTGACCCGACAGTCTGTTAAGACTATACGGAGAATCTTTGCCTTGTGTGCGTACGCGCACACGCGCACACACACTAAGAAGAGGTGAAAACAAAATGACTATTGAAAAAAAACCCCAATCCTCTTCATCAGTACGGGCCCACATCCTCGCATTGTAGCATTTGTTTCATTTGGCGTCAGTCGAGCACTTTGTGAAAGCCTCCACCCGCGAACGAACGTGTTGGTCTAAAAACCATTTCACAATGTTATCTTCCCTGCGCACACACAAAATAAATGGGAAATCTTAGTTGGTCCGGAGCAATTAGATCGAACGAAAACCCTGCACAACACGACTCGTGCGTTGTGGACGGAGTTTAAAACAAAACACGTTGTTCCTCGGCCTTCGGCCCACACAGGCACGGACATTAGTGTGCAAAATATTTAGATAATGCGGCAAGTGTTTTTATGTTTGTCCGTAATGACGGCACTGGGTTCGAATCCTTCATTAAGAGCCTTGGTATTCGTGTTCTTGCTCCTGACCAGACGTGGAATTTGCGCGCGTTATAAATTGTATCGTTGTTGTTGTTAACTGCACGACACCAAGGCTGTCACGTCTTATTTCAGCTTTACTTCCGACTAATTTAATACTCTTCTGAAACGTTACTGTTTCAACTTAAAATTGAAACAGTACCGCTTAGAGGGTAACGATCTAAGCGCGTGGATCGCTAGAATTACAAAAATAGCCGTTCTCTCGATGGCGTGGTTACCACAAGGGCTTTGCTACCGTCACAGAAAGTCCAGTTCCTCAACATAGGGAAAGGGCGAGAACCACTGGAGCAGATTCTCTTCTGTTTTGTCGATGAGACATCAAACGGTCTTGTTTCAGAAGGTCATCGTGACATTACGGGTCTCGTTGGAGAGGCACGCAATAGGGTCAAGCTTTTTTTGGCTCGAATTGCCACACGTGTCATTGGTCCCAGGTTTGCCCTCGTGTCGTGGTGCCTATCCTCGGAAATCCAAATCTTCCCGGAAAAAAAAGGTCCCGGTTCTTGTCCACGTTACAAAAAGACAAACCTCTCAAGACAATGCATTCACATAGGACTCCCTTTTTCCAGAACGGTGGGAATTCTTCCTCCCATTGACCGTTCTGGTATTTTCGTTTTGGGATTTACGTTTGAACAAAGGTCAGAGTCGGTCGAACTTGGAGACCTACCATGCTGGGGGTTAGCAGCACGGCAGATTTGAAAATCCCCCAGCTTAGCCTCGGGTTACAGTTGATTACTTTTACAATTCTTTGCCACGTATGTTACACGGACGCGGCTTGGCCGTCGAGGGTGTGACGTCTCGGCGAGCGACTTGCATCTGCGTTTAACCTATGAGGGCAGTTACGCAAAGTAGGCGACTGCTGCCAAAATGTCAAAATTCTAAAAATACACGTGGGGCGCATCACTTTCAAGGAAATTGCACACTGTTAAAAAAAAAAGGGCTGATGTACAAAAAACACTCAAGTGTTTGGCACATGCACAGAACCGAACACACTATCGACATCTCAGCGTGGGCAAAAACGTAAACTTGTCCGAACGTCATAGCATGTCACGAGAATTTCTCCCATGTGAGTAAAGTGGACAACTCTTCGTTCATTAGAATTACAGTCCTCACTGGCTGACCCTGCTGTGGCGAAGTGAAACGGCACTTCAAGATTACACTGACAATTACTCTGACATGTCCACCCCAAATCGTGGAACTTCCCAGGACGTCACAAGTTGGTTTGAGGGTCAGCCTCGCGTTTAAGGGCAGTAGTTTTCACGACATTTCATATTGCAAACAAATGCAGTAAAAAATATGGATAAATCTGACCGCTGAGTCAGATAACCACCCAAGATGCGATATTCTGTTTTTTTTATTGGCTAACCCAGTGGTTCCCAAAGCGTGTGCCGTGGCGCTCCGGTGGGGCCGCAGCTGACTTACAGGGGCTCCTCGGGATGTTCAACATTTTCGATATATGCCATATATTTTCTGACTCCGGGCGCCGTAGAAAAAAACCCCTCATATACTAAAGGCGACGTGAACCGAGAAAGTTTGGGAACCACTGGGCTAACAAGTATGCCATCACTGCACCAACATGCCCGAGTTGCACATTCCCAAGACAGCGGTAGTGCACAGATGGTGACTGAATGGTGAGCTCGGAGGTTAGGCTGCACGGCGGATTTTAACTAGGATGGACCGCCGTGGGAAAAGGACTCTATAGGGACAGCGCCGGGCCGACACCAGGCCAGCACCGTTCCCATGGGCCGTGAAATTGCTGCAATAGCACGGTTCCGCAATTCCGCCACAGAGCTTTACATCACACGGGAGCACAATTTAATCGGTGCGAATGGAGCGAGTTTTACGCGTCAAGCCCGTGCAAGAAAGTGACTTGGTGACGGGACACGCACAAGCTCACGGCGCTGCTCAAAGCCCAGCTGCGTTTACAAAAACACCGCAGCGTTTACACGCACATGTCCGCGGCAAAACAACGAGCCGTCGTATTGGGTCGCGCTCAGAAGGCCGAGCCAAAGCCTTGACGTTCACGTGGCTCCACAGCGACCAATTATACCAATTACACCGACAGACGCATTCGTAGCTCAGTGGTTAAGGAAACGAAAGGGCTATTATTGTTATTGTTGTTGACATCCTTGGATTTTCGGCAACTGCATCAGGATCGACAGGCGTGAATGTAACCAGAAGCAGACAAGACTTGGTGGGAGGGGGGGGTAGAGGAGAGCCCCGGCGGTTTGGTTCGAGAAGCAAAACGCTCGTGCCAAAGTCAATAACGGGAATCGTCATACCAGTGGCCGAGTGTGGTTGGGAAAGGCCCTGGTGGGAAGGCGAAAATTATGTACCCCCCACCCCCAACCCAGTTATTATTGCCTCTCTCTAGTCCGGTGCCCGGACCCCTCAATTCCGTAGGCCCCGGTGCAGTTGTATCGCCTGCGCACTCGTCGGCTACACCAATCCCTCAACTAAGAAATATATAAGATTGGAGCGAGTGGTTTTTATGTATATACTATATAAATGTTTCTATGTATGTCCGCACAGTGGACACGGATTGGTTGCCCGTCCAGTAGCCTCCGCCCACATCGACTCTCATTGGTGTGCGTTTAAACACAGACCCTCATAATGCATGTTCGCACTGAGGGTACCGAGTTTGAATCCTTCATAAGCACCGATTTAATCTGCACAAAAGCAAAGCTTTTTAGTCTTATTTCAGCCACACTCACTAATTATTGATCGCACTCCTGAAACTTTAACGCTATTACGGCTTCAAATTCCCGCGTCTGCAACAGGGTCAACCCTCTTAAGCACTCTTCGGCCTTAATCTCGTCAGAACGCGTTACACGCTTGGAACGAGGTCGCCCGTAGGCCGGGTACTCGGCTAGTGTGTGGCGATTGTGAACAAGTGCAATTGTGTGTCGGCCCCTGTCCTCACGGCCCCTCCCCCCTTGCCCTTATTCTCCATTCTCACTATTTAAGAAGGATCACCTGTTCCGAGGGATAACGCAAAGCGTGTTATAACACCCCCGCAACCACCCCCCCCACCTTGCCATTTGACAAAATGTCACGAGATTCGGGGTCACGACCCGATTCAAGAATAGATTTTATTTTTGCCATATTTGTACCGTCTCATTTGTACTGTCCATCTAGTTTATTCGTTTTGTGCTATCTGGCCAATGATATCTGTTCCACGGTCTCGTGATGCCGTATGATTTACACTGTGATTTCTCGTTTTTTTTTTCGAATTTGTTCTGAACGTGTGGTCCATCTCACTTGTATGGTTTCATTTGTATTGTTTCATTTGTACGGTTTATGAATTCCATTCGTAGGTTTCTGTATTGTTTGCACCGTCTGTACTCTATTAATTGTAGAGTTTCATTCATTCCGACCATTAGCCTTGCAGGAAACATTCTTTTCATGACCCGATAACAGATTATTATGATGCACGCATCGTGAACATAGTTGATTTTAATCAATGCGTTACGTGATTAGCTAACACCAAGCACACAGCCAGGACCGCAGAGACCTTGAGTTGGAATCCATGTTTCGGTTCTCTGATTAAACCAGTTTCTCAACTGTTTACAATCTGAACCTGTTCACCAGACTTTAGCAGGAGCGCTACACTCCAGGCAACGTAGCTCTTGAGTGGAGGGAGGGGGGGGGGGTTCAGTGAAACACGTAAAACCCCTACACCACGATACGGTTACGATCCACGGAGCGGAAGCGACGAAACCAACTCGCGCCGGACCGTCGGTTCGCGAGGCTGCGAGCGACGGCTCCGTAACCAACGGCTCGCGCTGCGCGACGACCAACAACGGTGCCGACGAAAACGACAAACACACAAGCAAAGCGCCAACACCTGTTCCTTGAGCTCGGTGAGCTGCGTGGAAAGGCCGGACACGAGGCGCGCCGTCGCCTCCAGCTTCTCTTGCAGCACGCGCATCTCGTTCTGCTCGCCCTCGCCCTCGGCGCTCACCAGCGACATGGCGCGCATGCGCGGGAACCAGTCCACGTTCTCCTCCTGCGCGCGCCGACACAGACGGCAAAGATGTAAGCACGTAGTGCCTGTAAAAGGCCGCCACAGCACGCGATGGAGTGGGAGGCCGCCATCACGCCCGGCCGTCTTTGTCTCCGCCCAGTTTGTGTTTACAGCCCGCTGAGGCTATTCGGGGATCTGTATATTTTGTAGCATGTGGGGCGGTGTGTAGAGTCAGGTGCTGTTAGCAAGCTAAACACATACAATAAGTATTAATTCCAAAAGAGAATGATAAGGCATAGTTTTGGGGAGAGGGGGGTGTGGGGTGGGGGATGTCAAGCCATGCGTTCAGCCGGCCCCACCTGAAACTGCGTCTTATATACATTACGATGCAATCGGCCAATTAAATATACGAGTGGCTTCTTCTAGTTGTGGGAGGAATCGGACCATCACGGACAGGACTTTCTGCGAGGCGCAGATGTTACTACTGCACCACCCTGCCGCTCTTACAAAGGTCGGCACGGTACATGGCAAGGTGGGTGGCCAGCACCACGCTCGGCCCATCTTCGTCTCCCCAGAGGCAATGTTGACACACACCACCAGGTACTCATTTGAGTTGGCCGCCAGCAGGAATTCAACTCGGGGAGGGTAGCCGGGTTCAGAGCGCAGCACGCCAATCACGGTGCCGCCGGGATATGGGCACACACGCACCAGACCCGGGCTCGATTAAAGTTACAATCGCGGCAGCTGCAGTGGCAGCAGTAGCAGCAACGCGAGCCGAGTACAATTACAGCGCAATTGAATGCATGCACACACAGGACGATGTCTATGCCCCCGCCCCGTGTAGTCTATACGGTTCTGTTACGGCAAACGATATTTGTTGGCAGAATGCTGGTGCGCTGGTGGAGCGCTGGATAGAGGTGGGGGCAGGTGGGGGCAGGCGTGGTGGTATGGCCGGTATTATACCCAACCACCTTTGTCTGTCCACTGCCGATGTGCACAAGCCGTAACAGCGATCAATTTCTCCAGATTGTAAGTTACATCCCAAATAGGTGCGCCAAGTGTCACTAAAATTGTACAAATACAAAGATCCCCCATATAGCCTCAACGGACTGGAGGGTCAAGTACCGTTCGCAAGCACCTATTAAGGCTGATACTTCACAGGAGGAGGGGTGGGTGGCCAGCACCACGCCTGGCCACCTTTGTCTGGCTAGTGGCAACGTTAACACACCGCACTAGTCCAACACGGAGAGGCCCAGGACCGGTTCAGAAAAACGTCACTGGTGTTGGCCGTGAGCGTGGATTAGAACTCGGGTCATAGCCAGGTTTGTAGCCCAGCATAGCGCTAATCTACGAGCTACCCGCTCCTCACCATACAATTATAATTATACACATCTTCTGGCGTGACACGCTCGCGCGCACACACACCTTGATTTACTCAAGCTGATTACACGCCGCGGACAGACACCGGATGGAGAGAAACACGCCGTGCGGGCGGCCCCACCGTGGGTGGACAATTACGCGGGCTAGACCACGAGCGCGACGAACGATGGGGAATGGAGTCGCTCCCACAGCAGGTTCGCGAGGAGGAAGCTCGAGTCGGCGCAATGCAGGAGAGGTGAAAAATATTTGGATTGGAAACGCCTCTCGGGAGGTGAAGGTTTGATGGAACAAAGTTCTGGAAGGTGGGATGGAGGCCACGAGGCAGAAAGGAGACAGATGTGTCTTGACAGCTCTAAGGAAAAGAAGAACGCCCAAGTTCGAATAAGTTTGAGCCGAGGACCTGCCATTGCAGGTCCATGTGTTTTTGTTGTTGTTATAAATGGCTGCGTTTTTTCTTTACTGTTGTGTGTGTGTGTCTATGTATATGTTCTTGTGCTTCAATGTTAATTGTTGAATTTGGATTGGCGTTGTTTCCCCATCGTGTCGGTCTTCCCCTTGTCGCTCACCTTCCCTCCCTGTTGTCTCCCTCCGTGTTTGTCTTTAAGGAAGTAACGGCCGTCTTAGGGGACGCTGGTAGATTTTTGCCGCTCTTAAGAGTGCCATTTTCACGACCGTTCAGTGTATTCGAAGCAGTCTAAAACATTTCATTTTTGTTGCTTTGTTTTTTATGTCGTTGTGCAGCGCTTTGTGACCCTCAGGTGAAAGGCGCTCTATAAAATGCTATTATTACGATTATTATTGCGGCGACGACTAACGCAGAAGCACGGACTTCGTCGATTTCCCTCCGTGTAATCAAACACGCCACGGTGTCCCAATTTGCGGCGTGCATTCATTACACCCGAGTGTGCCGAGAGGTGTGGGCTAAGATTAAAATCCGCTCACAAGTATTATCCTGGTCTCCGCGCATTCCAGCAATGGGCAGGATTTAGCGTTCATTAAATTAACTGCCGGGAGAGAGCGAGAAAGAGAGATGCTTGGGATGCAGCGAAGTGTTACGGCTGAGTTGGCTGGGTTGTGATGGTGGTGGTGGGTGGCGGGATGGTGGTGGGGGGGGGGGGGGGGGAAGGATATTGAGGCGGTTTCCGTCGTAACCTCGCTTTCCAGACGGACGGATTAAGGTGCGATGTAAATTACGCATAAAGCGGCTGACGCCGGGCATATCGCGCCGTCCCAGACACGGCCCGCTGTTGTGTCCACGGTGCAATTCTTACGGCTGTTACGTAAAAACGCTGGCGCGCGCAGGCAGTGCCTCGGGGTCACGACGGCGTGCCAGAAAATCTCCCCGCGCTTAAAACAAGCGGCGCCGGCGGACTACGACCGGCAAGCCCCGGCGATGACGACGGGAGCGAGAAAGAGAAGGGGAGAAAAAAAATATATTACGGCAAGCGGACGCAATTGCCAGAACTGCGTTTTTTTTTCCCCGGGCAAAACCCAAATAAAATGGACACCGGTATTGTCTTACGCGTCCCTTTCGCCGCGGCGACGATCGGCGCTTTTACGACGCCGCCGCGAAGCGATGGCAGCGGCGCGGCACGGGTCCGTCTCGCCAACAACGCGAGCGCTGGCACCGAGGCACGGGGGGGGGACGTGCGGCGTAACCTGGGACACAAATCAATCGCAGGCCCCTCTTATTATTAGCGAGGTGCGAGGCCGTTGACATTCGTTACCGCGTGTTTCGGAGTGTTCGGTAACCGCGGTCGTGCGGGCGTGGCTGTTGCGTTTATCGCGCGCGGTTTCATTCGGGGATGAATTTGAAGACTTTGGATCCGACAGTAGCTTAAGCCGGCCGGGGTGGGGTGAGGTGGGGTGGGGGGCGCGGAGGACGGATAAAGAAAGACCTAATCCCCATGCAACTTCGCGGGGAAAATGCCCGGGGGACCGCAGGGGGGGGGAGCGATTATGCCGTAAGCGTTACTCAACCGTCCGACCGCGTAGGTTTTTGCGGTTACGCTGCACGGCTCTCCAGCGTGTTGTCTGGGTCGCACCACGTGCGGTTCGGCACGATGTCCGACACGTCGCTCCACGTGCTGTGGTGAGCTTCTCGAGCGAGCGAGAGCCTGCGCTCCGAAATTAAACACAAGTTTATGAACGTCGGACACTGAAGGGTGCTCATAGACTCTCCTCTCTCTCCACCAGCCTTAAATAATAAGAAACAGCTTCAGCCACTGACCGGCGCCTACTAGATAGATAGATTTTTTTATTACAGCAGAAAAATACCCAGTGAGCTGGGTATTTGACTAGGACTTCATTGTGCGGTGGCGTCACTTTGTACGCGTACGCGGCAACGCACGGGGTGAGAAAGGGAGAGCCGGCAAAAGCCCTTGACATTCAGGAACGCGGTACAGGATCAACACTAATCACGCAGGCTGTGATTTGAAGCGAAGAACCGGGCACTCGCCCCAAGTGAGGTAATGTTCTTTGGCATCCGTCAGACACGCAACTAACAATGCGTGCTCGTGCTCAAACACGTCCGGCGCTGAGAACTTCACAACGCCGCGTTTGGGTGGCAGCGGTTGGCGGTGATGGCGGTGATGGTGGTGGTGGGGAGGGATGTGGGGGCGGTGGGGAGTGGGGAGCGGCGGAGGCGGCGGCGGCACGCGCTCGTGTTTGAAATCAAACCGAAGGAGAGAGAGAGATAGAAAACGCAGCGCAGATAAAAACGCAAGCACGTCATTCAATGTGACCGGAATACGGTCGGCAAGAATTACATCTTTCTGACCTTTGTATATTTTATCCTGACGGGAAATAAACTGGATAATTATGGATCGCTTTGCCCAGCACGTGACGCTTGCCACTACGTATTACGCAGACGGCGCAGGATAAGATTTAAAGCATTGGTTAAAACATATTTTTTATATGTAAAAAGCAACGCATTCAAGCAGGATACATTTCTGGAACGGATAATGGCCGAGGGATGAGATAAGTCATTAAAAAAGCTAAAGGACAGAGCGTGCCGCTCTGTTTTGCTCGAGCGTCACTGACGCGAAGCTGCGAGATCAGTGCGTGCTGTGGGAGGAGCGAGAATTTGGCAGCGCGGTACCACGAGGGATGGCGACCAAATGCGGAGGCCTTCATCCAGCAGGGGATAGAGAATTGCTAGTGAAACTGATAAAAATGTATCCACTTCCTAAGGTGGAATAAAATAAAATGTAGAATCTGGATTGTAAAATTTACGTGCACATTAGGGAAACAGTAGCTGTCCTTCAGAGAAACCCACCCAAACAAGAGGAATGTGGAATTTCCACCAGTGGCTCAGGGTTGCAACCGGAGATGAGACACAGTCTATGCTCATTCGACCATGAAACCGCTTTGGTCTTTCAAGTCTTCAGCTTAAAAATCTGAATCTAGACATTGCGTACCTTAAAATTACGCATTCAAACGGGAATGATTTTGGAAAATGATTTCATTTTGGAAAATACATACCAAGCAAATACACCTGCCAGCAAGGACTGTACACCCTTTCGATTTGAGTGCTGACGTCACCATTTGACTAAAATATAGAGCTTACTTGCACCTGTACCTAACCTTTTCTGACACGCACCGGTTTTTTTGATCGGCATGCGTTCACAGTTTACGACCGCCGAAACACCTCGTTTGTGGGTCTTTCGATATTCCTCCGGTGCCCTGTGCTCGTCCGACAATATCGTCGCCTTCCCGTCTTTTGTTATTGATGTCGTCGCCGCCGCTCCCGCCGCGAGAGCTCACGCGCGACACCACGAGCCTCGCTCATAAACAAGCCGTGCGACCGGGCTAAACGCGATCATCCGCGTAACAAATTAAAAATAAACCAGCGAACTCAAAATAAATTCAAAGTGCACGTGCGTTAATTACACAGACACCCCGAGCTTTCTCCGGCAGTAAGTGCAAGAGATTGAGGCGAGGACCGACGAGTAAAAATAGGCAAGGGGGTCAAGCGCCGTAAGAGGATTTGCGCCTTGACCGCCCGCAGAGTTCATCCGTGCCGCGGCGAGGATGAAGGACAGACTGTGACCGCGCCGTCGAGCGGCAATCCATTTGAGATGTCCTGGCAGGAGCTCGCGCTGCGGAGTGATGCTGCCGACGGGTCTGGGGGTGGTGATGTAACCGTCGGCCTCGCGCGGTCAAGACAACGGGGGATTTGACGGCGAAACAAACTTTTTGTGGCTGGAGCGGATGCGCGGGTCAGACGGATGGACGCGGTGCAAAAAGGATTTGTTCGGCGTTTTTCGGCTGGAACCGGGCAAAAAAATGTTGACGCACCTGCCATAACGAAATTAGTCTTCTTACACTAAAAAGACATTACCCTGCTGTTTGCAGCAGTGTTGCTATCGAGTGTGCAAGCGGTGCAACTGCACAAGGGCAACGCAGGTTCGGGGAGCACGTGTGAAGAACTATGAAGAGGGGGCAGAATTTGAACAGGGGAGGCCCACCCATTTCTTTATCCAGATACAAGACAATTGATTCCTACAATACAATCACGATCTTAATTAGTTTTTTTTTTTTACACGACCGCGTCTCAAAACTGTACAAAGACGCAATCACGTAGACAGATTGTGGGGAAGAAGAGGGTTTTGAGGTGAAGTAGAGTTAGACAGAATGTTACTTTAGGTTGAGGATTTCTGTTTTAAAGACGACTTTAAATATGAAAACGTGTAGGAGGAAACTGTTCAGCCTGGACTTTTACAGCGATGACGTAATCGTCTCGTTTGGCACTAAACGTGCAATGTTAGGACCAATTTCCGCATGAGGTTGCAGACGAATCGACTAATGTTCGACTAAAGTTGGCCGAACGGTCCCACGTTTACTGGGTCACCGCACTCCGCCGTCGCTTCAGCACACCACCACCATCTGTGCGCTGCCGCCATCGCCATGACGACCGCTCCTCAGGGCTTGTGACTATCCTTAAATGCGGGCCGAAATAACACCCGAGCGATCGAGTTTCAGCATTTACTGCGTTTTAACAAGGTGCGAAATTTGACCAGGATGAGCCACAGCCACAGGAGCAACTTCGACAAAATTACTAAAGTAATCTCGAGTGCTTTTGCAGTGTAGCTTTTACTATATATATTGCTACATAAACTGGTTTTTTTACAGCATCCTCTGGATGCCTAGGCCAGGTTTGTTCTCTATGCATCACTATGGGTCTATGCAAATATGTATTTCTATGGGTCTCTAAGCATCTCTACGAGTATTTACGTATCTCTATGGGTCTCTATGTATCGCTAGGCCAGGTTTGTTTTCCATAAGCACCGCTAGATAGTCATGATGCGATCAGCTCCGAGCCGAGAGAACAGCCTACAGCCGATTGGTGAGATCATCTGCAGAGTGGTCATGTGGCATGCCCAGCAAAATCGGAACACAGACACAATCCTCAATAATAATAATAATCTAAATTTATATAGAATGACGCCCCGACTGCCACATTACACATAGATAATCCAAAACAACATCATCGAGTCGAACATCCAGGCTCGCCGTGCCACGCCCGCGCACGGAGCCGTCACGTGCAGCGCACCTGCGCCACGGCACGCACTCGCAAACATCCGCCGCGTGCGATTCGGAACGCTTGGCGGGCGTCCACGCCACGAGGTCACGACCCCTCCGCCGGTTATTTATATTAACCGGGGCGACGGCAGACTTAGCGCCGACACCCGAGTCGGCGGCGCCAGGAGGACTGGCCGCACCGCCCCGCCAACGCGGTTTCGACCGCCGTCGAGTCGTCGCACCGCCTTGGGACCGTCGGCGGAAGGTCACGATCGGGACACGGAGAAGTCCTGACACGTTGCACGGCGAGGCTCCGATGAACCCCACAGCTATGTCGCATTGAATCTAGCACTCCTGGTTGGGTCTTCCTTCATGAAGTCTGGGGGGGGAGAGGTTCCAGACTAATAACGATCCTCCGACTAAGAAGGAGGTTGGCGTCGGGAAGGACATCCGGTCATGATATTCTGCTCCAATAACCCCACCAATCAGGGCAACTGGTCAACATGGATAACGGTCGTTTACACCGGCAACAAAAACGACAAACTGTACCTGCGCCAACGGCTAGAAGATGCATCTTCAAAAGACCCACGCTGATCAGTGTGGGGGAGGGTCAAACATCTCTTGACACGAACGGCATGGGGCGACTCCTCATTCACTTATGACCAGTGACCGGTGATACAGAACCAAAGCCAAGTGGTTCTGGATTCCAGTTAGGCTCCAGCTCAAGCTGATCAGTTCCAGAACCCTACCTTTATGCCAGGGGTGTCCAAACTACGGCCCGCGGCCCAACTGCGGCCCGCCATCCATTTTTAATTGGCACGTATCAAAGTCTAAAAATATAATGGTCTATGGCCCACACATAATATTTGCGCTTAACTGTCTAGTGAGTGGCGCAGTCCTTCATATATTTTTCTGTATGTGGCCCTCAGGAAAAAAAGTTTGGACACCCCTGTTTTACGCCATTTGTCTGCTTACCCTTCGCCGCTGAACAACCGTTAAAAAAATTGTACATTTGCTCAACGGTTCCTTCCAGCTTAAAAACAAAAATGAACGGAGCGATCCTCCCGGCGAGCGACCGCCACCCCCGCATCGGGTCGGTCACGCCGGAGTGCGGAGGAGGAGCAGCGTCGGACTCACCCGGATCATCTGCGCGACGTAGCTCTCGGGCCCCGTGTACTCGGTCGGGTCCTTCACCTTGATGAGCACGATGAAGTAGAGGTAGTGCCACATGTTGTGCTCCACCTGGATGTGCTCCTCGAACGACACCGTCTTGTTGTCGAACTTGTCCCTCTCCAGGCCTGCGG
>JAZEWU010000025.1:3533568-3544653 GCA_036362915.1 Geotria australis | reverse complement strand
GAACCGGTCACCCGGTGGCTCTGCACGGTGGGGTTGGTGGATCACGCAAGTTATCTTGAACTCGCCCCTGCTTACACCTCTTGCCCCCTTTCAGATCACTACATCACTCTCCTCCCCATCGCTGCTACCTCTCAGTCAGTCAGAATCTAAGCTGGAAGGAGTTGTGGAACTATGTAGCACTTTTGAACAGTTGTCCAGCTGGGGAGGGGTAAGCAAGTGACGAGAGAGAAAGATGCACCCGTAGCCTAAAACTCGACAGACATAAATGTTAAAATATTAAGCAGCTGAACATATAATAATGCTGTAAAATTGCACGAGAAACCATTAGAATTATTCAATCTATCATGCATTGAATTTTATAGCAATGTTATTGTTGGGGCTAAGATCAATTAGAATCTCATCTCACTCCAATCCCCTCCACTCTCCTACCTCTCCATTCCCGCTCGATTCCCCCCATAGCGCTCCAGTATAGCGCGCTCGCGACATCACTGCAGGGGTAGTCGCCATACATTTTAATACAATTGACGCACTCGTGTTACGAGAGCGTCCCTGACCTTAATATCCAAGTCTTTATTTGCTCAATAATGAAGCTCCCGACTTGCGTCAGACAGCCCTGAGCACACAGCACACGTAAATGTCTGGAAAAGCTCCTTGTGTACTTTGGCACCGAGTCTTCCGATAAAGCATCAGCTTAGCATCGCCGTCTGGCCACACAAGACAGGACTTGCGTCGAAGGGCTGTGAATTTGAATCCTGGTCGCAGATCGAATCCGCTCTGTCTCTGCAGCAGGAGTGGTGCCTCTCACCCCCATCATAGGAATGTGGAATTTCCACAAATAGACAGATAGCTGTTTATCATAGCAGAAAATACCCAGTGATCTTGCAAGCTCTTTGTGAGATTCCTGCGACACAACCACGCATATGGCTTGGGGCTGGAGGCAGAAGGAGGAGCCCTGCTACCAAGTCATCCAAGGGCAAAACCAATTTGGCATCTTCTCAAAGCAGCATTCCATATCAGAGTTTTGGCTGCCCTTTGTTAACGCGAATGCCATTTGTTTACGCGAATGCCATTATTAAAGCTCGCTGGAGGTTTACAGCAGAGTGCGCCAACCACCGTGCCGCTACTCCGCCTGCAGACGGCGCGAGACGAGATTACCGCAGATGAAGCAGGTGGTCTTCAGGACCTCCTCCTTCTTCTGCTTCTCGCTCCTGAGGTCGGCAAACGTGTCGATGATGACCCCAAAGATGAGGTTCAGGACGATGATGATCACGATGAAGAAGAAGAGGAGGTCGTAGATGACCCTGGCGACGAACAGCGGCTCCTGTGGTGCCAGACGGGGCCGAGAGGATGCGGGTCGTTACACGCGAGCGTCGTTATGAGAGTGCCGGTGCTACCCTCTTCAAAAGGGAGGACTCAAGAGCTTGGCAATGCACTGTAGTTTCAGCAATACAGTAAAACTTCGAATTAACGGACCTCCATTCCATGGGCTTCAGAACCAACAGACGCTGTCTGCTAGTACTGAGACAGGTGTCTGCATTGGAATTAAGATTGTTTATTTGAGTGTTTTTATCGGTGTTATTAAATACACATATTACTCTGTTTAATGGCGTTCATAATATATAATAGGCTGTTACAAGTTACGGTCATTACTCTGTATACAAAGATCGTCAAATAAAATCCAGATTTACTTTCGCACACACTTCTCCTCCCCATTAGTCCGTTAAAGCGAGGTTTTACTACATTATAGCATTTGTTCAGAAGACTCTCAAAGTCTGAAGACTCTTAATAAAAATGGCCCAAAGTTTGGCCAACTGCTTTGGTTGAACGCGAGAGGAAATGAGGATATCCGCACGTACAAGGGCCGGATGCACACGACCTGTACAGATGGGGCACAATGCCACAGAGTCCCACCTGCCACAGGTGCTTCAAAGTCATTCAAGCAGGTGCGTCTGACCCCCTTTATTGACAAATCTCTGAATGGACGAACAGTCCTGCCCTTCAGGTCACGGGACTGCAGCGTTCATTTGTCAATACACCTCCTCATAATATGCGTGATCACTGCACGTATCTTTTGTGAGTGCGGCTGCTGGGGTCTTAACACAATGCCATGCCATAGACACCGACAAGGGAGGTAGTTTATGAAAACCATACAAAAATACAGCAATGCCAGGGCGCTTAGGCTGGTGTGGTAAGGTAGGCCAAAATGCCCTCTGGAACGGCTCGAGACCTCTTCCGCCAGCAGTGGCGTGAACAGGCAATTGCAGGGCTGCACCTTTACCTATCACAGGTCTTGGAAAGTGTACTTCAGGCGGACTTAAAACCTAACACTATAGGTACGAACCCAACAAGGCCGGACAATTTTGCCAAGTCGTAAACAATACCGCCAATTTACAGCGTAATGACGCCTCGCTAACCTGAACGCGAACGCTGTTTCTCAACAATTCACGGGCCGCACAAACAAACAAATTTTCCCACAAACGACGAGTATACGGGGGTGGGGGAAGAGAAATTTCCCCATCCTCCCCGCCCCACTACCACCCACCCAAAGTGCGCGAATGTGCGCACGCACGCCAAGGTCTGCAGCAGCAGCAGCCGCCTCGTGCATTTTTTCACGCGTGGAAATTCTACAATTTTATTTGAGATTTTTGTGGCGGCGCCGCACTCTGTGTTCCCACAGCCCAGTGCCAATATTGTCGCACATCTGTGAAAACACACGCGCCCCCTCAAGACACGTGCGCCCCGCTTCCATCCGCACGCTTGCTCGCCCATCCCACCACACGTCGTTCAGAAAAAGTAAAAAAATAAAACAAAATTGGGGAACGCGCGACAGACTGTGGCACGACCGTAACCCCCGCGTCTAGAATCGTCTTTGCGCTCGCATTCCCCGTGCGTGGCCGCGGAGAAATGGGACGCTGCAGAGCAGCGTGGGTAAGATGTGCCCTGGCCAAAAGTGGCCACGTGTCGCTCCATGGCCAAATCGGAACGCAGTGCGGCCGAACACGGTGAGGCCATTCTCATGCCCGGCATGGTGGCAAATGCAGCGATCGGTTGGGATGACACGCAAACAAAGCATTGCACGTTCCTAAACAAAGATATTAATAACAATAATTTTACATTTATAAACACGCACATATTCATTCAATGTCGAAGGTACTCATTCGATGAGAGAACGACTGAGGCGCGAGGAAAGCGTAGACCAGTGGAGGCAGCCAGGCGGTTTGCCGGCGCCATATTGTCACCCACTGCTTCCTATATATTAGGATGTTGTCGGTCAATTAATTAACGAGGATTTTTTTAAAGCTGGGATGTACCGATGTAGGTTTTCAGGGCTCGATTCATGATGGTTGCTCTTCGGAGATGTTTATTCGGGACAGCCGGGGTCGAGCGCTCTCCCTCTCATGACGTTTCGACTCTCACGTTGGGAAGAACGCCTTGAGGATGCCTCCAACGTGGGAGGCAAAACGTCGATGGCTCGTGGGCGACAACGACGACGAGTGTGCGTGCCCGCGCGTCGCGAGCGTGCGTCGCCAGCGTGCCTGTTTTGACGGCTGTCGCAGGACGTCTCCGACGCCACCGCCGTTGCGCAGTCCCTGGTTGAGCACCGTGACGATGCACATGAGCAGCGTGTCGCACGTCCGCTCCACGGCGGCGGCATCGTCATCCCCTTCGCCGTCCTCCTCTTTCGCTGCAAGTTGACGACACGCAACAGTCATGAATCCACACACCCCCCGCCCCCCCGCACTCCGCGGAGCCTCCGTTGACTGGACTATCGATGGCAAGTGCTGTTCGTGGGCACCTATAAGGGGCTGGCACGGTGGATGAGGTGGTGGTGCGGCCAGCACCATGCCTGGCCGCCTTTGCGCAGCATGTAAACATCAGCAGCAAGGAAAGCATAAAGTACTCATTTAATGCCGTGTTGACCAGGTAACGGCCCAGAACTGGTTCATAAAACAATCACTCGCCATGATCAAAAATTTAACTCAGGTCACAAAGGTTTGTGGAGCGGCGTGCTAACCGCTGCACCACCAACCGCTCCATCCAGCTTGCGTGAACGCACGGTGCCAGATGCAACTCGCGGTCTGGCCTAACACCATAACACCTTCGGCCTTTCTGCCATGCCCTAAAGACACGCTCATGCTCGCGTGAGATTTCTAAAATGCTCTTCTATACATTTATTCAACAGCATGCCAAGTGTGCTATCAGTTGTAATGCATGCAAAGAAATGTTCTTATGCAACGCTGTCAGTCGGCATCACATCACGCAATGCCCACGCCGTGACGCCTGGCGGCTTGTGCCAAAAGCTCTCCTCGACTGGCAAACGTGTTCCCACGTATTGTGTATTGAATCCATCAGCCCAGTTATCAGTACCAGAACGAACGGCCAAGTTACCTTTGATTTTTCTCCAACCGGGCTCATCACCGAGGGCTAATTTATCAATATTTGTCTAGAAACAAAATCACTCTGAACAGTGCTCTCACAGGATCTTGGAAGCTGTCACTTTGTATCGATGCTGGAAGGAACGGTTGAGCTATAAAGCGCTTGGAGACAGCAGTACACAGCAAGCATGTTCCTCAAACCCAGGCTCGAACTTGCTTGGCTTCCACTATCTGACAGGATCAGGTGCATGCCTGGTGATGTTGGTCACGGGCCCTGTCCACGTGACACGACTACGATAACTCCATCAAGATAATATATATATATAAAAAAAAAAAAATTCCATGAGAAATATTTCCTGGAGGGACATGGCATTAGTGATGGAGGCATCGTGTTTAAGCTCCGATTGCACTTGACTAGTCAAGGCAACGTGTGCAGGATATCCAGGATTACTTATTGCTTCCACAGGAATGCTTAAAGCTTAAGAAAATTAGATTTCTGGCCCCGTGTGTGGAAAAGGCGCATGGTGGGTGGCGGCGGTCGTGGTCGTTAACCCCGTGCAAAACATCACCGTAGAGATGGTCCGAGATTGTGTCCCTGCAGTTTTGTCCGTCCGCATCGCAGAATCCACTCTCTGGAGACAAACACGGGAACAGAGCAAGCCGTTCAGCCATGTCCTCTCCAGCAAATGAGAACCACAACAACGCCTGGTAGCTGTTAGTGCTTTGGCGAACCAAGCAACAATTATTATTTCTAACCTTTTAGCACTCTCGAGGTCTCTCTAGAGCACTGTCAAGTAGACACTTCTACGAACATCGGCATGAGTATAATAATAATGTACTAGATAGATCGATGTTATTACAGCAGGAAAATACCCAGTGAGCTTGCAAGCTCATTACGGGACTCCTGCTACACAACAAACATGCGAATTGCTGACAATAATACAAAAAAATACACGTGTATAAAAAATAAACCTTATCGGCCAGATGCTGGCATGCTGGGAGGAAGGGGTGGGTGTGGTGGGGAGGAGAAGTTCAGAGGTCGGGTCAGAGGTCGGGTCAGAGCGTCACGTACCGGACGAACGCACGGTCAGCGCCGGCAGCCGGTCGACCTCCATGACAAAGTCGTCCTTGAGGAAGAGGAAGCCGACGATGGAGAAGAGGTAGACGAGGATGAGCGCGAGCACGGCGGTGAGCACGATGGAGCGGCCGTTGCGCGTCACGCTCTTGATGACGTTGAGCAGCGTCTCCTCACGGTACACCAGGTCGAAGAGCTGCCCGCGTGCACAGCGCCGATTCAAACACGACAAGGACAAAATATTTATGTAGGTTTGTCACGGCTCCATGTCTGAGAATTGTTTTCTAAAGTTGTTCTTTCGAATTAGCCATGTTCCTTCTTTCTCCTTTGCGACGTTCCGCCTCCCACGCTTAAGATGCCTGGGAAGCAAAACGTCGAGAAGGAGAGAGAGGTAACGCTCGACACGGCTATCGCGAAAGAACAGCTTTGGAAAGCAATTCTCATACATCGAGCCGTGAGAACCTACATCAACAGTGTTTGTTTATACTTTCGTTTGGGCAGGCCTAAATGTTTTCAGGTTCATTCAACAAGAGACGTCCAATGTTCCCACATAAATTGCTTCCATAACGATCCCGCAAGAACATTGGTTTGGGAAGTCACGAGACATCGCGTCCAACGCTTACCTCCTTTCACTTGAGACTAAATCACCAGAATTCCGGCGCAGCGACGTATAATTAGTACAGTGCGGAAGCAGCACGTAATTAAAAACACACAGCAACGAGGACGCCGTGTCACCTCGACGCATCAGAGCAGAGGCACCAACCGTGAGTCACGCGCGTGATTGCCGAGTCACCTTTAAAAACGCGCCGACTCGCCGTGGTAAATAAACGTGTCTCGTCTGGCGGTGCACTCAACGTGGTCTTAACTCAAGCGGCCACAGAGACCGAGTGCTGCCCACTGTTATTGCCGGTTTAAACGGCTCGATGTATGTTTGGGAATAGAACAAAAACTTCTTGCTGTAATTGCTAAATGCGTGCCAACCTCAAAATCCGAACTCATCTCAAAGCACCGGGTCAATTTTTCTTTAACCGCACAGTTGAGACCCAAATCTCCCCCGTTAGTGCGAGTCTTTGAAATCTGACTTCCGTGTCGCCGAGCCAACCGCCGCACCCCACAACAAAGTGCGGAATGCCGATCATGTTGACACGAACTCCCAATGGCTGCGACGCTCGATGAAAACACCGAACGATGCATCCGTTAACGTCACGGATAATTCTTTAGCGTTACCGCCAATCGCAAAGCTAGACAAATGTGGCAATAAACGCCTCAAAAATGTACAAAAAATAAATAGAAAACTGCGGCGGCAATGGACCGAGGACGGTAGGTTTACGTTTCAATTGGACATGCTCACTCCAGCCGCCGAGAAGCACGCACTGCAAAAAAACAAACCAGCAAGCTAGTCCATTAAAAGCGCCTCCATCAAGATACGAGCTTTGACTGCCATAGGTGGAGGGCCGAAATCATTTTTAAAACAAATTAAACGTTTTCAACGATTTTTTTTATTTCAAAAGTTAAGAATGCTATTCTAAACAATAAAAAAAGACAATACAAAGCCACCACGAGTAGAGGACGTACGAGACCACCACAACCAATGGCACCGGTTCCCTGTTCAGTGTGTATTGAAGCTAAAACGAACCGTCGAGCCATGTAGCTCTTTCTAACAGTTGTCCAGCGGGAGGCGTAAGCAAGTTACAGTATCTCAGGCAACGCGGGCATTTTAGTCCACCCGGCAAAAACCCACGCGGACACGGATAGAACATACAAACTCCACACAGAAAGGCGGCACCCGAGCCTTGAATCGAACCCGGGAGCTTCTTGCCGCGAGACGGCAGCGCGACCCACCGCGCCGCCGCGGCACACTTATTGCACATCGTCTCGCACGAACCGTGCTCGCGGTGCAACCTTGTGCTCTCACCGCTCTCACCGAGACTGCGTTCGAATTCCATTCGAGTGAATTGGCATGCAAGCCAGGGGAGCGAGACAGACGAGAGGGGAGAGGGTAAGGAGCATGCGTGGAAGGAATCCAAGCGAGCCGGCGGCCAGTGGAGGGGGACACGGCGGCGGCGGCGGAGACTGACCAGCAGGCTGTAGAAGAACTCGTGCATGACGAGGCCGAGGGCACAGATTATGAGGTAGGAGAGGTGAAAGAGGAACTCCACGTCCATCACCATCGCCCGGTATCCGTGCCTGAACGTTCCCTTGTTCCCCACGAAGCTCACGAGGAACACCACCTTGTTCAGCACCTACAAAACACAAAGATCCTTCATAGAGCCTTAGACTGTTGCGGCGAGTGCCGTTAGCGAGACCCTATGAAGGCCGCACGGCACACAAGAGGGTAGGTGGCCAGAACCATACCCCGGCCGCCTTTGTCTCCCTAATAGCAATATTTATACACCGCATCAGGTAGTCGTATGAGGCCGACTCAAGCTAGGACAGACCGAGGACCAGTTCAAATATTCGCCACTGTTATTGTTCGTGAGCGGGACACCGCGTTTGAAGGCAACGCGCTAACTGCAACACTACCTCTCCCCATGCGTTCTGAATGACCTACACACACAAGCAACAATGGTTCCGCTGTATAGTCATACAGACTGTTGAACACCTATTAGTGCTGGTATAGCGGACACGACGGTGGTTGTGGCTAGCACTCATTTGAAGGTCAAGTAGACCTAGCGCCAGCGCAGGACAAGTGTGGATATCACTCAACGGTGATATTAGCTATCGCGAATCCTGCGTGGGTATTCATTAGCGTGATGCCGAATACTGTAATCTTCATCTCAATGTTCTGTTAACAGATAAAGGTAGCACATGGTCTAACTTAACAATGAACAGGGCTGTGGAAATCTATGGGCTGCTTATGCATTGACATGCCATTATCTAACATAAGGTTATTTATCTATGCAGGGGAGTCCGAGTCTCGAATCTCCATCCTTGGCAAACTCTCTTCTTAATCCATCGCCTCCCAGCTGCTAACACTGACCGCCAAATCCACGGCAAAAAACACATTGCGTGCAATTGGTTCCGATGACCCCTACAGCCACTAGAGGCTCTATAATGCACCGCACACAATGTAAAAAAAAAGTCTACTTTAATCAAGTCTGACAGCGAATCGCAAAAAGTAATTGATAGGTTGTGCGGTAGGAAGAAAAATCGTTACAATAAATTAACACGGCAATTTCATCAAGTGTTTACTCAAACCATCGCGTCCCTTACAACAACAACTAGCTGTCCTTTCAGGATGTCTGTGTCTAGTGTTCTTTCGCTCTCCTTCGCGAGTTTCGCCCCCCCCACATTGGAGGCATCATCTGGCATTCCGAATGTGGCGTCGCGATCCGTTGCCCGGCGACGGGTCGTGCCGAGCAGCCTGGGCCGCGCTCACGTTGGCGGTGCCCAGGAGGATGAGGATGGGCTGGCATCCGACGGAGAAGATGAGGCGGAGGATGACGATGACGATCAAGGCCCGGATGGAGTGAGGCCTGGGCAGGAGCACGGTGAGCGCCAGCCCCACCAGCACAGCCAGCCACAGCAGCCCCGACAGGCGCAGCGGCAAAGTACCTTCGCCACAAAGACAAAAAGATCCCCCCCCGGTGTAGCCTAAACAGACTGTAAGGTCAAATGCAGTCAGCACCTGCTCAAATAGTATGTAAATGACACGATTTGCATTCCCAAGTCACCCTTGCAAAAGAGTCCGAGTGGGCTTTCACGCGCTTTTGAACATGCGTACAAGTCCAGTCCTTTGTCATTCCACTGGTGGAGAAAGACAAAGGTCCCCCATACAGCCTTAACAGACTGTCGGGTCAAGTGCTGTTAGCGAGCACTTATAAAGGCCAGCACGGCACACAAGACCAGCACCACGTCAGGCCACCTTTATCTGCCTCGTGGAGATGTTTACACACCACAGCAGGTACTCGTTTGAGGCCGAATAGACCTAGGGGATGCTCATGACCTGTTCAGATATCCGCCAGCGATATTCACTGGGGATTTAGCCGTTCAATTTGAATAGATTTTTTTGCTCGTGTTACAGGTCAAACTAAGTACAAATCGCTTATTTTGATGAGATTCTACATCTCTTTTGTGAATCGCTATATTTTATGGATCATACCAACCGAGATTAGATTTACTTCAGAATAAAAATAATAATCTAATGCTACACATTTTCAGCAATATAGATTTCCACGCACACAACCACATAAAACATTTAGTTGCGCTGCAAATGGTATCGTGGCGCTGAATTATGATGATTCATCAACTCATGCCGACATCTCCGAGTCTGCTATTATTGCATCTTATGGTGCCGTACGATGGGGAAGGAAGGTGAGTTTTGGGACAGAGAAATTGTGATTGACAAGAGGGATTATTACAGCAAATCCATAATAACGAGGTTCGTAAGGACTCCCCCCTCCCAGCCAATCCATCAATTGTCAAAGGAGCGTTGAGAGTGTGTTAAAATAAACAATTACCTTTATCTCGTATTTACCGCCTCATTCGTATTATTTTGTATTTACTGTCTCGCTTGCTCCATTACCTTAAACGTAACATTATGTAACAACATATGACCAATTGCCTGATACGCACATATTATACGTGTTTCCTTTTAAGGCCACTGTGTTATCGATGAATGTGTGCGTTTTCATTTTTATGACGCGTGCTTGTGCATCACGGCCAATGCGGCGTCGCCCAATAACCTTTGGAATGCACCGTCGGCACTGCAAGAAAATGAATAAATGAGCACGTGCACAATCGATGCATGCGTCACGAGCTTGAACAAAAACAAAACAAAAAAATCATATTTAATTGACGCGGTTACACATCACACAACTACTTAATACAACTGATGACATTGCGCACATGAGTCAATGTGGTAGGCACGCACTGAATAGGAGAATTAAGCACGTGGGAGGATCAAAGGTGACAGGCGCACGATCCGAAAGATTGCTCATCGGCAATAACCTTTTGAAGTGATGAATTTGCAAAACCAAAACTATAAAGCTGAGATCGGAACAGAACGATGCCTTGGGACACTGAAGAAAACTGTCAATTATCACGACGTCACAAAGCTGTTCTTTTGGATCGCCATGTCAAGGGTTTCCTCACTACTTCGCAACGTTTCTCCTCTCACACTGGAGGCATCCTCAGGCGTCCTGAGTGTGGAAGGAGAAATGGCGCAAATGAGAGAGGATGCTCTTGACACAGCTAACCTACATCGTGAGAATTCTCACTGTAAGCAGCAAATCATCCTTTTAATAGTCACAAAGTTCCTGAAAGCATTATTTCGAGTGCAAGTCTATGCGATCGGTGGGGAGTGCTGCTTTCTGACACACACAGCAACCAGAGTGCGCGACCAGCTTGAGAGCGACAGCGACCACAACGCAATCGTGCAGATAACGTGCCCACAACTAAAACAATTAGAGATCGAGGTACGAACCGCCACCACACGCAAAGACAAAGATCCCTCGTATAGCCTTAACAGACTGTAGCGTCAAGGGGCTGTTAACAAGCACTTATAAAGGCCACCACAGCACACGGCGCGGTGGGGTAGCTAACACGATGCCTGGCCTTTAGCTCCCTCGTGGTGATCTTTATTGACACAACAATGCACCAGGTACTCATTTTGAGGCCGAGTCGACCTAGGCG
>JAZEWU010000025.1:3508682-3532908 GCA_036362915.1 Geotria australis | reverse complement strand
ACTGCCGAGCATCGACTGCTCGCGTGTTGGACGTTTCGTATAAGATCGCCCAGGGTTCGAGCCGTGATGAGGAGGAGTGCAGCGTCGTGCTTCGGAGACACAAAGCTGGCTATTCAAGACGTTTCTAAAAATAAGCACGAACGAACAAATATAGCCGCGTGTCTCCACAAAAATGAAAAACGGTCAGGGGGCAACACGCTGCGAAATGGAAATTGTCGACTCGAGGACAAACGCCCTTTGTTGCCGTGGAACTCATGCGATGACAATTTTACGCCTGTTTAAATAGGTCACTCAACCACCGACTTGCCGTAACTACTTACTGGCAAAGTTTAATTTCAATTTCTATGCAGTGCTTCCTGATGCGTTCACGCTAATGATGCCATCTCCAATTAATGAGACTAGATGATGAATAAGCTCGAGGAAACCTCGAGACAGGAGGGTAATTATAATCATTAGGAATTATCGCACAAATGCAACGCAAGGGAGGCAGAAGAACATAAAGTTAGTATTATTTCGCCGGGTGCTAAAATTCAAGGAATCTCACTTCAAGTCGTCGCATTTACGCAGAGCCAATAGGACAGCTGCCTATACGCAATGTGTTGCTGTTTCTAATCAGACCTTTTAAAGCTCACTCCTTACTTGACTTGGATCATTATCATCATGACGGGCAGCATGGTCGCGCAGTGAGTCGTGATGCTGCCTCACAGTAGGAAGGTTTAGGGCTCGATTCCTTGCACGGTTGCCTTTCTGTGTGGCATTTGCATGTTCTCCCTGTGTCCTCGTGGGTTTTCTCCAGGTACTCCGGTTTTCTCCCATCGTCCGAAGACATGCGGGCCTAGGTTAATTGGCCTGACTAAATTTCCCCTGGGGCTCTAAGATGGACTGGCATCCCATCCTGGGAATAACCCTGCTGTGCGCACTGCTGGGATAGGCTCTGGCTCACTGAAACCCTCTACAGCATTAGGCTTCGGCTCAATTAGGACATTAAGGAACACTATTGTCCATCCATCCATTTTCAGAAACCGCTTAATCCTATACAGGGTTGCGGTGAGCCGGAGCCTATCCCGGCAGACACAGGGCGTAAGGCAGGGGAACACCAAGGATGGGACGCCAGTCCATCACAGGAACACTATTGTGACTTTTCAAAATATGTCATTGTGCAGTCGAGTCAAGGCCCCAATCTTAAATGACTATGACTTAGATAATTAACCATATATCTTAAGCAAGAGAGTGGTTGTTTCTCAGTTGGCTGCTTTTAGTCATTCTCTCTGAGCCCGTATTAACACTCTACGTGTAATAACTGGTAACATTATTACAATTTATTTTAAATAGGAGGGCATTCATTAGGAAATAATATTTGAGGAACTTGCATCGCATACCGTCACCATTTCAACAACAACAATAAGTTAAGAGTTTTTAAGCACACAAAGCCTTCAATGGCAGCACAAGTACAGCACCGTTCTATTCCCGGGCCACGGCTCACATCAGTAGCGAACAACATCAGCACTGAGAATTGCTTTCCAAAGCGGTTCTTTCGGGATAGCCGTGTCGAGCGCTCCCCCTTTCTCCTTCACGACGTTTTGCCTCCCATGTTGGAGGCATCCTCATGCATCGAACCGTGAAAAGCAATTCTCAAGCATCGAGCAGTAAAACCCAACATGAGACATTAGCACTGGTGCTGGCCATCGTGCTTCGAAGAATCGCAAAGAAGAAGACTGGTGCTGGAGGCTTGCTGCCTGCAGTTAAAACAGCAAAGTGAGACGGCACGACCCTACCTCCACTGCTGGAGTTGAATGGGTAGAAGAAGGCCACCAGGAGGTTCATGAACACGGTCAGATTGGAGGAGATGGTTCCCCACAGGGTGACGTTTCTCGAGCACCAGTAAAGCATAGGGCGTGCTGCAGAGACAACGCCACCACCACAGAGCCACGATTAACACCGCTAGCAGAGTACCCGCCCTGCGGGCGATCTTGTTCCAAGGGTGCAACACATTCTTCTGATGCGACTGCTTTGACCTGGATTAAGGTGGAAGAGTGCTTAAGTGGGTTGATGGTAATGGTGGAAAAGTGGAAATTTAAAGAATAAATTGCATCAACGTTTCTGCAGAGTAAATATGCCGAAAGTAAAGCTGAAGCAAAACGTAAAAGTATGGCCTCCCCATAGATTGTAACCTTACCATGGTGGAGGGGTTTGTGTGTTCCAATGAACCCCAGAGCTATATCACCTGGAGTCGAGCACTCCTCGTAGGGTCTCCCTTGTGAACAGGTCTGGGGGAGATTCCAGACAAATAACGATCCGAAAATCCTCCAACTAAAAAAAGGAGGTTGGCGTCAGGAAGGGCATCTGGCCGTAACAACTCTGCTCCAATATCCCCACCATTGGGGAGCAACCGGTCAACCCGGGTAATCCTGCATACCGGTCATATGAAGTAGCAATAACAAACACGTGGCATGGGTTGGAGGACGGCGCAGTTTCTGGACACACAAGCCGCGCGCGACTTTCTACGACGGGTCGAGATGTTGCGAGGACACAACGAGGCTGACCTCTCAGCCGCTTCTGCCAGACCATCTCGGAGAAGAGCTCGTGGGAGCTCTGGAAGAAGTCGCTGATCTTGCTGCCCTGGTCGTCGCGCTCCGTCGTGAGGTACACGCGCGTCTTCGACTGGCTCGTCAGGAACTCGCACACGTTTGGCACGGGGAACACGATCTCCTCCATCACTCGATCGTGCCGCACGATCTGAATGGGCAAGGCGAGCAAGACGGGCAAATAAACACAGATAAACGGATGTATTGACCAACAGACCAGATTATAGGCGACAAGTATATTTCCATGCGGACAGTAAGTCATGTAATTTGGAGGGTTGGACTGACGTTAAACCTTCGCGTGACCCCCGAGCCTGATAGAAATGAGTTTGGGGAACCAAAAAAAAATAAATGTGTTTTCGGTTTTTTCTAATTTATAATCATGAACGTGAAAGAGGTCCCCTTTACGGCACTTCGACAATAAATTATAGCCGCCACTTGCTCATGAGAGAACATTGGTATTGTTTACAGCTGGACTTTCGATACAGCATGCTCCGGAATTTCATGCACATATAGGGTAAACAACTTGGAAGTCTGGTGCAATTAAGAAATGGGCCACATGTGCAGAATGGAGGAGGGCGTGTTACCATGACATACCTCTGCATGGCACACTGAGGATAGATAGATGTTTATTATTACAGCAAAAAAATACCCATTGAGCTTGCAAGCTCATTACAGGCTTCCTGCGACACAACAAACACGCGACCGAAACCAGATAGTGCGCGACACTGACAAAGTGGACCTTGGGGAGGTCAGGTGTCACAATAGCCGTTGGCTATCTTGGAGGAGAAAAAAAGCCATGGTGGAAAACAGCAGAGTGGGTAGCGATAACCTCTAGGACTTGACCTCATGCTACACCCTGCAGGCGAAAAGATCGATACGACCAAGGGCCTGGAACGTCAAGTCACTGACGCCAGGAGGGTTGTGGGACCGGTGCACGGAATGCCGTGGTGAGGTTGCATTCAATGTTGAGCTAAAGGCTCACTTTTGCACTCTTAACTACAAAGTAAACAACATGATTCATCAACAGCCGTGATCGATGCCATCGCAATCTGTCGGTGCTGCCAAGCGATGATCCACGTAACACCTGCTTACGAGAGTATTTCAGCGTTCCATCTCCACAGTGTGTCTTCTTGGGTTCATTGTCTTCAGCTGCTATTCTACCATTAAGTTCGACCACCAGCCGTCATCGCTACTAGCAATGTTTCCTGCCCAGGCCTACGCACTTTACTAGTCAATACGACGCGTTCAACTTATGTTCTCTTATACTGTACGTATTGAGGGGTAACTCATAAATGTGTTCGTCTCTAGTGAGAAAATACATATCGATTTAACCATAATTAAACACGTTTGGAGATTTAGAAAAATGTTCTAAACTATTGTTTTTATCAATAACTTAAATCAATGTCCATAAAGCAGTTGCAACAGAAATTAGCTTCTAACAAGCTCGCGAGTTTCACACATACAACCGATGCCAACTTGCTCGTTTTCTGTAAAGCCACTCCTAACCCACGTAGAACTCTTCTGGGAAGGCTTATTTTAAAAAACAACACGGAGGGAAGCTTTAGGTGATAAGTGGGTACGTTATAAAGTTCAAGCCGTCTCGCGCGCCGTTCTCCGGAGCACTCCGTTACGACAAACAACGCCGAAAGTCTCGCGCCGCGGCGCGGTTGACCTATTGCCCGTTATAAAAACGCGGACGTCGTCACGAACCGCGCAATCAACAGCGGGATCCTGTCATGACGGTGACGATCCCTTTATTCTCAGCTATCTTTGACAAGCCCTGGGCATGCACACCGAGCTCGCACGCGATGATTAGCGTGTGCCCAAATAACCTCGCGGCTGCCGCGTCGTAAAGCCCCCCGGGGACGGTCAACAACAAAAGGCCTTGACGAAAACGTGCCAGCGCTCACGCGACGCTGCCGGTTACGACGCTGCCAGGAAAATTGTCGAGCGAGCGTGAAGGGTTTTACTGTCCCGGTCGCAACGGGATGCCCAAAAGCAAGTCGGTTTATTGGAAGCGGGGCCGTTTCGCGGGACGGTCGATCGGTTTGCGCCCGCAACGTCGGCCGAACTGCCGAGGAAAAGCCACGCATGCAACCCACTTTTGGAAACGTTACCTTTATTTACACATAACAGTGTAAGGTGTTTAGCTACTAGATAATTGTATTGTGTAATCAGGCCGCCGCGCGGAAGATGTTGCGCCAACACGCGATGTCGCGCAGCTTGTAAACATTCCGCCGTCGCTTTAATCTGCACCTGTTGTGTTTCACTGGTGAAGATGTATTTAGGTATATTTAAAATGTTAATGCTATTCCAAATTGTATCATCAGCGTCATGAGGGACTCGTTCAGGTCACAAATAGCAGTGGTAGTCATCATGTTGGAAAATGGCCCACGGAAGTGGACAACACAAAGACACTTCTGAGATCCCTTCAAGTGACCTCTGTAACAGGGCAGGTTGGCAAGTGCTGCCCCTGATGTTCACCAGAGCAATGGTTGTGACGCGACAGTCACACCAATATCTTGTAATTCCCAGAAGCTGGAAATTAGCCAAACCAAGTGCAAAGTGACATCAAGCTATTTTTTTTAGTCATTGGTGACTGGGCTGAAAATATCAACTCGCTTAACGTTAGAATGTAATCACATCAATCTGCCTGGATTCGAACCATGTATGCCATCATTTTAACCTAGGGGCGATGACGAGGTGTAGCAGTGGATTGATCACAGCTTGTTGGTTCATGATTCTAACCCAGCGCCCCCCTGGTTACTACTGTGGGCCTACCAACCATAACGCATGCCTGGTCATAGACGAGACACAGATATAGGAGGCGCGAGGAAACTGCAGTGGGGGTGGAAGGGGGGAAGTTAGCCAGGCAGTCAGCCAGCGCCAACCCTCCAAACACTACTTTCCTATACATTATGTTATTGGCTAATTAATTCATTAACCATTGAGCTTTCATAGTCTTGGGAGGAAACCAGAGCAACCGGAGGAAAACGATGCAGAATAGGGGGAGAACACACACACTCCAAGCAGAAAGGTGTCCGAGGCGGCAATCGAACCGCCTCGGGCAGGACTGTGAAGTGCAGATGTTACCATCTAATATTACATTTTAAAGCATCTTTCAACCAAGAGTCACATGGCTAAAAAAAAGAAGGAACATTTTCAAATGCGGGTACATTGAGAAACTCCAACGAAATAAAACCCCCTGCTAAAATGACCCCATATGTAGACTTGTGCGCTGGCGTAGACGTGAAAAACGTGAAACATTAGTAAATTAAGATATATGCAGCCATCATCTTCCCCCCCCACCCCCGCTGGCAGGACCCTCCTGAATAAGTCACGAGACTCCGCGAGTCTTTCCTGGGTAACCAAGCGTGATAATAACAGCAGTAGCGGCGGCGGCGCGAGCTGAGAGCCGACAGCACTGACAGCGATGACCTCTGAGCGACTCTGCCACCTCATGCCTGGCGACGACTTCACACACTCAGCACTCGCAGCTCCTCATCCGTGCGTGCTGCTTACGTAATCGGCCATTGACGCAGTTCCTCATTTACCGGTGCTGGGTAATTAAAGTTGAAGATTAACGCGGTATTATTATTGTTATCTTACCGCCAACCTGAAGCACAACTGCGTGGCCGCGTCACCTTGGCAACATCGTATCGTTGATAAACAAGAGATTAAAGCGAATTATAAACCTTCAATTTCCTTTTGATACGTTTTGGCGCATACGGAACAGCTGTCTTAGTGTGACCTGATAATTAATGTTAAATTCGATGTCCAGTTGTTAAAGTCTCTCAATCTAAGGTGGTATTTAAATGTCCAAACATTTTGTATGAACTTTATCCAGAAAGACCTCATCGCGTCTCCGGGCTTTTTCGGGAAGATCCACATGTGGATTTGTTATGGCATTTGGTTTATTTGCCTGAGCTGATGGCAGAAAATTCACATTGCGTCTCATCTTCACGGTACATCGTGTATGGAACATCAGTAACCACGACCACAACATACTGCTGCCTCCATGCTCTATAATAAGGCACCATCAACATGGGTTAGGGTTTCTTCCTTGCACAGTTTACATTCTGTAAATTCGTTGTATTGCCTTGTCATTGTAAATATTATTTGCGTCCGTTAGTTCGAACGTTTGTTGTGTCGCAGGAATCCCGCGTCCAAAGCTTGCAAACGTCACTGGGTATTTTCTGCTGTAATAATTAACGACTGTCTATCCAAGTTACGTTTAGAAACTTAATGTCTGCTTGTGACCGCATCAGTCACAGTGATTGCTTCCTTGAGACATTGCTGGGGGGGAAGGGGCGAGGAAGGTGACCATTAATGAACTTAACGCAAACCGGTGGATGGATCCTCAAAACAGGGAAACCGAATTCAAACCCAGCATCTCGGGATTGGGGGAATCTCCACATCTGTGGTGGTCACGGGAAAAACACTCTCCCTGTCCGACAAAGTAGCCAAGGATTGAGTGTGCGTTTGTGAAAACAAAGCAGCTGTATAACCGGGACGGGAGGGGCAAGGGGCCCTGCGGATGGCGATTGTCATGGCTCGGGGTACCTCGATCTGCGACGTGTGGCGGGCGTAGTATTCCAGGGCCTCGTCGCTCTCTTCCCCGGGGCTCGACGAGTGATGTAACATTTGGTGAAGATCCTTGTTATGTCGAGCCAACTGTGGGGTGGGGGAAAATGGACATTAATAGAAGGTAAAGGTGATCAGACAAGGATTCCACCACCTCCCCCCAACCCCCCTGACAGAGCCTCTCACAGGCAGTTTGGGCGAGTGGTGCTTGCGGGCATGTATGAAAGACAGTAAGGCACGCAAGGGTCAAGGAGGCAGGGAAAGCCGTGACTGACTTAAGAAATATAAAAATGGCATCTAGACAATGATGAACGAGTGTCTCAATGCGCCCAAATGCCATATTTACCATTGCCTTGCAGAGTAAAATCACTTAAAAAACAAAGTCCGCAAGCGCACACGATAGATAGATGTTTATTATTACAGCAAAAAAAAACAAACCCGGTGAGCTTGCAAGCTCTGGAAGCAGAATTCCTGTGACACAACACAAGATGGATCTATACCCGTCTCCAACAGACGGTAAAGACAGCTAACGTCATCCACGCCCACCTGATGAGCCAGAATGTAGATGTTATGCCCGACTTCCTTCGGAGAGGTGCTCTGCTCCTCCACACCATCCTCATCCTTGTCGTCCTCCTGGTGGTAGGCCTTCTTGATGACGGCCACCTGGGACGGAGGGCAAGCCGAGTCACACGGAAAGCGAGTGAGATGGTACATAGAGCTGTGTCAGAAACTTCGACTTGTCATCTTGGAGTAGAGCCATCTTGACAAGGACTATATCTTGCGTGTGCTTTATAGCACCTAACCAGCTTGATCGCTCGATAGAAACCTACGTGAAGCACTTGGGCTGATTGATCAGGTGCTCAGAAAGTCACTCCAGCCACTCATTGCAGTTTGCTCACCTTGTCACTCATCACTTCCGTCACGGGTCATCTTTTCACTCAACTTCACGTCGACATCCTCAAGACTCGACTACAGTGTCCGATTCCTGTGATTCATGCTGTGTTGAGCCGCAATTTTGCAGAACTACACATTTTTCTTTCATACGCATTAGCTCATACTGCTAATATTTGGAATTCCAAGTTCCTATAACCATGTACAATTCCAAAAAAGCGTGTCCTTTATATGCTTTATTAACATACATGTTGGGGGTCAAGGTAGAAGCGTCCACGTCGCGATCCCTGTCAGGTAATACTTGGTATTGCCTGCGAATTCTACCAAACACTTCGAGGCCGAGCTGAAAGACAACGATGTCCAGAAGCTGACCATCGTGCTTCGAAGAATCGCAAAGAAGAAGAAGAACATACATGTTTGTAGCTGATAGCTTCGATCTCCCTACTTCTTTCTTTATAGTTCCTGCAACCTTGTCAAGTTCAATAAACGTCTTCTGGGGGTCAAGGTAGAAGCGTTCACGTCGCGATCCCTGTCAGGTAGTACTTGGTATTGCCTGCGAATTCTACCAAACACTTCGAGGCCCAGGAGCTGAAAGACAACGATGTCCAGAGGCTGACCATCGTGCTTCGAAGAATCGCAAAGAAGAAGAAGAACGTCTTCTTATCTGGTGTACTATCATTAGTGGTCTGTTCCTGACAGCTGCTCTGTGTCTTGAATCTGTGCTTAGAAACGGTCATAAAAACCACGGTTCAAGAGTTTGGGTCCCACACAATCAAACCGCCTTGAAGTTTTTTAATAGGCCTCTTGAATGTTTTTTGCAGATAAAACACAATGCATTTTCCTACCCACACTCTGTTCCCTAAAATAACCAGAGTTAAGGTCTCATTTTCCCATTCATTCATCCATCTGTAAGTGGAAAAGTGCCTGTGCATAGGTTCGCAATAATTACATAATGACTTGTAATCATTTCCAAACATGTCGAGCACATCAATTCTCCACCAACAACAACAAATAGTTTGTCTCAATGCAGAAGTTACCTCTCGAGTGTTCAGAAGCAATGGGAGCAGATAGGCGTTGAGCAATTCAGCCTGCTTATGATCGAATCAATGGTCACGTCTTGGGGTTTGCGACTCTACACATCAATGATTTTTAGATCGTTCTTATAGTCTCGTTTGTCTGTATTATTTGTCGAGTTTCTCTTTTCATTCGCATAGATGTAGGGCAATCGACCCGTCGTTACATACCGAGAAGATACGAGCGTAAAAAAAAAACAAATACAAATTTGTGGCATGAAAGGGATGTCTGGTACACCCTCCTTAAAAAGCTATCGCCGCGACCCTCACCAGGGCAAGCAGTTACGCTTTGTGACCCTCGGGTGAAAGGCGCTCTATAAATGCTATTACTATATAAAATTATTAGAAAGCTATATCGTCGTGAACGCTCGGGTTGGGTTTTAGCGGAAACGTGGCGCTGATCGTACCAGCTCCTTGGGCCGCATGTTGTAGAGAATCCGCTCGGCGTTTTCGCTGTCATGGCGACTCTCCATGATCGCCAGCAGCAGCTTCGAGGCGTTGTCCTGTGCGAGGTTAATTTTAATATGAAACATGACAGTGAAAGGATATGGAAAGAATTACAGAGTTATGTTTGTGGCACAAAAATGTCTCTCAAACATAAAAAGCAGGCCAGAGATGACATTACATGCTTGCCGCTGGTAAGAGAACAATAATAATACCGTTTATTTAACCAGGAAAGCCTCAGGCTTGTTCAGGGATGTTAGGTCAATTCCCAAAAAGTCTCCCAGCAAGTATTAACTCAAACCTGCTTGGCTTCCGGCAGGAAGTTAATACCGACTGCTCGACAGAAGGAACAATTATTTGAGCAATTGGGCAATTTTAATGACGTTTGAGAGACAAAATGGGAAATGGATTATGCTCAAATTCAGTGAAAGTAGAATCACGGACAGCAGTTGAAAATATCCGTTTGCCATTAGCTAAACCTTTCAGACATCTGCATGTGGCTGGGGCGTTTGACATTTTCTGGTCTCCTGCTTGAATCCTGATACAGGCAAAGAGCTGGGCGTATCCGAGGAGTGGGTGGAGTGGGCAGAGTAGGCGGGATCAGTGGCAGAAAGTGGGTGGTGCTAGTGGTGAGATGGGCGTGGTTATATCAGAGTGGGTGGGGCTGACCGCTGACCATGTGTCCTGGTTGAGCATCTCGGAGATTTGGTAGCTTTACCTTCAGCTCCAAGACCAGCTCCATGCAATCCTTGCCGAGGGGGTTGATGTCGTTGAGAATCAGCGCGATGATGATGTCGATCCCGTTGGACTCGTGCGTAGCAATGCAGTTCTATAAAGATCGGCATCGCCAGAATTACAGGCAAGTCGTCACACCAGGTTGCGGTGGCAGCAGTCCAAGGAGAGTGGACCAGACATCCCTTTCCTCAGCAACAGATTCCATGTCCTGTACATATGGCAGAATTGACACTAAAGTTGAATTGAATTGAACATCTCCGCAGAGCAGGTACCTGGTTGTCGTGGCAGGGCCCCTGGCAGTACTCGGTGAGGCTCTCGAGCGTCTGGTTGATGAGGCCCACGTTGCGCTCGTTGATGTAGAGGCCCAGCAGGCCCAGGCCGCCCGTCGTGCTGCCACAGATGCAGTCGAGAAACTGCAGCGTCTCGCACACCAGGTTGTAGTTGGTCTTGTTGTTCTGGCAGCGCAGGAAGTTCTGTGTCGGCACGGACGGCACAGAAACGAGGACGCGAGGAAGTTAAGAGGCGGTTTTCAAAGTTGATCATCCCGTTGCGGTGCCAGTGTTCGGTTTACAGTGGTTGAGACGGTGATGGAATTTCCATTTTCACATGGTGGACGCGAGTAAGGTATAGCCGTAAGGCGAATTACTGCAGACTTAAATAGAAATTGGTCGTTGATTTGTTGACCCTGTGAGGGATGATGTGTTGAACCGATCCATCAGCCAGGGTTTAAACTCAACTTTCCAATTGTGAGTCATGTGCTCACACAATGGCACCACGTGGGTGGATACACAAAGATAAAAACACATTTTATTCCAGAGATTGTAGGATTTGGCAAGATCACCACAATTCAGAAAATTATTCCAGACAAGTCTAGCTTTGCTTCTGCATATTTCGCTACTGTAACCATGTTATGTAAACACTGGGCACAGAACGATGCAACCCCGCAGAGATGCGATGAACTGTCACGATAATATCACGATACCTTTCAAGAGATAGATTTTCAGTATAATTTTTTACAGCCCCCTTTCAAAGCGTCTCATTTGTTTCATCTCCTTTGTCGCGTTGTTGGCTCCACTCGCGTCCCTGCGTCTACCTCGGTTCTTCTCCACAGAAAACGCATAATGAGGTGTCGAACGGTATTGCTTTTTTGCATTGAACGAGGCCCCCAGAATTTCCATTAGTGCGCTTGCCAATAACAGCAATCGTTTAACGAGTCCGAGACCCAGATGGTCAAAGCGGCGTCGGGTTTACTCGCTTGAACAAAACCCACTTGGTAATATTACATTTGGAAATCCGACAAGCCAAGGTACCAAAATATATTTTACTTGCATGGAGATCTGAGAGATCTGCTTAGATTCGATTTTACCTATAATGCTCTGCAGAAAGGGATCGCGAGCTCATGAAATGTAACCATAATTTTCATGAAAAGTAAACAGACTCACAAGACTGCCTGCGCAGTAATCATTATTAATCAATGCGGCTGGAGTCTTTCGCGACGCAATTACATTTTATATATAAAACACACATTCTGCGCATTATCGTACACTTGGAGTGCTAATTGTATCAGAAAGCAAAGTTCACACCGCAGTTCTGATAATAATATTGACCCCATTGTAATTTGCACTTTGGAGCAAAAAATGTGATAAGACAAGAGATAAAGTCGACATCTGAGGCTAAAGACGTCTCCTCGTCTTGCTTGCCACGTCAAAGCAGTGCAGCAATGGGGATAACTCACGACACAGAAATTTGAATAATCCTTAACATCGTAAACTCCGATTAGCCTATCCCCTCTGATTTAATAGGTGCTCACCAACTTCAAGGGCAGCTGCTGCTCACCTAACGCTAGGTTGCAGCCCCAGGTCCAAGTGAGCTGGCATAATGCAATTGGTTAACACCTCACAGGCTCTTGCTTGCCATGACACAAGATATTTAACATCTCAGTCATTAGGCCAGGTCGCTCAGCAGTAGAACTAGCAGCTCGCAATCTTAGATTGCATAGCCCGTAATCCATTCCGGGGTCAACAGTCGTTGTCTAAAACCGCCGTTCTCAACTGGTGGGTCGCGACCCATCAGTGGGCAGAGAATACCACCTAGTGGTCCGTGCAGACCATATCCAAGTGGGCCTTGAGGTGGAAAATGTTGAGAACTCATGGTCTGACGGATACACTTGCCCCTGTCATTGGAATGTTTTCTGACCAAGGGCTGTAAAGGGCATACGAGTACAGTCTCAATGCTCATTTGAGAGGGAAATTACTTTGACCATCTGTCTACATACAGAGAGGGCTTGATAAGTCTTCTTTACCGATCAAAGATACTTTATTGCTGGGACGAGTCTTGCAGTCTAAAGTACTTTAAGACTTTATCCTAAGGTTATGAAACCCAGTGGCTGGGTGGTTCACAGCTATTATGGTGTCAAAGCACTGAGCCGGCACTGATGAGAATCCGAGTTAGACTTTCGGGCAAATGCCATCGAATTAAAGAGAATCTCAAGCGTAGCGGGTCTGCGGTTCTCGGCCTAATTACCAATGACAGCGCAAAAATATTCCAATCGTATTAAATTTGGCTTTCATTCAACTGAAGTTATTTCCAGTGATTAGGTTCACACCGAGTTCGGTTTGGTTGTCGTGGCACTGTGCAGTAGCCGTAGTAAGCACGGCAATTGCAGGGATCTCAGCAGGAGTTGTGTGATATTTTCTGGGGCTATGTTCTGACAAAACCAGACTTATCACTGAACTAATTATGACATGTCATAATCCAACAGCTCAATATTAATACAGACATGGTGTGTACTTTATATTGTGCATTTTGCAACGCTGGGTTAGGATTTCCATTGAGAGATCCGCGTGAAAATGTCCTCATGAATTCTGATAAGTAATGAATTATCACGCACTGATTCAGGGTTTCACAGCTCAATGAGAATTTCTCACAAGAGCTGCTCTTCGGGATAGCCTTGTCGAGCTTTCCTCCTCTCTCCTTCGTGCAGGAATGCTCGACACGGCTATCCCAAAACAGCAGCTCGAGGGCAATTCTCAAGAACACAATTTAATTGACGTATCACGAACGCAAATAATCAATTTGAATCCACAAATCATCGCATCATTCCAAATCGAACTGCCACCGCCTGCAACATCCCAGTTTGTCACGTGACCTCACGACCTCCTACCTGCAGCGCTGGGTTGTGGTTTTCACAGAGCAGCTGCAGGAAGCGCAGAATCGGTTCCATGATGGAGATGAGAGGACTGATCTCATCCGATTCCACATAGGCTGCCTTCTCTCCTCCGCCGGCACTGTCTCCCGACCCAGTTGTGCCACCCACTCCGGCCTGCGTGATGCCACCGCCACCACCACCGCCGCCATCCTCTGTGTCCACGTCGCCATTGAGCCGGTAACTTTTCGTGTCCTCATTGAACGTTGAGCACCGTCGCATAGCTGGGGAGGGGATGGTGGGTCTTACAATTATTAATCTTGTTTAAAGAGTTGATTAAAGAGGCTTAACGATCATCTCGGGTCTACACAAATACAAAGATCACCCGCCCCCCCCCACTCCCCCGTATAGTCTCCAACAGAATGCTGGGGCAAGTGCTGTTAAGCAAGCACCTATTCAGAGCGGCACGCGAAGCGACGGGCGGTCAACCCCACACCTGGCCGCCTTCGTCTCCCCAGTGCCAATGTTTACGCACCACAGCAGGTACTCGTTTAAACCCGAATCTACATACGGGAGGCCCAGTTAAAATCGGCGGTGTTGGCCGCGAGCGGGAATCAAACTGCTCCGGCAGTACATATACTAAAATTGGAAGATACAGAAAAGTTTAGCATGGCCCCTGCGCAAGGATGACACGCAAATTCGTGAAGCGGAAAAAAAAACTCTGGTTGCCGGGCCGCTGGCGCAGTACTATTACCGCTCTGGTCTACAAGGGATCAGATTATCAGCTCACACTGATGTTCGTCATCAAGTAGCGGGTCACCTCTCCTGTGGCTGACTGACGGCAGGTCTTTCTCGGCGGCGTCGTCTTCCTTGGTCTCGCCGCCCAGCTCCGCCGTGTTCACGGTCACAGTAGCCTTGATCTCCTGCTGCGCCGCCTTCATGCGCTCGTAGAAAACCCGGAAGAACTTCTCCGACTTCTTGTCTTCGGTCAGGCGACGGTAAAACGAGTGCTGCCGAAACACGGTTCAAATCAACAGGTCAGGAACGACGGAGAACGATGTGGGGGGGGGGGGGTAAATAATAATAAAAATCAAGCTTATGTAGAGATTCTGTTTAGGACTTTCCCTGGGTCCATGGTTTTGGCCGTCGTGCAGGGAGATCGAATAGCACTGGAAACGTTGGGTTGTTTCCCAGTGTGATTACATATTGGATGCTTCCATGGTGTAATGGTTGAGTGGATGGTAATAATTTTATTCTCCGTATGAAGAAGTTTGGAAAAATCATGCAAAGGTATGGATTATTTATTGCTTACCTGCATGCGTTTTGTCTTTAGTATTTGTATAGCAGTACAGAAGCTGGCAGGTATCTATCATGGTAAAAGTCAACTGCATACTTGCAAAGTCCTTTTTGCACTGGTTTTTGCCTCCAAAGTTTTAGACAACTGATTGATGAAATCGGCTGGTCTTTCGTACGTTAAGTCCGTATGAGCGACATGACTTTAAGAGTCACAAGGCCTCACATAATGTGCGGTAGGACGGACACGAGCAATGCATAAATGCTTTCAACCTCATCTGGAGAGCGTAAAAAACACAAAACAGGACATTGCCAGGGTCTCAGAGGACCAACACTATAACCCGATCAGTGATCCACAGCCATTAAATTCCTACGCTCCCCATAAACAGTTATCGCTCGCAAACATCCTCTCGACACAACGTGGGGCACTCATCACTGTACGCCATTGGAAATGAAAGAGTCTTAAAATCATGATGACAACACGACACCCGACGCAATAGATTTGTGATGAAAAAAACAAAACCCAAAAAAACCACGTGCTGTGGAGAAAAAACGAAATTCTTAGAATCCGCACAACGCTCCAATTTGGGCCGTCGTAAGTATCACCGTACAGTACTGGGTAATTGTCGTACAAAGTTGGCAGCGTGCCACCCTCACCTCTCCCAGCATTCACACAGTGGAAATCACAGCTTCCGCAGGGATTATCTGCCATCAATCTATCCAATCTATCCCGGGCGGTGGAAGCCGGCTGACCTCTTGCAGGGTTTGCAAATTGCCGAATCCAGCTTTGGCGGAGTGCCACGTGTCTAAATTTAAAAATGTAAAAATAAATGAGAACCTGTGCACACGCTTAACGCCACCTCCATGGACACCAAAGGCACTTGAGAATTTGTACGGACACGGGGCAAGGTGTTGCATATCCACTGGCCTTACTCACATAAAAGATAGACCTTTACTTTAACCGAAACGTATACAAACTCACATTTTATATCTCTAATTTAGAATTACAAGTTTTTTCAGTGCATTATCGTCTGGGCGGCTTTGCATTGCATTACAGTAATTAGTATAAAGTCAGCCATGTGAATACACTGGTGAGTAAATAACTCTCCATACTGTCAGTAGTTGGAGGAGTCGTTTGACTATACTTCACCGTGCTGGTCAGTACGCACTGGCGAAAATGTGGGTGCCCAGGACATGTTGTGCCGACATTGACTGCTACGTTAAATTAATATCAGCCTTGGCCAGGAATCGAACTGAATAACATCAGGTAAGCATGGGAAATAAAATGTTGCACACAGAGCACCCAGCATTCCCACTCCCTAGTATTAATGTGTGCCCAAAGCACCAGTGCAATATAGTAAGAGGTAACTTGGGGAATACAGTCAAGCGCTGGTAATGCAGTCACTTTCCTGTTGAACACACAAATACAAAGATCCCTCGTATAGCCTTAACCAACTGTAGGGTTAAGTGCTGTTAGCCAGCACTTATGAAGGCCAGCACGGCACACGAGGGGGTGGGTGGCCAACACCATGCTCCAGACACCCTTCTCTTCCTGGTGAAGATGCTTACACACCGCACCGGGTACTCCTTTGAGGCCGAGTCGACCTAGGGGAGACCCAGGACCAGTTCAGAAAATCGTCCCTGGTGTTGACCGTGAGTGGATATTGAACTTGGGTCGCTGGGTTCATCGCGCAGTGCGCTAAGCACTGCCTCATCTCCCCACACACACACACGTGTGTGTATATATACACACACACAGGTTGAAATGGGGGTTTGTTTCTAACAGACTAAGCGAGCATCTATTTCGTCTGACAGCACACGAGGAAGACACCGTTGACTTAAGCGAGCTCATGGGCAGGATCTTATATCACTTGGCACCGATGCTCGCCATGGGTGGGAATTGCACCCGGGTCACTGGGAGTATCGGGGCAGCGTGCAAGAGCCACAGCACTGCAAGGAGTGCTCGCTACAACGATGGCACTCCAAGCCGTACTCTCCACAACGCCCTCTCGTTCCACGGTCCGGCATAGGACGCACCGCCATCCCCACCCACACCTCCACCAACTGTTCCGGCTTCTAAACAAAGCATTGGCTAAGAGCAGGTTGTAAGTAGTCCGTTCGGAAACCGTGCTCAAACCGTATCCAAATCCCCTCCGCAAGGATTGCGGAAACCCATCGGTGCAAAAAATAAATAAATTATAAAGCGACCGAGAGAGAATAGAAAAGAAGAGCACCCCACAGTCCAATTTGGCTAATTCCACCCCACCATCTCGCCGGGCCGTCTGCGTCAATCACTCCGCTCGGGATCCCGCCGGCAGAGCGACTGCTGCGCATTGACATTTACGGCTGTCTCCCCCTCCGCTCGGTGGAGGCAGCGCCGTGGGTCGCTGTGTCCCAGACCAAAAATAAATGATTTAAGTCAGGACACCTTATTTATGCAGGCGGTGGTTTGGGAAGAGATTATTAAAAACAGGCCAAGGGTGAGGGAGGAGGGTGAACCTGGCGGGCGAGGGGGGTATCGTGCCAGCCTTCAGAGCTGTAAATAACCCCCATTCCGGATCGCCGAAAATGCGCCGTGCCGCCGTTTGAAATGTGCCACGCGCGGCCCCGCAGTCAATAACCCAAAGGTAGGGAACTCACTCGAGGCCGATGCATTATGCGGAGTGTGCATCACCAAGGGGGTAATTACCTAATTCCCTTTTCACAGGATAATATATGCATGGGTTTCAGGCTACCGCTTTGAACGGTACGCCAAGTGGACTTGTGCAACCGGGTTCTGCAAACCCTTCAGTTATTGCTGTGTACGCACGGATTTTTTTTTCTCAGGTACTCTATTTTCCTCCCACAGGCCAAACACTCGTTGATGGCATTATCTAAGCATCCAATTGTAGGACCCTCCTGAAGATGAATGTTGAGACACAATGAGGCTGTCCGTGGGCAAATTAATTACATTATTATAAATGCATGCCTGGCATCATTTCATTAAAATGGGAATCCAATTTGCATCATGCGGTAATAAGAGGAACCACTTTCAGTTCTGTAAAGCCACTTCTTTCAATGGGGAAAAAAACGGACACATTATGGAGTATGCATCCCATAGGGGTCAATTGGAAAGTGAATATTGCTTTAATTACAGAATAGTGAATTTACATTTTAGTTTCATTGGAGTGGCTCGATATTGTGTGGGTTACGTATGATTACCGTGTTACAACCTGCCATTAACACAATAAACTATATCAACGAGATATGCACGTGTGTTAACATTACGCAGAAGGCCTCCCATCTCAGTGCCGAAGCCAAGCAGGCTGGTGCCTGGATAGTGTCTTGATGGTTGGTCACCAGGCACAAACAGGTTGTCATAAGCTTACATGCTGCCAAGTGTATGTTCGTTGTTCTGTTGTCCCATCTAGGCTCCCCGACTCTTATTGAACCAGGCTGGTGATGTGTGGTCATAACAGCTTGTACAACTGGCACAGTGTGGATAGGCCCTCAGCAGTGGAACGACACAAGTGCTGCACATGTGCACTTTACATTGTACCGTTCACGTCAATCATCAGAGAATCCGTGCCACCCTTGAGAACACATAAGAGCTGCAGGAGCCCATGTGCAAGAGAGAGATAAATAACATTCACCTGGATTTCAAATACAACGTACGGTTTTCCTGCCTGCACTATTATTCTGTTAATTCATTATCAGAACCTGCTTAATGCTGTAGGGGGGTTGTGGTTGATTCAGCACCAATTCTGGCAGACACAGGGTGCAAGGCAGGGCTATACCACAGGATGGGACACCAGCCCATCACCTGGGGCAATTTAGTCAGCAGGCCAATTAACCGAGGCAGCATGTGGGCGCAAAATCAGTGTAACTGGCAAAAACCCACGCAGACACGGTGAAATTCTGTTGTACTGATTAATGACGCCTCTTCACCTGGATGGCAGTGTTCCCTCCCTCCAGCAGAGCAATGCCCAGCAAGACGCTGTCGTGGAAGATGCGGTCGCTCGTCGTGTTCATGATGAGGTCGATCACGAGGTCGGAGGCCCCCTCTTGGTCCAGGTGGCACTGGATGTCGGCGAGCGTCATCACCGAGCGGTTGAGCAACGCTGGGGTCGCCGAGGCCTGGCCTGGATAGGCAAGGAAAGCAGACGAATGCACACGTGTGTAAAAATGTACTAGGAATGTTAATAGTTAAACGTAATAATGGTAAGTTATATGCGTTTGCCAGTCTACTGTCCAGACCGAGGCCTCCCCTCTACTATCCATCGATTGTCAGAAACCGCTTAATCTTGTACAGGGTCGAGGTGCTCCGGAGCCGATCCTGGCAGACACAGGGTGCACCACACTTCGTAATGCCAGTTAATGAAGTTGGGGGGGGGGGGGGCAGAGCCAGGACCGGTTTAGGTATCAGTCGCCACTGATGTTAGTCATGGATGAAAATTTTACTCTGGTTGCCAGTGCTGTACCAACTGTGCCATCGCTCCCATCCCTACACCAGTTATTTGACCCTTACCCCATTTTGGCATGTAACACCACATTAAAATATATATTTTATACTCATGATATGTGCTTCAAGTTGTACACGTGGGAATGGATTTTTTATTTTTATTCAACACATCGCATGTCCAGTGCAGCAGTTGGGAGGGGCTGCAATTACTACACCGCAAAAAATCCAATAATAGATTATTGCAAATGAAGAGTGATCTCCAATAGTGACAAACACAGCAGGGGGGGGGGGGGTGGTGAATCATTGATGTCCAGCGTCCAGTTGTTGTACAAAATCTTTCCATGGCTTTCNACAACTGTCACTTCTCTACAGCGATCACTCCAGTCCTCTGGTTCCCAAAGGCTATTCATCATGCCACTGTATTCCTTGCCGCTGCCTCTTGGTTTTCTTCCCTCTATCCCGAAGTAAAAAGGCCCATCCCTCGCTGCAGTCGGCTTTCTTCCACTTGCCCCACATGACCCCGTGTCGCCTACTTGCCCCCGTGTCATGTAATTCTTGCTTGTTCTATCTGTTCAATTAATTCTCTTCCTCCTAACGTGTCGGTGACAGGCATCACAAGCGGCAGGAGCGAGAGGAGGTTATAATGCATCGAGAAAGTATTTGGCAAAACCTTGCGTTTAGTGATAACTACTTCTATGATTTTAAAGATGGGGCTGAGGCTATTGTAAACTGTAGAGCAAATAAGTAGCGTCCAGGGCTTATAAGCTAAATTAGTGACTCCCAAAACATTTTGAAGTGAACAAAAAAAAAAGGATCGTACCAAAAGTGCTGAATATTTTAAGGTCAGGAAAAAGGGAGAGTAAATTTCATGGCACAAGATTTAACAATAAAACTGAAAATGTATAAGTTTCACTCCTTAAGCCACTCCACATTTCGTTCTTTTTATCCAGGTGCATTTCGGTACTTCGGGTCCGTTCGCATTTGAAGATTAAAACATGATTTCTCGCGCCAGTGCCGGAACTCTGTGCCAAGTGAAAATAACGGCCAATTAAAATGCGACTGCGTCACCGACACGATGCATGCGGCCCATGTGCTCGGTCCACGTGTTCAGCGGCGGGGCTCGGCGACGGAGCCGGCAGAACCCTCCTTGCGCCCTCCCCTCGCGCCGCACACATGCGCGCGCACGCGAGCCCCCGACGCGCCCAACACGGGCGTGCGTCTACACGCTGGCAAAAAATATATATACCATCTATACCGCGCACGGTGTTGATGTAGGTTTTATCCGCAGCTCGACGGTGTGCGATGGGAATTGCTCTCGAGAGCCGTTCTGTCAGGACGGTCGTGCCGAGCATCTCGGTAAGCGATGTTTTAACCACCACGTTGGAGGAGTCTTCAGGACTCGCGGCATTGCACCGATGTGGGAGGCAAAACAGCGCGAAGAAGGGAACGAAAGTCTCGAAACGGCTATGCAGAAACAGCAACTCTTAAGAACAAATCTCTCACACACACACACTAAAATACAATCACCTGTATAAGATTATGGATTGTTGGGGCAGGCTCTTTTATAGGGTAGCTATGAGAGGGTGCTGTACTCACTGCACTATTACACAGCATTCCCTGTGTCGCATTATAGACAATTGGGGAAAGTGCTGTGAGCATGCGCTTATTTAGGCTGCCACGACCCATGAGGAGGGATCGGTGTGGCCAGCACCAGGCCTGACCGGCTCAGACACCACCTCGCCACCAACGTTAGCCATGGATCAGGTGTCAAATCCAGGTTATTGGGTTCGTAGCGCAGCAAGCTAACCACCACGTCCCAGCTCCCCACCACACACACACACACAGTGCACCAGCTTAGCAGTTAATAACTTCATTCTTTCACATCCATTGTGGTTAAGCCGGAATCTTATGAAAGACCACAGCGATACACTGTGGCAGGGGGCTATCCGCCGCTGTCAGTCACGCCGGGGCGGCAATTCAAAGAGACGCAGCCTCAAACACAAAGGCGCGCGGGCTCTATGCGAGCGAAAGCGGTCGGATTTCTCCTTCCGCCCCCTCATTAAATCCCACACGACCTCGCTCAGCAGCAGCGGCCGCCGCCGCCGCCGCATCGTCCCACGCCGCTCGACACGTGCTGTGTCCACGTGCGGTATCCTCACCGCTCCCCGCTCCTCCTCCTCCTCCTCCTCCGCCGCTCGCCAGGTGCGGAGCCCCCCCGGCGCCGTCGCGATGCCCCGCGTGAGCAGCCGGGGCGCCATAGTAACGCTGCAGCAGGTTCTGCCGCAACGCCTCGCCCTGGAACCGGAGAAGGAGCGGGATTGGGTGAGGGAGGAGGATCGGGCGAGCGGAGCGGCGAGCAGGTTTTCAATTCAATTCAACATTATTGTCAATTCTGACATATGTACAGTACATATAGAGGATCGATATGCCGTTTCTCTCAGACCCCGGTGTTGGCATATACATGGACTGGAACACAACAACAAGGGTTTAAAAATACTAGGATAAAAAAACCAAAATACTAACAGTTTTATAATATTTACAAGTTAAGCTCAGCTGGGGGTCGGGGGGGACAATAACAAGGCACAGATCTAGAACAACAACTATAATTATAACAAATAGAGTGCAAATGGAACTATTATAGTGCAGATATAGCTGAAAGGATGTGCAAGTAATATGCCATCTACAGGACGAGTAGTTAGCAGCAGTTTTTGCAGTGTTCTGGACAAAGTGGTTAGGGCTGAGTGTAGGTGTGCTTATATGCTTGGAATTTTCTTTCCCGAGTAAGTATTATCGCTTTCCTGGCCACGAGTGACAATGTGCCGCATTGGTTATGAAGCAGAATTTTCTAAAAACAATTATATTCCTCCCATCGCCTATGTCAGGGGGTGGGAAACATTTTCCTTATTAAAAGGGACAAATAGGTCTTTCAAATGCCTTTGGTGGTCATACATCACACACCAGTCCCTTTTGTCACTGAAAGAAGCCCTTCCACTGACAAGTGACTTAAGAGTATTGCCAGATGAAAAAATAACCCCCCTCTAGTACCCGATTAGTGCTGCCAAGATGCTTTGTAGTGATGGAAAATTATAATATGAAGGCCATTTTGAGCTGCGGGCAGTACAAATGAAGCCTGGACCAAAGGTTTTAAACCCCTGTCCTACACCCGTAACAGCACAGGTTCAATTTCCGGCTTGTTATTCATTCACCACGTTTACCCTGTCGATTTGTAATTAAATTAAGATTATCACATGCAGAAGGATTCACTATGAGGTTGCACAATAAATGAAGTTAGGGCACAGTTTAAAAAAAGAGGTTCGTCATTTAGGAACTTTTAGGCTATGATATAGAAAAGTGAAGTAACACCTTATTTCAAAATAACTAATCCTCAGCCGGGCTTAATCGCAATTTAACATAAATAGACGAATAATTGATTAAGCTCACGCAACACACTAAATTGTGCGAGGCAATTATAATATTTGAACTGTATAAAAATGGCTCCCATCACCACTGTCAAACAACACATTCCTCTCGAATCAAATCATTACTTAATCACACATCTTTCATTAATTACCTCAGTAAGTAAGTGGAAGGTTAAGTTAGGAGAAGAATCGTTGGAACCCGAATGCCCGCAGCACGGCCAAAACAAGCGACTAATCAATGCCATTCCAGTGTGTCATTAATATACCATTCCAGGGTGGAGGAAAGACTTGGAACCTACCAACATCCATCCATCAATCGTTAGAGACTACTTAATCCTGTACAGGGTTGCGGTGAGCCGCAGTCTATCCCGGCAGACACAGGGCGAAAGACAGGGCTATACCCAAAATGGGACGCCAGTCCATCAAAGGGCACCGGGGGCAATTTAGTCCGCAGGCCAATTAACCTATGCAGCAGCATGTCTTTGAACTTTGGGAGGAAACCGTAGAACCTGCCAAAAACCCACGCAGACACGGGGAGAACATGCAAACTCCACACAGAAAGGCACCCAAGCCAGGATTTCAACTGGGAACCTTCTTGCTGTGAGGCGGCAGCAGTACTCACCCCGCCACCGTGCCGCCCAGAATCTACCAACAGTGCTCCTCAATAAAATAAAATGAAAACCTGTTTGCCAGGGCAGAGGAACACAACCCGCCAACAGATTTAAATTCTGGTTATGTCAACATCCTTTATAATAAATATTGTTAGAGGCGTAGACGGGCCGTTCTGGAGTGAATTCAATATCAAATGTGTTTTGCAAATGAAAGAAAGGAATTCCCTAATCTCGATGTTAATACTTTCCGGGACCTTAATGCAACCACACATAATTACGTAAAAGCCAGCTCTCAAATTTCTATCCTGCGCAGAGCTATTGATGCAATTGACTAGACATGGGGGGGGGGCTCAACGGGCATTAGGCTGCCACGATGCGAAGGGCGTTGGATGTTGCACGCAGCAGTCAGGCACAATGCGTTTACCGCGAAGTTAATACTCTCGTGCCAATTGGCGGGCTGGATGTATGCCCCTGATCCAGGGCATCGGGGCGGTCATCCAGCAACAGACCAAGCACGGTTGATGATTGTGGGCGGATTAGCAATTTCTACACCTATAACCCCAACCAGGGCCCATATAGATTGCCAGTACAGCAAGTGGGTCTAGTGGACGGTTCGTTGGTGAAACCTGCGAGGGTTGAGCACAATGTGATCTCGCAGGAGTACGCCAGTTTCTCGTCAAAACAATACTAAAAATAAATATTCGGCTAAAACTGAGAAACAGTGTGATAGTCTGACGGCACAATCTTAGTCTCACGACGGTTTCTTGGCTCAAGAGCGATGCATTAAAACCACGTAACGGATCGACGTTTTTGCTATTTACGTGTAATGTTTGAATGGGTTTCATTGGAGACCCCCTGCGGCCACTGGAGCCCGTCACGTACAATACAATGCAAAAAAAAATAAATCGATTCTTCTATTTAGGGCGGCACGGTGGCGTAGTGGGTAGCGCTTCCGCCTCACAGCAAGAAGGTCCCGGGTTCGAATCTCGGCTCGGGGTGCCTTTC